>JARGYO010000046.1:1200000-1720270 GCA_029206835.1 Rana muscosa
CATATTCCGTGTTCTAAATTCCGTGTTCCAAATTCTGTGTTCCAAATTCCGTATTCCATGTTCCGAATTCCAAATTCCGAATTCCAAATTCCGAATTTGAAATTCTGAATTCCTTATTCCAAATTCCCTGTTCTGAATTTCAAATTCCGTGTTCCGAATTCCGTGTTTGATTTCTGTGTTCCAAATTCTGTATTCCAAATTTCATGTTCCGTGTTCCAAATTCCAAATTCAGTATTCCAAATTCTGTATTCCGAATTCCAAGTTTCATGTTCTAAATTCCATATTCCGTGTTCCAAATTCTGTATTCCGAATTCCGTGTTCCGAATTCCAAATTCCAAATTCCGTATTCCAAATTCCAAATTCCAAATTCCGTATTCCATATTCCAAATTCTGTGTTCCAAATTCCGTGTTTGATATCTGTGTTCCAAATTCTGTATTCCAAATTTCATGTTCCGTGTTCCAAATTCAGTATTCCAAATTCCGTATTCCAAATTCCAAGTTCCATGTTCTAAATTCCTTATTCCAAATTTCTTGTTCCAAATTCCATATTCCGTGTTCCGAATTCCAATTTCCGAATTCCGTGTTCCAAATTCCGTGTTCTAAATTCTGTGTTCCAAATTCTGTGTTCCAAATTCCGTATTCCATGTTCCGAATTCCAAATTCCGAATTCCAAATTCCGAATTTGAAATTCTGAATTCCTTATTCCAAATTCCCTGTTCTGAATTTCAAATTCCGTGTTCTGAATTCCAAATTCCTTATTCCAAATTCCGTGTTCCGAATTTCAAATTCCGAATTCCAAATTCCGTATTTCAAATACCAAATTCTGTGTTCCGAATTCCGTGTTCCGATTTCCGTGTTCCAAATTCCGTGTTCCGATTTCCGTGTTCCTAATTCCGTGTTCCGAGTTCCAAATTCCGCGTTCAGAGTTCCAAATTCCGTGTTCCGAGTTCCAAATTCCGTGTTCCGAATTCTGTTTTCCAAATTCCGTGTTCCGTGTTCCAAATTCCATGTTCCGAGTTCCGAATTCCACGTTCAGAGTTCCAAATTCCGTGTTCCGAGTTCCAAATTCCATATTCCAAATTCCGTGTTCCGAATTCCAAATTCTGAATTCCTTATTCCAAATTCCCTGTTCTGAATTTCAAATTCCGAATTCCAAATTCCATATTCCAAATTCCGTGTTCCGAATTCCGTGTTCCGAATTCCATGTTCCGAATTCCAAATTCCAAATTCCGCATTCCAAATTCCAAATTCCAAATTCCGTATTCCATATTCCAAATTCCGTGTTCCGAATTTCGTGTTTGATTTCTGTGTTCCAAATTCTGTATTCCAAATTTCATGTTCCGTGTTCCAAATTCCAAATTCAGTATTCCAAATTCCGTATTCCGAATTCCAAGTTTCATGTTCTAAATTCCATATTCCGTGTTCCAAATTCTGTATTCCGAATTCTGTGTTCCGAATTCCGTGTTCCGAATTCCAAATTCCAAATTCCGTATTCCAAATTCCAAATTCCAAATTCCGTATTCCATATTCCAAATTCCGTGTTCCAAATTCCGTGTTTGATTTCTGTGTTCCAAATTCTGTATTCCAAATTTCATGTTCCGTGTTCCAAATTCAGTATTCCAAATTCCGTATTCCGAATTCCAAGTTCCATGTTCTAAATTCCTTATTCCAAATTTCTTGTTCCAAATTCCATATACCGTGTTCCGAATTCCAATTTCCGAATTCCGTGTTCCAAATTCCGTGTTCTAAATTCCGTGTTCCAAATTCTGTGTTCCAAATTCCGTATTCCATGTTCCGAATTCCAAATTCCGAATTTGAAATTCTGAATTCCTTATTCCAAATTCCCTGTTCTGAATTTCAAATTCCGTGTTCTGAATTCCAAATTCCTTATTCCAAATTCCGTGTTCCGGATTTCAAATTACGAATTCCAAATTCCGTATTTCAAATACCAAATTCCGTGTTCCGAATTCCGTGTTCCGATTTCCGTGTTCCAAATTCCGTGTTCCGATTTCCGTGTTCCTAATTCCGTGTTCCGAGTTCCAAATTCCGCGTTCAGAGTTCCAAATTCCGTGTTCCGAGTTCCAAATTCCGTGTTTCGAGTTCCAAATTCCGCGTTCAGAGTTCCAAATTCCGTGTTCCGAGTTCCGAATTCTGTTTTCCAAATTCCGTGTTCCGTGTTCCAAATTCCGTGTTTCGAGTTCCAAATTCCGCGTTCAGAGTTCCAAATTCCGTGTTCCGAGTTCCAAATTCCGTATTCCAAATTCCGTGTTCCGAATTCCAAATTCTGAATTCCTTATTCCAAATTCCCTGTTCTGAATTTCAAATTCCGAATTCCAAATTCCATATTCCAAATTCCGTGTTCCGAATTCCGTGTTCCGAATTCCATGTTCCGAATTCCAAATTCCAAATTCCGCATTCCAAATTCCAAATTCCAAATTCCGTATGCCATATTCCAAATTCCGTGTTCCGAATTCCGTGTTTGATTTCTGTGTTCCAAATTCTGTATTCCAAATTTCATGTTCCGTGTTCCAAATTCCAAATTCAGTATTCCAAATTCCATATTCCGAATTCCAAGTTCCATGTTCTAAATTCCATAATCAGTGTTCCAAATTCCGTATTCCAAATTCCGTGTTCCAAATTCCGTGTTCCGAATTCCGTGTTCTGAATTCCGTGTTCCGAATTTTCATGTTCCGAATTCCGTGTTCCGAATTCCAAATTCCAAATTCCATATTCCAAATTACAAATTACAAATTCCGTATTCCATATTCCAAATTCCGTGTTCCGAATTTCGTGTTCCGAATTCCGTGTTCCAAATTCCGTGTTCCGAATTCCAAATTCCGTGTTCTAAATTCCAAATTCCGTATTCCAAATTCCATGTTCTGAATTCCAAATTCCGTGTTCTGATTTCCAAATTCCGTGTTCTGAATTCCAAATTCCGTATTCCAAATTCCATGTTCTGAATTCCAAATTCCTTGTTCTGAATTCCAAATTCCGTGTTCTGAATTCCAAATTACGAGTTCGAATTTCAAATTCCGTGTTCTGGATTTCAAATTCCGTGTTCCGAATTCCAAATTCCGTGTTCTGAATTTATTATTCCAAATTCCGTTTTCAGAATTCCAAATTCCAAATTCCGTGTTCCGAATTCCGTGTTCTGAATTAATTATTCAAAATTCCGTATTCAAATTCCGTGTTCCGAATTCCGTGTTCCGAATTCCAAACTCCAAATTCCGTATTCCAAATTCCTTATTCCAAATTCCGGGTTTCGAATTCCAAATTCCCAATTTTTTATTCCAAATTCCTTATTCCAAATTCCGTGTTCCGAATTTCAAATTACAAAATCCAAATTCCGTATTTCAAATACCAAATTCCGTGTTCCGAATTCCGTGTTCCGATTTCCATGTTCCAAATTCCGTTTTCCGATTTCCGTGTTCCTAATTCCGTGTTCCGAGTTCCAAATTCCGTGTTCTGAATTCCGTGTTCCAAATTCCGTGTTCCGAATTCCGTGTTCTGAATTCCGTGTTCCGAATTCCATGTTCCAAATTCCACGTTCCGAATTCCAAATTCCAAATTCCGTATTCCAAATTACAAATTACAAATTCCGTTTTCCAAATTCCAAATTCTGTATTCTGAATTCTAAATTCAAAAATTCTGTTTTCCGTATTCTGTGTTCCGAATTCAAAAATACCGTATTCCAAATTTTGTGTTCCGAATTCCGTGTTCCGAATTCCGTGTTCCGAATTCCAAATTCCATGTTCTGAATTCCGTATTCCAAATTCAGTGTTCCAAATTCCGTGTTCCAAATTCCGTGTTCCAAATTCCGTGTTCCGAATTCCAAATTCCGTGTTCCGAATTCTGTGTTCCAAATTCTGTGTTCTGAATTCCGTGTTCCAAATTCCGTGTTCCGAATTCCGTGTTCCGAATTCCGTGTTCCGAGTTCCAAATTTCAAATTCCGTGTTCTGAATTCCAAATTCCGTGTTCCGAATTCCAAATTCTGTGTTTCGAATTCCAAATTCCGTGTTCCGAATTCCAAATTCCGTGTTCCGAATTCCAAAGTCCGTGTTCCGAATTTCAAATTCCATGTTCCGAATTCCAAATTCCGTGTTCTGAATTCATTATTCCAAATTCCGTATTCCAAATTCCGTGTTCCGAATTCCAAATTCCAAATTCCGTATTCCAAATTTCAAATTCTATATTCCAATTTCCGTATTCCAAATTCCAAATTCCGTATTCCGTATTCAAAATTCCGTGTTTTGAATTCCAAATTCCAATTTTCTTATTCCAAATTCCGTGTTCCAAATTCCATGTTTCTAGTTCCAAATTCCGTGTTCTGAATTCCGTGGTCCAAATTTCAAATTCCATATTCCAAATTCCGTATTCCAAATTCCATATTCCGAATTCCGTGTTCCGAATTCCAAATTCCGTGTTCTGAATTCCATATTCCAAATTCAGTGATCCAAATTCAGTGTTCCAAATTCAGTGTTCCAAATTCCGTGTTCCAAATTCCGTGTTCCGAATTCCAAATTCCATGTTCCGAATTCTGTGTTCCGATTTCCGTGTTCCGAATTCCAAATTCCATATTCCCAATTCCAAATTCCGTGTTCCGAATTCCGTGTTCCGTGTTCCGAGTTCCAAATTCCGTATTCCAAATTCCGTGTTCCGAATTCCAAATTCTGAATTCCTTATTCCAAATTCCCTGTTCTGAATTTCAAATTCCAAATTCCAAATTCCATATTCCAAATTCCGTGTTCCGAGTTCCGTGTTCCGAATTCCGTGTTCCGAATTCCAAATTCCAAATTCCGTATTCCAAATTACAAATTACAAATTCTGTATTCCATATTCCAAATTCTGTGTTCCGAATTCTGTGTTTGATTTCTGTGTTCCAAATTCTGTATTCCAAATTTCATGTTCCGTGTTCCAAATTCCAAATTCAGTATTCCGAATTCCGTGTTCCGAATTCCGTGTTCCGAATTCCGTGTTCCAAATTCCAAATCCCAAATTCCAAATTCCAAATTCCAAATTCCATATTCCATATTCCAAATTCCGTGTTCCAAATTCTGTATTCCAAATTTCATGTTCCGTGTTCCAAATTCCAAATTCAGTATTCCATATTCCATATTCCGTGTTCCAAATTCCGTATTCCAAATTCCGTGTTCCGAATTCCGTGATCCGAATTCCGTGTTCCGAATTCCGTGTTCCGAATTCTGTTTTCCAAATTCCGTGTTCCGTGTTCCAAATTCTGTGTTCCGAGTTCCAAATTCCGCATTCAGAGTTCCAAATTCCGTGTTCCGAGTTCCAAATTCCGTATTCCAAATTCCGTGTTCCGAATTCCAAATTCTGAATTCCTTATTCCAAATTCCCTGTTCTGAATTTCAAATTCCGAATTCCAAATTCCATATTCCAAATTCCGTGTTCCGAATTCCGTGTTCCGAATTCCGTGTTCCGATTTCCAAATTCCAAATTCCAAATTCCGCATTCCAAATTCCAAATTCCGTATTCCATATTCCAAATTCTGTGTTCCGAATTCCGTGTTTGATTTCTGTGTTCCAAATTCTGTATTCCAAATTTCATGTTCCGTGTTCCAAATTCCAAATTCAGTATTCCAAATTCCGTATTCCGAATTCCAAGTTCCATGTTCTAAATTCCATATTCCGTGTTCCAAATTCCGTATTCCAAATTCCGTGTTCCGAATTCTGTGTTCCGAATTCCGTGTTCCGAATTTTCATGTTCCGAATTCCGTGTTCCGAATTCCGTGTTCCGAATTCCAAATTCCAAATTCCGTATTCCAAATTCCAAATTCCAAATTCCGTATTCCAAATTCCAAATTCCAAATTCCGTATTCCATATTCCAAATTCCGTGTTCCGAATTCCGTGTTCTGAATTCCGTGTTCTGAATTCCGTGTTCCAAATTCCAAATTCCAAATTCCAAATTCCATGTTCTGAATTCCAAATTCCGTGTTCTAAATTCCAAATTCCGTATTCCAAATTCCATGCTCTGAATTCCAAATTCCGTGTTCTGAATTCCAAGTTCCGTGTTCTGAATTCCAAATTCCGTATTCCAAATTCCATGTTCTGAATTCCAAATTCCTTGTTCTGAATTCCAAATTCCGTGTTCTGAATTCCAAATTACGAGTTCGAATTTCAAATTCCGTGTTCTGGATTTCAAATTCCGTGTTCCGAATTCCAAATTCCGTGTTCTGAATTCCAAATTCCGTGTTCTGAATTCAGTGTTCCAAATTCCGTGTTCCGAATTCCGTGTTCTGAATTCCGTATTCCAAATTCCAAATTCCGTATTCCATATTCCAAATTCCGTGTTCCGAATTCCGTGTTTGATTTCTGTGTTCCAAATTCTGTATTCCAAATTCCCTGTTCTGAATTTCAAATTCCGTGTTCTGAATTCCAAATTCCTTATTCCAAATTCCGTGTTCCGAATTTCAAATTCCAAATTCCAAATTCCGTATTTCAAATACCAAATTCCGTGTTCCGAATTCCGTGTTCCAATTTCCGTGTTCCAAATTCCGTGTTCCAATTTCCGTGTTCCAATTTCCGTGTTCCTAACTCCGTGTTCCGAGTTCCAAATTCCACGTTCAGAGTTCCAAATTCCGTGTTCCGATTTCCAAATTCCGTGTTCCGAATTCTGTTTTCCAAATTCTGTGTTCCGAGTTCCAAATTCCGCGTTCAGAGTTCCAAATTCCGTGTTCCGAGTTCCAAATTCCGTATTCCAAATTCCGTGTTCCGAATTCCAAATTCTGAATTCCTTATTCCAAATTCCCTGTTCTGAATTTCAAATTACAAATTCCAAATTCCATATTCCAAATTCTGTTTTCCGATTTCCGTGTTCCGAATTCCGTGTTCCGAATTCCAAATTCCAAATTCCAAATTCCGCATTCCAAATTCCAAATTCCAAATTCCGTATTCCATATTCCAAATTCTGTGTTCCAAATTCCGTGTTTGATATCTGTGTTCCAAATTCTGTATTCCAAATTTCATGTTCCGTGTTCCAAATTCAGTATTCCAAATTCCGTATTCCAAATTCCAAGTTCCATGTTCTAAATTCCTTATTCCAAATTTCTTGTTCCAAATTCCCTATTCCGTGTTCCGAATTCCAATTTCCGAATTCCGTGTTCCAAATTCTGTGTTCTAAATTCTGTGTTCCAAATTCTGTGTTCCAAATTCCGTATTCCATGTTCCGAATTCCAAATTCCGAATTCCAAATTCCGAATTTGAAATTCTGAATTCCTTATTCCAAATTCCCTGTTCTGAATTTCAAATTCCGTGTTCTGAATTCCAAATTCCTTATTCCAAATTCCGTGTTCCGAATTTCAAATTACGAATTCCAAATTCCGTATTTCAAATACCAAATTCTGTGTTCCGAATTCCGTGTTCCGATTTCCGTGTTCCAAATTCCGTGTTCTGAGTTCCGTGTTCCTAATTCCGTGTTCCGAGTTCCAAATTCCGCGTTCAGAGTTCCAAATTCCGTGTTCCGAGTTCCAAATTCCGTGTTCCGAATTCTGTTTTCCAAATTCCGTGTTCCGTGTTCCAAATTCCATGTTCCGAGTTCCGAATTCCACGTTCAGAGTTCCAAATTCCGTGTTCCGAGTTCCAAATTCCATATTCCAAATTCCGTGTTCCGAATTCCAAATTCTGAATTCCTTATTCCAAATTCCCTGTTCTGAATTTCAAATTCCGAATTCCAAATTCCATATTCCAAATTCCGTGTTCCGAATTCCGTGTTCCGAATTCCATGTTCCGAATTCCAAATTCCAAATTCCGCATTCCAAATTCCAAATTCCAAATTCCGTATTCCATATTCCAAATTCCGTGTTCCGAATTCCGTGTTTGATTTCTGTGTTCCAAATTCTGTATTCCAAATTTCATGTTCCGTGTTCCAAATTCCAAATTCAGTATTCCAAATTCCGTATTCCGAATTCCAAGTTTCATGTTCTAAATTCCATATTCCGTGTTCCAAATTCTGTATTCCGAATTCTGTGTTCCGAATTCCGTGTTCCGAATTCCAAATTCCAAATTCCGTATTCCAAATTCCAAATTCCAAATTCCGTATTCCATATTCCAAATTCCGTGTTCCAAATTCCGTGTTTGATTTCTGTGTTCCAAATTCTGTATTCCAAATTTCATGTTCCGTGTTCCAAATTCAGTATTCCAAATTCCGTATTCCGAATTCCAAGTTCCATGTTCTAAATTCCTTATTCCAAATTTCTTGTTCCAAATTCCATATACCGTGTTCCGAATTCCGTGTTCCAAATTCCGTGTTCTAAATTCCGTGTTCCAAATTCTGTGTTCCAAATTCCGTATTCCATGTTCCGAATTCCAAATTCCGAATTTGAAATTCTGAATTCCTTATTCCAAATTCCCTGTTCTGAATTTCAAATTCCGTGTTCTGAATTCCAATTTCCTTATTCCAAATTCCGTGTTCCGGATTTCAAATTACGAATTCCAAATTCCGTATTTCAAATACCAAATTCCGTGTTCCGAATTCCGTGTTCCGATTTCCGTGTTCCAAATTCCGTGTTCCGATTTCCGTGTTCCTAATTCCGTGTTCCGAGTTCCAAATTCCGCGTTCAGAGTTCCAAATTCCGTGTTCCGAGTTCCAAATTCCGTGTTCCGAATTCTGTTTTCCAAATTCCGTGTTCCGTGTTCCAAATTCCGTGTTTCGAGTTCCAAATTCCGCGTTCAGAGTTCCAAATTCCGTGTTCCGAGTTCCAAATTCCGTATTCCAAATTCCGTGTTCCGAATTCCAAATTCTGAATTCCTTATTCCAAATTCCCTGTTCTGAATTTCAAATTCCGAATTCCAAATTCCATATTCCAAATTCCGTGTTCCGAATTCCGTGTTCCGAATTCCATGTTCCGAATTCCAAATTCCAAATTCCGCATTCCAAATTCCAAATTCCAAATTCCGTATGCCATATTCCAAATTCCGTGTTCCGAATTCCGTGTTTGATTTCTGTGTTCCAAATTCTGTATTCCAAATTTCATGTTCCGTGTTCCAAATTCCAAATTCAGTATTCCAAATTCCATATTCCGAATTCCAAGTTCCATGTTCTAAATTCCATAATCAGTGTTCCAAATTCCGTATTCCAAATTCCGTGTTCCAAATTCCGTGTTCCGAATTCCGTGTTCCGAATTCCGTGTTCCGAATTTTCATGTTCCGAATTCCGTGTTCCGAATTCCAAATTCCAAATTCCATATTCCAAATTACAAATTACAAATTCCGTATTCCATATTCCAAATTCCGTGTTCCGAATTTCGTGTTCCGAATTCCGTGTTCCAAATTCCGTGTTCCGAATTCCAAATTCCGTGTTCTAAATTCCAAATTCCGTATTCCAAATTCCATGTTCTGAATTCCAAATTCCGTGTTCTGATTTCCAAATTCCGTGTTCTGAATTCCAAATTCCGTATTCCAAATTCCATGTTCTGAATTCCAAATTCCTTGTTCTGAATTCCAAATTCCGTGTTCTGAATTCCAAATTACGAGTTCGAATTTCAAATTCCGTGTTCTGGATTTCAAATTCCGTGTTCCGAATTCCAAATTCCGTGTTCTGAATTTATTATTCCAAATTCCGTTTTCAGAATTCCAAATTCCAAATTCCGTGTTCCGAATTCCGTGTTCTGAATTAATTATTCAAAATTCCGTATTCAAATTCCGTGTTCCGAATTCCGTGTTCCGAATTCCAAATTCCAAATGCCGTATTCCAAATTCCTTATTCCAAATTCCGGGTTTCGAATTCCAAATTCCCAATTTTGTATTCCAAATTCCTTATTCCAAATTCCGTGTTCCGAATTTCAAATTACAAAATCCAAATTCCGTATTTCAAATACCAAATTCCGTGTTCCGAATTCCGTGTTCCGATTTCCATGTTCCAAATTCCGTTTTCCGATTTCCGTGTTCCTAATTCCGTGTTCCGAGTTCCAAATTCCGTGTTCTGAATTCCGTGTTCCAAATTCCGTGTTCCGAATTCCGTGTTCTGAATTCCGTGTTCCGAATTCCATGTTCCAAATTCCACGTTCCGAATTCCAAATTCCAAATTCCGTATTCCAAATTACAAATTACAAATTCCGTTTTCCAAATTCCAAATTCTGTATTCTGAATTCTAAATTCAAAAATTCTGTTTTCCGTATTCTGTGTTCCGAATTCAAAAATACCGTATTCCAAATTTTGTGTTCCGAATTCCGTGTTCCGAATTCCGTGTTCCGAATTCCAAATTCCATGTTCTGAATTCCGTATTCCAAATTCAGTGTTCCAAATTCCGTGTTCCAAATTCCGTGTTCCAAATTCCGTGTTCCGAATTCCAAATTCCGTGTTCCGAATTCTGTGTTCCAAATTCTGTGTTCTGAATTCCGTGTTCCAAATTCCGTGTTCCGAATTCCGTGTTCCGAATTCCGTGTTCCGAGTTCCAAATTTCAAATTCCGTGTTCTGAATTCCAAATTCCGTGTTCCGAATTCCAAATTCTGTGTTTCGAATTCCAAATTCCGTGTTCCGAATTCCAAATTCCGTGTTCCGAATTCCAAAGTCCGTGTTCCGAATTTCAAATTCCATGTTCCGAATTCCAAATTCCGTGTTCTGAATTCATTATTCCAAATTCCGTATTCCAAATTCCGTGTTCCGAATTCCAAATTCCAAATTCCGTATTCCAAATTTCAAATTCTATATTCCAATTTCCGTATTCCAAATTCCAAATTCCGTATTCCGTATTCAAAATTCCGTGTTTTGAATTCCAAATTCCAATTTTCTTATTCCAAATTCCGTGTTCCAAATTCCATGTTTCTAGTTCCAAATTCCGTGTTCTGAATTCCGTGGTCCGAATTTCAAATTCCATATTCCAAATTCCGTATTCCAAATTCCATATTCCGAATTCCGTGTTCCGAATTCCAAATTCCGTGTTCTGAATTCCATATTCCAAATTCAGTGATCCAAATTCAGTGTTCCAAATTCAGTGTTCCAAATTCCGTGTTCCAAATTCCGTGTTCCGAATTCCAAATTCCATGTTCCGAATTCTGTGTTCCGATTTCCGTGTTCCGAATTCCGTGTTCCGAATTCCAAATTCCAAATTCCGTATTCCCAATTCCAAATTCCGTGTTCCGAATTCCGTGTTCCGTGTTCCGAGTTCCAAATTCTGTATTCCAAATTCCGTGTTCCGAATTCCAAATTCTGAATTCCTTATTCCAAATTCCCTGTTCTGAATTTCAAATTCCAAATTCCAAATTCCATATTCCAAATTCCGTGTTCCGAGTTCCGTGTTCCGAATTCCGTGTTCCGAATTCCAAATTCCAAATTCCGTATTCCAAATTACAAATTACAAATTCTGTATTCCATATTCCAAATTCTGTGTTCCGAATTCTGTGTTTGATTTCTGTGTTCCAAATTCTGTATTCCAAATTTCATGTTCCGTGTTCCAAATTCCAAATTCAATATTCCAAATTCCGTGTTCCGAATTCCGTGTTCCGAATTCCAAATTCCAAATTACAAATTACAAATTCCGTATTCCATATTCCAAATTCCGTGTTCCGAATTCCGTGTTCCGAATTCCGTGTTCCGAATTCCGTGTTCCAAATTCCAAATCCCAAATTCCAAATTCCAAATTCCAAATTCCAAATTCCATATTCCATATTCCAAATTCCGTGTTCCAAATTCTGTATTCCAAATTTCATGTTCCGTGTTCCAAATTCCAAATTCAGTATTCCATATTCCATATTCCGTGTTCCAAATTCCGTATTCCAAATTCCGTGTTCCGAATTCCGTAATCCGAATTCCGTGTTCCGAATTCCGTGTTCCGAATTCTGTTTTCCAAATTCCGTGTTCCGTGTTCCAAATTCCGTGTTCCGAGTTCCAAATTCCGCATTCAGAGTTCCAAATTCCGTGTTCCGAGTTCCAAATTCCGTATTCCAAATTCCGTGTTCCGAATTCCAAATTCTGAATTCCTTATTCCAAATTCCCTGTCCTGAATTTCAAATTCCGAATTCCAAATTCCATATTCCAAATTCCGTGTTCCGAATTCCGTGTTCCGAATTCCGTGTTCCGATTTCCAAATTCCAAATTCCAAATTCCGCATTCCAAATTCCAAATTCCGTATTCCATATTCCAAATTCTGTGTTCTGAATTCCGTGTTTGATTTCTGTGTTCCAAATTCTGTATTCCAAATTTCATGTTCCGTGTTCCAAATTCCAAATTCAGTATTCCAAATTCCGTATTCCGAATTCCAAGTTCCATGTTCTAAATTCCATATTCCGTGTTCCAAATTCCGTATTCCAAATTCCGTGTTCCGAATTCTGTGTTCCGAATTCCGTGTTCCGAATTTTCATGTTCCGAATTCCGTGTTCCGAATTCCGTGTTCCGAATTCCAAATTCCAAATTCCGCATTCCAAAATCCAAATTCCAAATTCCGTATTCCAAATTCCAAATTCCAAATTCCGTATTCCATATTCCAAATTCCGTGTTCCGAATTCCGTGTTCTGAATTCCGTGTTCTGAATTCCGTGTTCCGAATTCCAAATTCCAAATTCCAAATTCCATGTTCTGAATTCCAAATTCCGTGTTCTAAATTCCAAATTCCGTATTCCAAATTCCATGTTCTGAATTCCAAATTCCGTGTTCTGAATTCCAAGTTCCGTGTTCTGAATTCCAAATTCCGTGTTCTGAATTCAGTGTTCCAAATTCCGTGTTCCGAATTCCGTGTTCTGAATTCCGTATTCCAAATTCCAAATTCCGTATTCCATATTCCAAATTCCGTGTTCCGAATTCCGTGTTTGATTTCTGTGTTCCAAATTCTGTATTCCAAATTCCCTGTTCTGAATTTCAAATTCCGTGTTCTGAATTCCAAATTCCTTATTCCAAATTCCGTGTTCCGAATTTCAAATTCCAAATTCCAAATTCCGTATTTCAAATACCAAATTCCGTGTTCCGAATTCCGTGTTCCGATTTTCCGTGTTCCAAATTCCGTGTTCCAATTTCCGTGTTCCTAACTCCGTGTTCCGAGTTCCAAATTCCACGTTCAGAGTTCCAAATTCCGTGTTCCGATTTCCAAATTCCGTGTTCCGAATTCTGTTTTCCAAATTCCGTGTTCCGTGTTCCAAATTCTGTGTTCCGAGTTCCAAATTCCGCGTTCAGAGTTCCAAATTCCGTGTTCCGAGTTCCAAATTCCGTATTCCAAATTCCGTGTTCCGAATTCCAAATTCTGAATTCCTTATTCCAAATTCCCTGTTCTGAATTTCAAATTACAAATTCCAAATTCCATATTCCAAATTCCGTGTTCCGAGTTCCGTGTTCCGAATTCCGTGTTCCGAATTCCAAATTCCAAATTCCGTATTCCAAATTCCAAATTACAAATTCCGTATTCCATATTCCAAATTCTGTGTTCCGAATTCCGTGTTTGATTTCTGTGTTCCAAATTCTGTATTCCAAATTTCATGTTCCGTGTTCCAAATTCCAAATTCAGTATTCCAAATTCCGTGTTCCGAATTCCGTGTTCCGAATTCCAAATTCCAAATTCCAAATTACAAATTCCGTATTCCATATTCCGAATTCCGTGTTCCAAATTCCAAATTCCAAATTCCAAATTCCAAATTCCATATTCCATATTCCAAATTCCGTGTTCCGAATTCCGTGTTTGATTTCTGTGTTCCAAATTCTGTATTCCAAATTTCATGTTCCGTGTTCCAAATTCCAAATTCAGTATTCCATATTCCATATTCCGTGTTCAAAATTCCGTATTACAAATTCCGTGTTCCGAATTCCGTGATCCGAATTCCGTGTTCCGAATTCCGTGTTCCGAATTCCAAATTCCAAATTCCAAATTCCAAATTACAAATTCCATATTCCATATTCCGAATTCCGTGTTCCGAATTCCGTGTTCCGAATTCCGTGTTCCGAATTCCGTGTTCCGAATTCCAAATTCCAAATTCCATATTCCAAATTCCAAATTCCATATTCCAAATTCCGTGTTCCGAATTCCGTGTTTGATTTCTGTGTTCCAAATTCTGTATTCCAAATGTCATGTTCCGTGTTCCAAATTCCAAATTCAGTATTCCAAATTCCGTATTCCGAATTCCAAGTTTCATGTTCTAAATTCCATATTCCGTGTTCCAAATTCTGTATTCCGAATTCCGTGTTCCGAATTCCGTGTTCCGAATTCCAAATTCCAAATTCCGTATTCCAAATTCCAAATTCCAAATTCCGTATTCCATATTCCAAATTCCGTGTTCCAAATTCCGTGTTTGATTTCTGTGTTCCAAATTCTGTATTCCAAATTTCATGTTCCGTGTTCCAAATTCAGTATTCCAAATTCCGTATTCCGAATTCCAAGTTCCATGTTCTAAATTCCTTATTCCAAATTTCTTGTTCCAAATTCCATATTCCGTGTTCTAAATTACGTGTTCCAAATTCTGTGTTCCAAATTCCATATTCCATGTTCCGAATTCCAAATTCCGAATTCCAAATTCCGAATTTGAAATTCTGAATTCCTTATTCCAAATTCCCTGTTCTGAATTTCAAATTCTGTGTTCCGAATTCCGTGTTTGATTTCTGTGTTCCAAATTCTGTATTCCAAATTTCATGTTCCGTGTTCCAAATTCCAAATTCAGTATTCCAAATTCTGTATTCCGAATTCCAAGTTTCATGTTCTAAATTCCATATTCCGTGTTCCAAATTCTGTATTCTGAATTCCGTGTTCCGAATTCCGTGTTCCGAATTCCAAATTCCAAATTCCGTATTCCAAATTCCAAATTCCAAATTCCGTATTCCATATTCCAAATTCTGTGTTCCAAATTCCGTGTTTGATTTCTGTGTTCCAAATTCTGTATTCCAAATTTCATGTTCCGTGTTCCAAATTCAGTATTCCAAATTCCATATTCCAAATTCCAAGTTCCATGTTCTAAATTCCTTATTCCAAATTTCTTGTTCCAAATTCCAAATTCCGTGTTCCGAATTCCAATTTCCGAATTCCGTGTTCCAAATTCCATGTTCTAAATTCTGTGTTCCAAATTCTGTGTTCCAAATTCCGTATTCCATGTTCCGAATTCCAAATTCCGAATTCCAAATTCCGAATTTGAAATTCTGAATTCCTTATTCCAAATTCCCTGTTCTGAATTTCAAATTCCGTGTTCTGAATTCCAAATTCCTTATTCCAAATTCCGTGTTCCGAATTTCAAATTACGAATTCCAAATTCCGTATTTCAAATACCAAATTCTGTGTTCCGAATTCCGTGTTCCGATTTCCGTGTTCCAAATTCCGTGTTCCGATTTCCATGTTCCTAATTCCGTGTTCTGAGTTCCAAATTCCGCGTTCAGAGTTCCAAATTCCGTGTTCCGAGTTCCAAATTCCGTGTTCCGAATTCTGTTTTCCAAATTCCGTGTTCCGTGTTCCAAATTCCATGTTCCGAGTTCCGAATTCCGTGTTCAGAGTTCCAAATTCCGTGTTCCGAGTTCCAAATTCCATATTCCAAATTCCGTGTTCCGAATTCCAAATTCTGAATTCCTTATTCCAAATTCCCTGTTCTGAATTTCAAATTCCGAATTCCAAATTCCATATTCCAAATTCCGTGTTCCGAATTCCGTGTTCCGAATTCCATGTTCCGAATTCCAAATTCCAAATTCCGCATTCCAAATTCCAAATTCCAAATTCCGTATTCCATATTCCAAATTCCGTGTTCCGAATTCCGTGTTTGATTTCTGTGTTCCAAATTCTGTATTCCAAATTTCATGTTCCGTGTTCCAAATTCCAAATTCAGTATTCCAAATTCCGTATTCCGAATTCCAAGTTTCATGTTCTAAATTCCATATTCCGTGTTCCAAATTCTGTATTCCGAATTCTGTGTTCCGAATTCCGTGTTCCGAATTCCAAATTCCAAATTCCGTATTCCAAATTCCAAATTCCAAATTCCGTATTCCATATTCCAAATTCCGTGTTCCAAATTCCGTGTTTGATTTCTGTGTTCCAAATTCTGTATTCCAAATTTCATGTTCCGTGTTCCAAATTCAGTATTCCAAATTCCGTATTCCGAATTCCAAGTTCCATGTTCTAAATTCCTTATTCCAAATTTCTTGTTCCAAATTCCATATTCCGTGTTCCGAATTCCAATTTCCGAATTCCGTGTTCCAAATTCCGTGTTCTAAATTCCGTGTTCCAAATTCTGTGTTCCAAATTCCGTATTCCATGTTCCGAATTCCAAATTCCGAATTTGAAATTCTGAATTCCTTATTCCAAATTCCCTGTTCTGAATTCCAAATTCCTTATTCCAAATTCCGTGTTCCGAATTTCAAATTACGAATTCCAAATTCCGTATTTCAAATACCAAATTCTGTGTTCCGAATTCCGTGTTCCGATTTCCGTGTTCCAAATTCCGTGTTCCGATTTCCGTGTTCCTAATTCCGTGTTCCGAGTTCCAAATTCCGCGTTCAGAGTTCCAAATTCCGTGTTCCGAGTTCCAAATTCCGTGTTCCGAATTCTGTTTTCCAAATTCCGTGTTCCGTGTTCCAAATTCCATGTTCCGAGTTCCGAATTCCGCGTTCAGAGTTCCAAATTCCGTGTTACGAGTTCCAAATTCCATATTCCAAATTCCGTGTTCCGAATTCCAAATTCTGAATTCCTTATTCCAAATTCCCTGTTCTGAATTTCAAATTCCGAATTCCAAATTCCATATTCCAAATTCCGTGTTCCGAATTCCGTGTTCCGAATTCCATGTTCCGAATTCCAAATTCCAAATTCCGCATTCCAAATTCCAAATTCCGTATTCCATATTCCAAATTCCGTGTTCCGAATTCCGTGTTTGATTTCTGTGTTCCAAATTCTGTATTCCAAATTTCATGTTCCGTGTTCCGTGTTCCAAATTCAGTATTCCAAATTCCGTATTCCGAATTCCAAGTTTCATGTTCTAAATTCCATATTCCGTGTTCCAAATTCTGTATTCCGAATTCTGTGTTCCGAATTCCGTGTTCCGAATTCCAAATTCCAAATTCCGTATTCCAAATTCCAAATTCCGTATTCCATATTCCAAATTCCGTGTTCCAAATTCCGTGTTTGATTTCTGTGTTCCAAATTCTGTATTCCAAATTTCATGTTCCGTGTTCCAAATTCAGTATTCCAAATTCCGTATTCCGAATTCCAAGTTCCATGTTCTAAATTCCTTATTCCAAATTTCTTGTTCCAAATTCCATATTCCGTGTTCCGAATTCCAATTTCCGAATTCCGTGTTCCAAATTCCGTGTTCTAAATTCCGTGTTCCAAATTCTGTGTTCCAAATTCCGTATTCCATGTTCCGAATTCCAAATTCCGAATTTGAAATTCTGAATTCCTTATTCCAAATTCCCTGTTCTGAATTTCAAATTCCGTGTTCTGAATTCCAAATTCC
Source organism: Rana muscosa (assembly GCA_029206835.1). NCBI lineage: Eukaryota > Metazoa > Chordata > Amphibia > Anura > Ranidae > Rana > Rana muscosa. The sequence goes on from JARGYO010000046.1 coordinate 1,217,362, forward strand.
TTATTCCAAATTCCGTGTTCCGGATTTCAAATTACGAATTCCAAATTCCGTATTTCAAATACCAAATTCCGTGTTCCGAATTCCGTGTTCCGATTTCCGTGTTCCAAATTCCGTGTTCCGAGTTCCAAATTCCGCATTCAGAGTTCCGAATTCCGTGTTCCGATTTCCGTGTTCCTAATTCCGTGTTCCGAGTTCCAAATTCCGCATTCAGAGTTCCAAATTCCGTGTTCCGAGTTCCAAATTCCGTGTTCCGAATTCTGTTTTCCAAATTCCGTGTTCCGTGTTCCAAATTCCGTGTTCCGAGTTACAAATTCCGCGTTCAGAGTTCCAAATTCCGTGTTCCGAGTTCCAAATTCCGTATTCCAAATTCCGTGTTCCGAATTCCAAATTCTGAATTCCTTATTCCAAATTCCCTGTTCTGAATTTCAAATTCCGAATTCCAAATTCCATATTCCAAATTCCGTGTTCCGAATTCCGTGTTCCGAATTCCATGTTCCGAATTCCAAATTCCAAATTCCGCATTCCAAATTCCAAATTCCAAATTCCGTATGCCATATTCCAAATTCCGTGTTCCGAATTCCGTGTTTGATTTCTGTGTTCCAAATTCTGTATTCCAAATTTCATGTTCCGTGTTCCAAATTCCAAATTCAGTATTCCAAATTCCGTATTCCGAATTCCAAGTTCCATGTTCTAAATTCCATAATCCGTGTTCCAAATTCCGTATTCCAAATTCCGTGTTCCGAATTTCGTGTTCCGAATTCCGTGTTACAAATTCCGTGTTCCGAATTCCAAATTCCGTGTTCTAAATTCCAAATTCCGTATTCCAAATTCCATGTTCTGAATTCCAAATTCCGTGTTCTGATTTCCAAACTCCGTGTTCTGAATTCCAAATTCCGTATTCCAAATTCCATGTTCTGAATTCCAAATTCGTTGTTCTGAATTCCAAATTCCGTGTTCTGAATTCCAAATTACGAGTTCGAATTTCAAATTCCGTGTTCTGGATTTCAAATTCCGTGTTCCGAATTCCAAATTCCGTGTTCTGAATTTATTATTCCAAATTCCGTTTTCAGAATTCCAAATTCCAAATTCCGTGTTCCGAATTCCGTGTTCTGAATTAATTATTCAAAATTCCGTATTCAAATTCCGTGTTCCGAATTCCGTGTTCCGAATTCCAAACTCCAAATTCCGTATTCCAAATTCCGTATTCCAAATTCCAAATTCTTTATTCCAAATTCAAAATTCCATATTCAAAATTCAAAATTCCGTATTCCAAATTCCAAATGCCGTATTCCAAATTCCTTATTCCAAATTCCGGGTTTCGAATTCCAAATTCCCAATTTTGTATTCCAAATTCCTTATTCCAAATTCCGTGTTCCGAATTTCAAATTACAAAATCCAAATTCCGTATTTCAAATACCAAATTCCGTGTTCCGAATTCCGTGTTCTGATTTCCATGTTCCAAATTCCGTTTTCCGATTTCCGTGTTCCTAATTCCGTGTTCCGAGTTCCAAATTCCGTGTTCTGAATTCCGTGTTCCAAATTCCGTGTTCCGAATTTCGTGTTCTGAATTCCGTGTTCCGAATTCCATGTTCCAAATTCCACGTTCCGAATTCCAAATTCCAAATTCCGTATTCCAAATTCCAAATTACAAATTCCGTTTTCCAAATTCCAAATTCTGTATTCTGAATTCTAAATTCAAAAATTCTGTTTTCCGTATTCTGTGTTCCGAATTCAAAAATACCGTATTCCAAATTTTGTGTTCCGAATTCCGTGTTCCGAATTCCGTGTTCCGAATTCCAAATTCCATGTTCTGAATTCCGTATTCCAAATTCAGTGTTCCAAATTCAGTGTTCCAAATTCCGTGTTCCAAATTCCAAATTCCGTTTTTCAAATTCCATGTTCCGAGTTCCAAATTCCGTATTCCAAATTCCGTGTTCCGAATTCCAAATTCTGAATTCCTTATTCCAAATTCCCTGTTCTGAATTTCAAATTACAAATTCCAAATTCCATATTCCAAATTCCGTGTTCCGAGTTCCGTGTTCCGAATTCCGTGTTCCGAATTCCAAATTCCAAATTCCGTATTCCAAATTCCAAATTACAAATTCCGTATTCCATATTCCAAATTCTGTGTTCCGAATTCCGTGTTTGATTTCTGTGTTCCAAATTCTGTATTCCAAATTTCATGTTCCGTGTTCCAAATTCCAAATTCAGTATTCCAAATTCCGTGTTCCGAATTCCGTGTTCCGAATTCCAAATTCCAAATTCCAAATTACAAATTCCGTATTCCATATTCCGAATTCCGTGTTCCAAATTCCAAATTCCAAATTCCAAATTCCAAATTCCATATTCCATATTCCAAATTCCGTGTTCCGAATTCCGTGTTTGATTTCTGTGTTCCAAATTCTGTATTCCAAATGTCATGTTCCGTGTTCCAAATTCCAAATTCAGTATTCCAAATTCCGTATTCCGAATTCCAAGTTTCATGTTCTAAATTCCATATTCCGTGTTCCAAATTCTGTATTCCGAATTCCGTGTTCCGAATTCCGTGTTCCGAATTCCAAATTCCAAATTCCGTATTCCAAATTCCAAATTCCAAATTCCGTATTCCATATTCCAAATTCCGTGTTCCAAATTCCGTGTTTGATTTCTGTGTTCCAAATTCTGTATTCCAAATTTCATGTTCCGTGTTCCAAATTCAGTATTCCAAATTCCGTATTCCGAATTCCAAGTTCCATGTTCTAAATTCCTTATTCCAAATTTCTTGTTCCAAATTCCATATTCCGTGTTCTAAATTACGTGTTCCAAATTCTGTGTTCCAAATTCCATATTCCATGTTCCGAATTCCAAATTCCGAATTCCAAATTCCGAATTTGAAATTCTGAATTCCTTATTCCAAATTCCCTGTTCTGAATTTCAAATTCTGTGTTCCGAATTCCGTGTTTGATTTCTGTGTTCCAAATTCTGTATTCCAAATTTCATGTTCCGTGTTCCAAATTCCAAATTCAGTATTCCAAATTCTGTATTCCGAATTCCAAGTTTCATGTTCTAAATTCCATATTCCGTGTTCCAAATTCTGTATTCTGAATTCCGTGTTCCGAATTCCGTGTTCCGAATTCCAAATTCCAAATTCCGTATTCCAAATTCCAAATTCCAAATTCCGTATTCCATATTCCAAATTCTGTGTTCCAAATTCCGTGTTTGATTTCTGTGTTCCAAATTCTGTATTCCAAATTTCATGTTCCGTGTTCCAAATTCAGTATTCCAAATTCCATATTCCAAATTCCAAGTTCCATGTTCTAAATTCCTTATTCCAAATTTCTTGTTCCAAATTCCAAATTCCGTGTTCCGAATTCCAATTTCCGAATTCCGTGTTCCAAATTCCATGTTCTAAATTCTGTGTTCCAAATTCTGTGTTCCAAATTCCGTATTCCATGTTCCGAATTCCAAATTCCGAATTCCAAATTCCGAATTTGAAATTCTGAATTCCTTATTCCAAATTCCCTGTTCTGAATTTCAAATTCCGTGTTCTGAATTCCAAATTCCTTATTCCAAATTCCGTGTTCCGAATTTCAAATTACGAATTCCAAATTCCGTATTTCAAATACCAAATTCTGTGTTCCGAATTCCGTGTTCCGATTTCCGTGTTCCAAATTCCGTGTTCCGATTTCCATGTTCCTAATTCCGTGTTCTGAGTTCCAAATTCCGCGTTCAGAGTTCCAAATTCCGTGTTCCGAGTTCCAAATTCCGTGTTCCGAATTCTGTTTTCCAAATTCCGTGTTCCGTGTTCCAAATTCCATGTTCCGAGTTCCGAATTCCGTGTTCAGAGTTCCAAATTCCGTGTTCCGAGTTCCAAATTCCATATTCCAAATTCCGTGTTCCGAATTCCAAATTCTGAATTCCTTATTCCAAATTCCCTGTTCTGAATTTCAAATTCCGAATTCCAAATTCCATATTCCAAATTCCGTGTTCCGAATTCCGTGTTCCGAATTCCATGTTCCGAATTCCAAATTCCAAATTCCGCATTCCAAATTCCAAATTCCAAATTCCGTATTCCATATTCCAAATTCCGTGTTCCGAATTCCGTGTTTGATTTCTGTGTTCCAAATTCTGTATTCCAAATTTCATGTTCCGTGTTCCAAATTCCAAATTCAGTATTCCAAATTCCGTATTCCGAATTCCAAGTTTCATGTTCTAAATTCCATATTCCGTGTTCCAAATTCTGTATTCCGAATTCTGTGTTCCGAATTCCGTGTTCCGAATTCCAAATTCCAAATTCCGTATTCCAAATTCCAAATTCCAAATTCCGTATTCCATATTCCAAATTCCGTGTTCCAAATTCCGTGTTTGATTTCTGTGTTCCAAATTCTGTATTCCAAATTTCATGTTCCGTGTTCCAAATTCAGTATTCCAAATTCCGTATTCCGAATTCCAAGTTCCATGTTCTAAATTCCTTATTCCAAATTTCTTGTTCCAAATTCCATATTCCGTGTTCCGAATTCCAATTTCCGAATTCCGTGTTCCAAATTCCGTGTTCTAAATTCCGTGTTCCAAATTCTGTGTTCCAAATTCCGTATTCCATGTTCCGAATTCCAAATTCCGAATTTGAAATTCTGAATTCCTTATTCCAAATTCCCTGTTCTGAATTCCAAATTCCTTATTCCAAATTCCGTGTTCCGAATTTCAAATTACGAATTCCAAATTCCGTATTTCAAATACCAAATTCTGTGTTCCGAATTCCGTGTTCCGATTTCCGTGTTCCAAATTCCGTGTTCCGATTTCCGTGTTCCTAATTCCGTGTTCCGAGTTCCAAATTCCGCGTTCAGAGTTCCAAATTCCGTGTTCCGAGTTCCAAATTCCGTGTTCCGAATTCTGTTTTCCAAATTCCGTGTTCCGTGTTCCAAATTCCATGTTCCGAGTTCCGAATTCCGCGTTCAGAGTTCCAAATTCCGTGTTACGAGTTCCAAATTCCATATTCCAAATTCCGTGTTCCGAATTCCAAATTCTGAATTCCTTATTCCAAATTCCCTGTTCTGAATTTCAAATTCCGAATTCCAAATTCCATATTCCAAATTCCGTGTTCCGAATTCCGTGTTCCGAATTCCATGTTCCGAATTCCAAATTCCAAATTCCGCATTCCAAATTCCAAATTCCGTATTCCATATTCCAAATTCCGTGTTCCGAATTCCGTGTTTGATTTCTGTGTTCCAAATTCTGTATTCCAAATTTCATGTTCCGTGTTCCGTGTTCCAAATTCAGTATTCCAAATTCCGTATTCCGAATTCCAAGTTTCATGTTCTAAATTCCATATTCCGTGTTCCAAATTCTGTATTCCGAATTCTGTGTTCCGAATTCCGTGTTCCGAATTCCAAATTCCAAATTCCGTATTCCAAATTCCAAATTCCGTATTCCATATTCCAAATTCCGTGTTCCAAATTCCGTGTTTGATTTCTGTGTTCCAAATTCTGTATTCCAAATTTCATGTTCCGTGTTCCAAATTCAGTATTCCAAATTCCGTATTCCGAATTCCAAGTTCCATGTTCTAAATTCCTTATTCCAAATTTCTTGTTCCAAATTCCATATTCCGTGTTCCGAATTCCAATTTCCGAATTCCGTGTTCCAAATTCCGTGTTCTAAATTCCGTGTTCCAAATTCTGTGTTCCAAATTCCGTATTCCATGTTCCGAATTCCAAATTCCGAATTTGAAATTCTGAATTCCTTATTCCAAATTCCCTGTTCTGAATTTCAAATTCCGTGTTCTGAATTCCAAATTCCTTATTCCAAATTCCGTGTTCCGGATTTCAAATTACGAATTCCAAATTCCGTATTTCAAATACCAAATTCCGTGTTCCGAATTCCGTGTTCCGATTTCCGTGTTCCAAATTCCGTGTTCCGAGTTCCAAATTCCGCATTCAGAGTTCCGAATTCCGTGTTCCGATTTCCGTGTTCCTAATTCCGTGTTCCGAGTTCCAAATTCCGCATTCAGAGTTCCAAATTCCGTGTTCCGAGTTCCAAATTCCGTGTTCCGAATTCTGTTTTCCAAATTCCGTGTTCCGTGTTCCAAATTCCGTGTTCCGAGTTACAAATTCCGCGTTCAGAGTTCCAAATTCCGTGTTCCGAGTTCCAAATTCCGTATTCCAAATTCCGTGTTCCGAATTCCAAATTCTGAATTCCTTATTCCAAATTCCCTGTTCTGAATTTCAAATTCCGAATTCCAAATTCCATATTCCAAATTCCGTGTTCCGAATTCCGTGTTCCGAATTCCATGTTCCGAATTCCAAATTCCAAATTCCGCATTCCAAATTCCAAATTCCAAATTCCGTATGCCATATTCCAAATTCCGTGTTCCGAATTCCGTGTTTGATTTCTGTGTTCCAAATTCTGTATTCCAAATTTCATGTTCCGTGTTCCAAATTCCAAATTCAGTATTCCAAATTCCGTATTCCGAATTCCAAGTTCCATGTTCTAAATTCCATAATCCGTGTTCCAAATTCCGTATTCCAAATTCCGTGTTCCGAATTTCGTGTTCCGAATTCCGTGTTACAAATTCCGTGTTCCGAATTCCAAATTCCGTGTTCTAAATTCCAAATTCCGTATTCCAAATTCCATGTTCTGAATTCCAAATTCCGTGTTCTGATTTCCAAACTCCGTGTTCTGAATTCCAAATTCCGTATTCCAAATTCCATGTTCTGAATTCCAAATTCGTTGTTCTGAATTCCAAATTCCGTGTTCTGAATTCCAAATTACGAGTTCGAATTTCAAATTCCGTGTTCTGGATTTCAAATTCCGTGTTCCGAATTCCAAATTCCGTGTTCTGAATTTATTATTCCAAATTCCGTTTTCAGAATTCCAAATTCCAAATTCCGTGTTCCGAATTCCGTGTTCTGAATTAATTATTCAAAATTCCGTATTCAAATTCCGTGTTCCGAATTCCGTGTTCCGAATTCCAAACTCCAAATTCCGTATTCCAAATTCCGTATTCCAAATTCCAAATTCTTTATTCCAAATTCAAAATTCCATATTCAAAATTCAAAATTCCGTATTCCAAATTCCAAATGCCGTATTCCAAATTCCTTATTCCAAATTCCGGGTTTCGAATTCCAAATTCCCAATTTTGTATTCCAAATTCCTTATTCCAAATTCCGTGTTCCGAATTTCAAATTACAAAATCCAAATTCCGTATTTCAAATACCAAATTCCGTGTTCCGAATTCCGTGTTCTGATTTCCATGTTCCAAATTCCGTTTTCCGATTTCCGTGTTCCTAATTCCGTGTTCCGAGTTCCAAATTCCGTGTTCTGAATTCCGTGTTCCAAATTCCGTGTTCCGAATTTCGTGTTCTGAATTCCGTGTTCCGAATTCCATGTTCCAAATTCCACGTTCCGAATTCCAAATTCCAAATTCCGTATTCCAAATTCCAAATTACAAATTCCGTTTTCCAAATTCCAAATTCTGTATTCTGAATTCTAAATTCAAAAATTCTGTTTTCCGTATTCTGTGTTCCGAATTCAAAAATACCGTATTCCAAATTTTGTGTTCCGAATTCCGTGTTCCGAATTCCGTGTTCCGAATTCCAAATTCCATGTTCTGAATTCCGTATTCCAAATTCAGTGTTCCAAATTCAGTGTTCCAAATTCCGTGTTCCAAATTCCAAATTCCGTTTTTCAAATTCCATGTTCCGAGTTCCAAATTCCGTATTCCAAATTCCGTGTTCCGAATTCCAAATTCTGAATTCCTTATTCCAAATTCCCTGTTCTGAATTTCAAATTACAAATTCCAAATTCCATATTCCAAATTCCGTGTTCCGAGTTCCGTGTTCCGAATTCCGTGTTCCGAATTCCAAATTCCAAATTCCGTATTCCAAATTCCAAATTACAAATTCCGTATTCCATATTCCAAATTCTGTGTTCCGAATTCCGTGTTTGATTTCTGTGTTCCAAATTCTGTATTCCAAATTTCATGTTCCGTGTTCCAAATTCCAAATTCAGTATTCCAAATTCCGTGTTCCGAATTCCGTGTTCCGAATTCCAAATTCCAAATTCCAAATTACAAATTCCGTATTCCATATTCCGAATTCCGTGTTCCAAATTCCAAATTCCAAATTCCAAATTCCAAATTCCATATTCCATATTCCAAATTCCGTGTTCCGAATTCCGTGTTTGATTTCTGTGTTCCAAATTCTGTATTCCAAATTTCATGTTCCGTGTTCCAAATTCCAAATTCAGTATTCCATATTCCATATTCCGTGTTCAAAATTCCGTATTACAAATTCCGTGTTCCGAATTCCGTGATCCGAATTCCGTGTTCCGAATTCCGTGTTCCGAATTCCAAATTCCAAATTCCAAATTCCAAATTACAAATTCCATATTCCATATTCCGAATTCCGTGTTCCGAATTCCGTGTTCCGAATTCCGTGTTCCGAATTCCGTGTTCCGAATTCCAAATTCCAAATTCCATATTCCAAATTCCAAATTCCATATTCCAAATTCCGTGTTCCGAATTCCGTGTTTGATTTCTGTGTTCCAAATTCTGTATTCCAAATGTCATGTTCCGTGTTCCAAATTCCAAATTCAGTATTCCAAATTCCGTATTCCGAATTCCAAGTTTCATGTTCTAAATTCCATATTCCGTGTTCCAAATTCTGTATTCCGAATTCCGTGTTCCGAATTCCGTGTTCCGAATTCCAAATTCCAAATTCCGTATTCCAAATTCCAAATTCCAAATTCCGTATTCCATATTCCAAATTCCGTGTTCCAAATTCCGTGTTTGATTTCTGTGTTCCAAATTCTGTATTCCAAATTTCATGTTCCGTGTTCCAAATTCAGTATTCCAAATTCCGTATTCCGAATTCCAAGTTCCATGTTCTAAATTCCTTATTCCAAATTTCTTGTTCCAAATTCCATATTCCGTGTTCTAAATTACGTGTTCCAAATTCTGTGTTCCAAATTCCATATTCCATGTTCCGAATTCCAAATTCCGAATTCCAAATTCCGAATTTGAAATTCTGAATTCCTTATTCCAAATTCCGTGTTCTGAATTTCAAATTCCGTGTTCCGAATTCCGTGTTTGATTTCTGTGTTCCAAATTCTGTATTCCAAATTTCATGTTCCGTGTTCCAAATTCCAAATTCAGTATTCCAAATTCTGTATTCCGAATTCCAAGTTTCATGTTCTAAATTCCATATTCCGTGTTCCAAATTCTGTATTCTGAATTCCGTGTTCCGAATTCCGTGTTCCGAATTCCAAATTCCAAATTCCGTATTCCAAATTCCAAATTCCAAATTCCGTATTCCATATTCCAAATTCTGTGTTCCAAATTCCGTGTTTGATTTCTGTGTTCCAAATTCTGTATTCCAAATTTCATGTTCCGTGTTCCAAATTCAGTATTCCAAATTCCATATTCCAAATTCCAAGTTCCATGTTCTAAATTCCTTATTCCAAATTTCTTGTTCCAAATTCCAAATTCCGTGTTCCGAATTCCAATTTCCGAATTCCGTGTTCCAAATTCCATGTTCTAAATTCTGTGTTCCAAATTCTGTGTTCCAAATTCCGTATTCCATGTTCCGAATTCCAAATTCCGAATTCCAAATTCCGAATTTGAAATTCTGAATTCCTTATTCCAAATTCCCTGTTCTGAATTCCAAATTACGAGTTCGAATTTCAAATTCCGTGTTCTAGATTTCAAATTCCATGTTCCGAATTCCAAATTCCGTGTTCTGAATTCCAAATTCCGTGTTCTGAATTCCGTGTTCCAAATTCCGTGTTCCGAATTCCGTGTTCTGAATTCCGTATTCCAAATTCCAAATTCCGTATTCCATATTCCAAATTCCGTGTTCCGAATTCCGTGTTTGATTTCTGTGTTCCAAATTCTGTATTCCAAATTCCCTGTTCTGAATTTCAAATTCCGTGTTCTGAATTCCAAATTCCTTATTCCAAATTCCGTGTTCCGAATTTCAAATTACGAATTCCAAATTCCGTATTTCAAATACCAAATTCTGTGTTCCGAATTCCGTGTTCCGATTTCCGTGTTCCAAATTCCGTGTTCCGATTTCCATGTTCCTAATTCCGTGTTCTGAGTTCCAAATTCCGCGTTCAGAGTTCCAAATTCCGTGTTCCGAGTTCCAAATTCCGTGTTCCGAATTCTGTTTTCCAAATTCCGTGTTCCGTGTTCCAAATTCCATGTTCCGAGTTCCGAATTCCGTGTTCAGAGTTCCAAATTCCGTGTTCCGAGTTCCAAATTCCATATTCCAAATTCCGTGTTCCGAATTCCAAATTCTGAATTCCTTATTCCAAATTCCCTGTTCTGAATTTCAAATTCCGAATTCCAAATTCCATATTCCAAATTCCGTGTTCCGAATTCCGTGTTCCGAATTCCATGTTCCGAATTCCAAATTCCAAATTCCGCATTCCAAATTCCAAATTCCAAATTCCGTATTCCATATTCCAAATTCCGTGTTCCGAATTCCGTGTTTGATTTCTGTGTTCCAAATTCTGTATTCCAAATTTCATGTTCCGTGTTCCAAATTCCAAATTCAGTATTCCAAATTCCGTATTCCGAATTCCAAGTTTCATGTTCTAAATTCCATATTCCGTGTTCCAAATTCTGTATTCCGAATTCTGTGTTCCGAATTCCGTGTTCCGAATTCCAAATTCCAAATTCCGTATTCCAAATTCCAAATTCCAAATTCCGTATTCCATATTCCAAATTCCGTGTTCCAAATTCCGTGTTTGATTTCTGTGTTCCAAATTCTGTATTCCAAATTTCATGTTCCGTGTTCCAAATTCAGTATTCCAAATTCCGTATTCCGAATTCCAAGTTCCATGTTCTAAATTCCTTATTCCAAATTTCTTGTTCCAAATTCCATATTCCGTGTTCCGAATTCCAATTTCCGAATTCCGTGTTCCAAATTCCGTGTTCTAAATTCCGTGTTCCAAATTCTGTGTTCCAAATTCCGTATTCCATGTTCCGAATTCCAAATTCCGAATTTGAAATTCTGAATTCCTTATTCCAAATTCCCTGTTCTGAATTCCAAATTCCTTATTCCAAATTCCGTGTTCCGAATTTCAAATTACGAATTCCAAATTCCGTATTTCAAATACCAAATTCTGTGTTCCGAATTCCGTGTTCCGATTTCCGTGTTCCAAATTCCGTGTTCCGATTTCCGTGTTCCTAATTCCGTGTTCCGAGTTCCAAATTCCGCGTTCAGAGTTCCAAATTCCGTGTTCCGAGTTCCAAATTCCGTGTTCCGAATTCTGTTTTCCAAATTCCGTGTTCCGTGTTCCAAATTCCATGTTCCGAGTTCCGAATTCCGCGTTCAGAGTTCCAAATTCCGTGTTACGAGTTCCAAATTCCATATTCCAAATTCCGTGTTCCGAATTCCAAATTCTGAATTCCTTATTCCAAATTCCCTGTTCTGAATTTCAAATTCCGAATTCCAAATTCCATATTCCAAATTCCGTGTTCCGAATTCCGTGTTCCGAATTCCATGTTCCGAATTCCAAATTCCAAATTCCGCATTCCAAATTCCAAATTCCGTATTCCATATTCCAAATTCCGTGTTCCGAATTCCGTGTTTGATTTCTGTGTTCCAAATTCTGTATTCCAAATTTCATGTTCCGTGTTCCGTGTTCCAAATTCAGTATTCCAAATTCCGTATTCCGAATTCCAAGTTTCATGTTCTAAATTCCATATTCCGTGTTCCAAATTCTGTATTCCGAATTCTGTGTTCCGAATTCCGTGTTCCGAATTCCAAATTCCAAATTCCGTATTCCAAATTCCAAATTCCGTATTCCATATTCCAAATTCCGTGTTCCAAATTCCGTGTTTGATTTCTGTGTTCCAAATTCTGTATTCCAAATTTCATGTTCCGTGTTCCAAATTCAGTATTCCAAATTCCGTATTCCGAATTCCAAGTTCCATGTTCTAAATTCCTTATTCCAAATTTCTTGTTCCAAATTCCATATTCCGTGTTCCGAATTCCAATTTCCGAATTCCGTGTTCCAAATTCCGTGTTCTAAATTCCGTGTTCCAAATTCTGTGTTCCAAATTCCGTATTCCATGTTCCGAATTCCAAATTCCGAATTTGAAATTCTGAATTCCTTATTCCAAATTCCCTGTTCTGAATTTCAAATTCCGTGTTCTGAATTCCAAATTCCTTATTCCAAATTCCGTGTTCCGGATTTCAAATTACGAATTCCAAATTCCGTATTTCAAATACCAAATTCCGTGTTCCGAATTCCGTGTTCCGATTTCCGTGTTCCAAATTCCGTGTTCCGAGTTCCAAATTCCGCATTCAGAGTTCCGAATTCCGTGTTCCGATTTCCGTGTTCCTAATTCCGTGTTCCGAGTTCCAAATTCCGCATTCAGAGTTCCAAATTCCGTGTTCCGAGTTCCAAATTCCGTGTTCCGAATTCTGTTTTCCAAATTCCGTGTTCCGTGTTCCAAATTCCGTGTTCCGAGTTACAAATTCCGCGTTCAGAGTTCCAAATTCCGTGTTCCGAGTTCCAAATTCCGTATTCCAAATTCCGTGTTCCGAATTCCAAATTCTGAATTCCTTATTCCAAATTCCCTGTTCTGAATTTCAAATTCCGAATTCCAAATTCCATATTCCAAATTCCGTGTTCCGAATTCCGTGTTCCGAATTCCATGTTCCGAATTCCAAATTCCAAATTCCGCATTCCAAATTCCAAATTCCAAATTCCGTATGCCATATTCCAAATTCCGTGTTCCGAATTCCGTGTTTGATTTCTGTGTTCCAAATTCTGTATTCCAAATTTCATGTTCCGTGTTCCAAATTCCAAATTCAGTATTCCAAATTCCGTATTCCGAATTCCAAGTTCCATGTTCTAAATTCCATAATCCGTGTTCCAAATTCCGTATTCCAAATTCCGTGTTCCGAATTTCGTGTTCCGAATTCCGTGTTACAAATTCCGTGTTCCGAATTCCAAATTCCGTGTTCTAAATTCCAAATTCCGTATTCCAAATTCCATGTTCTGAATTCCAAATTCCGTGTTCTGATTTCCAAACTCCGTGTTCTGAATTCCAAATTCCGTATTCCAAATTCCATGTTCTGAATTCCAAATTCGTTGTTCTGAATTCCAAATTCCGTGTTCTGAATTCCAAATTACGAGTTCGAATTTCAAATTCCGTGTTCTGGATTTCAAATTCCGTGTTCCGAATTCCAAATTCCGTGTTCTGAATTTATTATTCCAAATTCCGTTTTCAGAATTCCAAATTCCAAATTCCGTGTTCCGAATTCCGTGTTCTGAATTAATTATTCAAAATTCCGTATTCAAATTCCGTGTTCCGAATTCCGTGTTCCGAATTCCAAACTCCAAATTCCGTATTCCAAATTCCGTATTCCAAATTCCAAATTCTTTATTCCAAATTCAAAATTCCATATTCAAAATTCAAAATTCCGTATTCCAAATTCCAAATGCCGTATTCCAAATTCCTTATTCCAAATTCCGGGTTTCGAATTCCAAATTCCCAATTTTGTATTCCAAATTCCTTATTCCAAATTCCGTGTTCCGAATTTCAAATTACAAAATCCAAATTCCGTATTTCAAATACCAAATTCCGTGTTCCGAATTCCGTGTTCTGATTTCCATGTTCCAAATTCCGTTTTCCGATTTCCGTGTTCCTAATTCCGTGTTCCGAGTTCCAAATTCCGTGTTCTGAATTCCGTGTTCCAAATTCCGTGTTCCGAATTTCGTGTTCTGAATTCCGTGTTCCGAATTCCATGTTCCAAATTCCACGTTCCGAATTCCAAATTCCAAATTCCGTATTCCAAATTCCAAATTACAAATTCCATTTTCCAAATTCCAAATTCTGTATTCTGAATTCTAAATTCAAAAATTCTGTTTTCCGTATTCTGTGTTCCGAATTCAAAAATACCGTATTCCAAATTTTGTGTTCCGAATTCCGTGTTCCGAATTCCGTGTTCCGAATTCCAAATTCCATGTTCTGAATTCCATGTTCTGAATTCCGTATTCCAAATTCAGTGTTCCAAATTCCGTGTTCCAAATTCCGTGTTCCAAATTCCGTGTTCCGAATTCCAAATTCCGTGTTCCGAATTCCGTGTTCCAAATTCTGTGTTCTGAATTCCGTGTTCCAAATTCCGTGTTCCGAATTCCGTGTTCCGAATTCCGTGTTCCGAGTTCCAAATTTCAAATTCTGTGTTCTGAATTCCAAATTCCGTGTTCCGAATTCCAAATTCTGTGTTTCGAATTCCAAATTCCGTGTTCCGAATTCCAAATTCCGTGTTCCGAATTCCAAAGTCCGTGTTCCGAATTTCAAATTCCATGTTCCGAATTCCAAATTCCGTGTTCTGAATTCATTATTCCAAATTCCATATTCCAAATTCCGTGTTCCGAATTCCAAATTCCAAATTCCGTATTCCAAATTTCAAATTCTATATTCCAATTTCCGTATTCCAAATTCCAAATTCCGTATTCCGTATTCAAAATTCCGTGTTTTGAATTCCAAATTCCAATTTTCTTATTCCAAATTCCGTGTTCCAAATTCCATGTTTCTAGTTCCAAATTCCGTGTTCTGAATTCCGTGGTCCGAATTTCAAATTCCATATTCCAAATTCCGTATTCCAAATTCCATATTCCGAATTACGTGTTCCGAATTCCAAATTCCGTGTTCTGAATTCCATATTCCAAATTCAGTGATCCAAATTCAGTGTTCCAAATTCAGTGTTCCAAATTCCGTGTTCCGTGTTCCAAATTCCATGTTCCGAGTTCCGAATTCCGTGTTCAGAGTTCCAAATTCCGTGTTCCGAGTTCCAAATTCCATATTCCAAATTCCGTGTTCCGAATTCCAAATTCTGAATTCCTTATTCCAAATTCCCTGTTCTGAATTTCAAATTCCGAATTCCAAATTCCATATTCCAAATTCCGTGTTCCGAATTCCGTGTTCCGAATTCCATGTTCCGAATTCCAAATTCCAAATTCCGCATTCCAAATTCCAAATTCCAAATTCCGTATTCCATATTCCAAATTCCGTGTTCCGAATTCCGTGTTTGATTTCTGTGTTCCAAATTCTGTATTCCAAATTTCATGTTCCGTGTTCCAAATTCCAAATTCAGTATTCCAAATTCCGTATTCCGAATTCCAAGTTTCATGTTCTAAATTCCATATTCCGTGTTCCAAATTCTGTATTCCGAATTCTGTGTTCCGAATTCCGTGTTCCGAATTCCAAATTCCAAATTCCGTATTCCAAATTCCAAATTCCAAATTCCGTATTCCATATTCCAAATTCCGTGTTCCAAATTCCGTGTTTGATTTCTGTGTTCCAAATTCTGTATTCCAAATTTCATGTTCCGTGTTCCAAATTCAGTATTCCAAATTCCGTATTCCGAATTCCAAGTTCCATGTTCTAAATTCCTTATTCCAAATTTCTTGTTCCAAATTCCATATTCCGTGTTCCGAATTCCAATTTCCGAATTCCGTGTTCCAAATTCCGTGTTCTAAATTCCGTGTTCCAAATTCTGTGTTCCAAATTCCGTATTCCATGTTCCGAATTCCAAATTCCGAATTTGAAATTCTGAATTCCTTATTCCAAATTCCCTGTTCTGAATTTCAAATTCCGTGTTCTGAATTCCAAATTCCTTATTCCAAATTCCGTGTTCCGAATTTCAAATTACGAATTCCAAATTCCGTATTTCAAATACCAAATTCTGTGTTCCGAATTCCGTGTTCCGATTTCCGTGTTCCAAATTCCGTGTTCCGATTTCCGTGTTCCTAATTCCGTGTTCCGAGTTCCAAATTCCGCGTTCAGAGTTCCAAATTCCGTGTTCCGAGTTCCAAATTCCGTGTTCCGAATTCTGTTTTCCAAATTCCGTGTTCCGTGTTCCAAATTCCATGTTCCGAGTTCCGAATTCCGCGTTCAGAGTTCCAAATTCCGTGTTACGAGTTCCAAATTCCATATTCCAAATTCTGTGTTCCGAATTCCAAATTCTGAATTCCTTATTCCAAATTCCCTGTTCTGAATTTCAAATTCCGAATTCCAAATTCCATATTCCAAATTCCGTGTTCCGAATTCCGTGTTCCGAATTCCATGTTCCGAATTCCAAATTCCAAATTCCGCATTCCAAATTCCAAATTCCGTATTCCATATTCCAAATTCCGTGTTCCGAATTCCGTGTTTGATTTCTGTGTTCCAAATTCTGTATTCCAAATTTCATGTTCCGTGTTCCAAATTCAGTATTCCAAATTCCGTATTCCGAATTCCAAGTTTCATGTTCTAAATTCCATATTCCGTGTTCCAAATTCTGTATTCCGAATTCTGTGTTCCGAATTCCGTGTTCCGAATTCCAAATTCCAAATTCCGTATTCCAAATTCCAAATTCCAAATTCCGTATTCCATATTCCAAATTCCGTGTTCCAAATTCCGTGTTTGATTTCTGTGTTCCAAATTCTGTATTCCAAATTTCATGTTCCGTGTTCCAAATTCAGTATTCCAAATTCCGTATTCCGAATTCCAAGTTCCATGTTCTAAATTCCTTATTCCAAATTTCTTGTTCCAAATTCCATATTCCGTGTTCCGAATTCCAATTTCCAAATTCCGTGTTCCAAATTCCGTGTTCTAAATTCCGTGTTCCAAATTCTGTGTTCCAAATTCCGTATTCCATGTTCCGAATTCCAAATCCCGAATTTGAAATTCTGAATTCCTTATTCCAAATTCCCTGTTCTGAATTTCAAATTCCGTGTTCTGAATTCCAAATTCCTTATTCCAAATTCCGTGTTCCGGATTTCAAATTACGAATTCCAAATTCCGTATTTCAAATACCAAATTCCGTGTTCCGAATTCCGTGTTCCGATTTCCGTGTTCCAAATTCCGTGTTCCGATTTCCGTGTTCCTAATTCCGTGTTCCGAGTTCCAAATTCCGCATTCAGAGTTCCAAATTCCGTGTTCTGAGTTCCAAATTCCGTGTTCCGAATTCTGTTTTCCAAATTCCGTGTTCCGTGTTCCAAATTCCGTGTTCCGAGTTACAAATTCTGCGTTCAGAGTTCCAAATTCCGTGTTCCGAGTTCCAAATTCCGTATTCCAAATTCCGTGTTCCGAATTCCAAATTCTGAATTCCTTATTCCAAATTCCCTGTTCTGAATTTCAAATTCCGAATTCCAAATTCCATATTCCAAATTCCGTGTTCCGAATTCCGTGTTCCGAATTCCATGTTCCGAATTCCAAATTCCAAATTCCGCATTCCAAATTCCAAATTCCAAATTCCGTATGCCATATTCCAAATTCCGTGTTCCGAATTCCGTGTTTGATTTCTGTGTTCCAAATTCTGTATTCCAAATTTCATGTTCCGTGTTCCAAATTCCAAATTCAGTATTCCAAATTCCGTATTCCGAATTCCAAGTTCCATGTTCTAAATTCCATAATCCGTGTTCCAAATTCCGTATTCCAAATTCCGTGTTCCAAATTCCGTGTTCCGAATTCCGTGTTCCGAATTCCGTGTTCCGAATTTTCATGTTCCGAATTCCGTGTTCCGAATTCCAAATTCCAAATTCCATATTCCAAATTACAAATTACAAATTCCGTATTCCATATTCCAAATTCCGTGTTCCGAATTTCGTGTTCCGAATTCCGTGTTCCAAATTCCGTGTTCCGAATTCCAAATTCCGTGTTCTAAATTCCAAATTCCGTATTCCAAATTCCATGTTCTGAATTCCAAATTCCGTGTTCTGATTTCCAAATTCCGTGTTCTGAATTCCAAATTCCGTATTCCAAATTCCATGTTCTGAATTCCAAATTCGTTGTTCTGAATTCCAAATTCCGTGTTCTGAATTCCAAATTACGAGTTCGAATTTCAAATTCCGTGTTCTGGATTTCAAATTCCGTGTTCCGAATTCCAAATTCCGTGTTCTGAATTTATTATTCCAAATTCCGTTTTCAGAATTCCAAATTCCAAATTCCGTGTTCCGAATTCCGTGTTCTGAATTAATTATTCAAAATTCCGTATTCAAATTCCGTGTTCCGAATTCCGTGTTCCGAATTCCAAACTCCAAATTCCGTATTCCAAATTCCGTATTCCAAATTCCAAATTCTTTATTCCAAATTCAAAATTCCATATTCAAAATTCAAAATTCCGTATTCCAAATTCCAAATGCCGTATTCCAAATTCCTTATTCCAAATTCCGGGTTTCGAATTCCAAATTCCCAATTTTGTATTCCAAATTCCTTATTCCAAATTCCGTGTTCCGAATTTCAAATTACAAAATCCAAATTCCGTATTTCAAATACCAAATTCCGTGTTCCGAATTCCGTGTTCCAATTTCCATGTTCCAAATTCCGTTTTCCGATTTCCGTGTTCCTAATTCCGTGTTCCGAGTTCCAAATTCCGTGTTCTGAATTCCGTGTTCCAAATTCCGTGTTCCGAATTCCGTGTTCTGAATTCCGTGTTCCGAATTCCATGTTCCAAATTCCACGTTCCGAATTCCAAATTCCAAATTCCGTATTCCAAATTACAAATTACAAATTCCGTTTTCCAAATTCCAAATTCTGTATTCTGAATTCTAAATTCAAAAATTCTGTTTTCCGTATTCTGTGTTCCGAATTCAAAAATACCGTATTCCAAATTTTGTGTTCCGAATTCCGTGTTCCGAATTCCGTGTTCCGAATTCCAAATTCCATGTTCTGAATTCCGTATTCCAAATTCAGTGTTCCAAATTCCGTGTTCCAAATTCCGTGTTCCGAATTCCAAATTCCGTGTTCCGAATTCTGTGTTCCAAATTCTGTGTTCTGAATTCCGTGTTCCAAATTCCGTGTTCCGAATTCCGTGTTCCGAATTCCGTGTTCCGAGTTCCAAATTTCAAATTCTGTGTTCTGAATTCCAAATTCCGTGTTCCGAATTCCAAATTCCGTGTTCCGAATTCCAAAGTCCGTGTTCCGAATTTCAAATTCCATGTTCCGAATTCCAAATTCCGTGTTCTGAATTCATTATTCCAAATTCCGTATTCCAAATTCCGTGTTCCGAATTCCAATTTCCAAATTCCGTATTCCAAATTTCAAATTCTATATTCCAATTTCCGTATTCCAAATTCCAAATTCCGTATTCCGTATTCAAAATTCCGTGTTTTGAATTCCAAATTCCAATTTTCTTATTCCAAATTCCGTGTTCCAAATTCCATGTTTCTAGTTCCAAATTCCGTGTTCTGAATTCCGTGGTCCGAATTTCAAATTCCATATTCCAAATTCCGTATTCCAAATTCCATATTCCGAATTCCGTGTTCCGAATTCCAAATTCCGTGTTCTGAATTCCATATTCCAAATTCAGTGATCCAAATTCAGTGTTCCAAATTCAGTGTTCCAAATTCCGTGTTCCAAATTCCGTGTTCCGAATTCCAAATTCCATGTTCCGAATTCTGTGTTCCGATTTCTGTGTTCCGAATTCCGTGTTCCGAATTCCAAATTCCAAATTCCGTATTCCCAATTCCAAATTCCGTGTTCCGAATTCCGTGTTCCGAGTTCCAAATTCCGTATTCCAAATTCCGTGTTCCGAATTCCAAATTCTGAATTCCTTATTCCAAATTCCCTGTTCTGAATTTCAAATTCCAAATTCCATATTCCAAATTCCGTGTTCCGAGTTCCGTGTTCCGAATTCCGTGTTCCGAATTCCAAATTCCAAATTCCGTATTCCAAATTACAAATTACAAATTCTGTATTCCATATTCCAAATTCTGTGTTCCGAATTCTGTGTTTGATTTCTGTGTTCCAAATTCTGTATTCCAAATTTCATGTTCCGTGTTCCAAATTCCAAATTCAGTATTCCAAATTCCATATTCCGAATTCCAAGTTCCATGTTCTAAATTCCATAATCCGTGTTCCAAATTCCGTATTCCAAATTCCGTGTTCCAAATTCCGTGTTCCGAATTCCGTGTTCCGAATTCCGTGTTCCGAATTTTCATGTTCCGAATTCCGTGTTCCGAATTCCAAATTCCAAATTCCATATTCCAAATTACAAATTTCAAATTCCGTATTCCATATTCCAAATTCCGTGTTCCGAATTTCGTGTTCCGAATTCCGTGTTCCGAATTCCGTGTTCCGAATTCCAAACTCCAAATTCCGTATTCCAAATTCCGTATTCCAAATTCCAAATTCTTTATTCCAAATTCAAAATTCCATATTCAAAATTCAAAATTCCGTATTCCAAATTCCAAATGCCGTATTCCAAATTCCTTATTCCAAATTCCGGGTTTCGAATTCCAAATTCCCAATTTTGTATTCCAAATTCCTTATTCCAAATTCCGTGTTCCGAATTTCAAATTACAAAATCCAAATTCCGTATTTCAAATACCAAATTCCGTGTTCCGAATTCCGTGTTCCGATTTCCATGTTCCAAATTCCGTTTTCCGATTTCCGTGTTCCTAATTCCGTGTTCCGAGTTCCAAATTCCGTGTTCTGAATTCCGTGTTCCAAATTCCGTGTTCCGAATTCCGTGTTCTGAATTCCGTGTTCCGAATTCCATGTTCCAAATTCCACGTTCCGAATTCCAAATTCCAAATTCCGTATTCCAAATTACAAATTACAAATTCCGTTTTCCAAATTCCAAATTCTGTATTCTGAATTCTAAATTCAAAAATTCTGTTTTCCGTATTCTGTGTTCCGAATTCAAAAATACCGTATTCCAAATTTTGTGTTCCGAATTCCGTGTTCCGAATTCCGTGTTCCAAATTCCAAATTCCATGTTCTGAATTCCGTATTCCAAATTCAGTGTTCCAAATTCCGTGTTCCAAATTCCGTGTTCCAAATTCCGTGTTCCGAATTCCAAATTCCGTGTTCCGAATTCTGTGTTCCAAATTCTGTGTTCTGAATTCCGTGTTCCAAATTCCGTGTTCCGAATTCCGTGTTCCGAATTCCGTGTTCCGAGTTCCAAATTTCAAATTCCGTGTTCTGAATTCCAAATTCCGTGTTCCGAATTCCAAATTCTGTGTTTCGAATTCCAAATTCCGTGTTCCGAATTCCAAATTCCGTGTTCCGAATTCCAAAGTCCGTGTTCCGAATTTCAAATTCCATGTTCCGAATTCCAAATTCCGTGTTCTGAATTCATTATTCCAAATTCCGTATTCCAAATTCCGTGTTCCGAATTCCAAATTCCAAATTCCGTATTCCAAATTTCAAATTCTATATTCCAATTTCCGTATTCCAAATTCCAAATTCCGTATTCCGTATTCAAAATTCCGTGTTTTGAATTCCAAATTCCAATTTTCTTATTCCAAATTCCGTGTTCCAAATTCCATGTTTCTAGTTCCAAATTCCGTGTTCTGAATTCCGTGGTCCGAATTTCAAATTCCATATTCCAAATTCCGTATTCCAAATTCCATATTCCGAATTCCGTGTTCCGAATTCCAAATTCCGTGTTCTGAATTCCATATTCCAAATTCAGTGATCCAAATTCAGTGTTCCAAATTCAGTGTTCCAAATTCCGTGTTCCAAATTCCGTGTTCCGAATTCCAAATTCCATGTTCCGAATTCTGTGTTCCGATTTCCGTGTTCCGAATTCCGTGTTCCGAATTCCAAATTCCAAATTCCATATTCCCAATTCCAAATTCCGTGTTCCGAATTCCGTGTTCCGTGTTCCGAGTTCCAAATTCCGTATTCCAAATTCCGTGTTCCGAATTCCAAATTCTGAATTCCTTATTCCAAATTCCCTGTTCTGAATTTCAAATTCCAAATTCCAAATTCCATATTCCAAATTCCGTGTTCCGAGTTCCGTGTTCCGAATTCCGTGTTCCGAATTCCAAATTCCAAATTCCGTATTCCAAATTACAAATTACAAATTCTGTATTCCATATTCCAAATTCTGTGTTCCGAATTCTGTGTTTGATTTCTGTGTTCCAAATTCTGTATTTCATGTTCCGTGTTCCAAATTCCAAATTCAGTATTCCAAATTCCGTGTTCCGAATTCCGTGTTCCGAATTCCAAATTCCAAATTACAAATTACAAATTCCGTATTCCATATTCCAAATTCCGTGTTCCGAATTCCGTGTTCCGAATTCCGTGTTCCGAATTCCGTGTTCCAAATTCCAAATCCCAAATTCCAAATTCCAAATTCCAAATTCCATATTCCATATTCCAAATTCCGTGTTCCAAATTCTGTATTCCAAATTTCATGTTCCGTGTTCCAAATTCCAAATTCAGTATTCCATATTCCATATTCCGTGTTCCAAATTCCGTATTCCAAATTCCGTGTTCCGAATTCCGTGATCCGAATTCCGTGTTCCGAATTCCGTGTTCCGAATTCTGTTTTCCAAATTCCGTGTTCCGTGTTCCAAATTCCGTGTTCCGAGTTCCAAATTCCGCATTCAGAGTTCCAAATTCCGTGTTCCGAGTTCCAAATTCCGTATTCCAAATTCCGTGTTCCGAATTCCAAATTCTGAATTCCTTATTCCAAATTCCCTGTTCTGAATTTCAAATTCCGAATTCCAAATTCCATATTCCAAATTCCGTGTTCCGAATTCCGTGTTCCGAATTCCGTGTTCCGATTTCCAAATTCCAAATTCCAAATTCCGCATTCCAAATTCCAAATTCCGTATTCCATATTCCAAATTCCGTGTTCCGAATTCCGTGTTTGATTTCTGTGTTCCAAATTCTGTATTCCAAATTTCATGTTCCGTGTTCCAAATTCCAAATTCAGTATTCCAAATTCCGTATTCCGAATTCCAAGTTCCATGTTCTAAATTCCATATTCCGTGTTCCAAATTCCGTATTCCAAATTCCGTGTTCCGAATTCTGTGTTCCGAATTCCGTGTTCCGAATTGTCATGTTCCGAATTCCGTGTTCCGAATTCCAAATTCCAAATTCCGTATTCCAAATTCCAAATTCCGTATTCCAAATTCCAAATTCCAAATTCCGTATTCCATATTCCAAATTCCGTGTTCCGAATTCCGTGTTCTGAATTCCGTGTTCTGAATTCCGTGTTCCGAATTCCAAATTCCAAATTCCAAATTCCATGTTATGAATTCCAAATTCCGTGTTCTAAATTCCAAATTCCGTATTCCAAATTCCATGTTCTGAATTCCAAATTCCGTGTTCTGAATTCCAAGTTCCGTGTTCTGAATTCCAAATTCCGTATTCCAAATTCCATGTTCTGAATTCCAAATTCCTTGTTCTGAATTCCAAATTCCGTGTTCTGAATTCCAAATTACGTGTTCGAATTTCAAATTCCGTGTTCTAGATTTCAAATTCCATGTTCCGAATTCCAAATTCCGTGTTCTGAATTCCAAATTCCGTGTTCTGAATTCCGTGTTCCAAATTCCGTGTTCCGAATTCCGTGTTCTGAATTCCGTATTCCAAATTCCAAATTCCGTATTCCATATTCCAAATTCCGTGTTCCGAATTCCGTGTTTGATTTCTGTGTTCCAAATTCTGTATTCCAAATTCCCTGTTCTGAATTTCAAATTCCGTGTTCTGAATTCCAAATTCCTTATTCCAAATTCCGTGTTCCGAATTTCAAATTCCAAATTCCAAATTCCGTATTTCAAATACCAAATTCCGTGTTCCGAATTCCGTGTTCCAATTTCCGTGTTCCAATTTCCGTGTTCCTAACTCCGTGTTCCGAGTTCCAAATTCCACGTTCAGAGTTCCAAATTCCGTGTTCCGATTTCCAAATTCCGTGTTCCGAATTCTGTTTTCCAAATTCCGTGTTCCGTGTTCCAAATTCTGTGTTCCGAGTTCCAAATTCCGCGTTCAGAGTTCCAAATTCCGTGTTCCGAGTTCCAAATTCCGTATTCCAAATTCCGTGTTCCGAATTCCAAATTCTGAATTCCTTATTCCAAATTCCCTGTTCTGAATTTCAAATTACAAATTCCAAATTCCATATTCCAAATTCCGTGTTCCGAGTTCCGTGTTCCGAATTCCGTGTTCCGAATTCCAAATTCCAAATTCCGTATTCCAAATTACAAATTACAAATTCTGTATTCCATATTCCAAATTCTGTGTTCCGAATTCTGTGTTTGATTTCTGTGTTCCAAATTCTGTATTCCAAATTTCATGTTCCGTGTTCCAAATTCCAAATTCAATATTCCAAATTCCGTGTTCCGAATTCCGTGTTCCGAATTCCAAATTCCAAATTACAAATTACAAATTCCGTATTCCATATTCCAAATTCCGTGTTCCGAATTCCGTGTTCCGAATTCCGTGTTCCGAATTCCGTGTTCCAAATTCCAAATCCCAAATTCCAAATTCCAAATTCCAAATTCCAAATTCCATATTCCATATTCCAAATTCTGTGTTCCGAATTCCGTGTTTGATTTCTGTGTTCCAAATTCTGTATTCCAAATTTCATGTTCCGTGTTCCAAATTCCAAATTCAGTATTCCAAATTCTGTATTCCGAATTCCAAGTTTCATGTTTCAAATTCCATATTCCGTGTTCCAAATTCTGTATTCTGAATTCCGTGTTCCGAATTCCGTGTTCCGAATTCCAAATTCCAAATTCCGTATTCCAAATTCCAAATTCCAAATTCCGTATTCCATATTCCAAATTCTGTGTTCCAAATTCCGTGTTTGATTTCTGTGTTCCAAATTCTGTATTCCAAATTTCATGTTCCGTGTTCCAAATTCAGTATTCCAAATTCCGTATTCCAAATTCCAAGTTCCATGTTCTAAATTCCTTATTCCAAATTTCTTGTTCCAAATTCCATATTCCGTGTTCCGAATTCCAATTTCCGAATTCCGTGTTCCAAATTCCGTGTTCTAAATTCTGTGTTCCAAATTCTGTGTCCCAAATTCCGTATTCCATGTTCCGAATTCCAAATTCCGAATTCCAAATTCCGAATTTGAAATTCTGAATTCCTTATTCCAAATTCCCTGTTCTGAATTTCAAATTCCGTGTTCTGAATTCCAAATTCCTTATTCCAAATTCCGTGTTCCGAATTTCAAATTCCGAATTCCAAATTCCGTATTTCAAATACCAAATTCTGTGTTCCGAATTCCGTGTTCCGATTTCCGTGTTCCAAATTCCGTGTTCCAATTTCCGTGTTCCTAACTCCGTGTTCCGAGTTCCAAATTCCACGTTCAGAGTTCCAAATTCCGTGTTCCGATTTCCAAATTCCGTGTTCTGAATTCTGTTTTCCAAATTCCGTGTTCCGTGTTCCAAATTCCGTGTTCCGAGTTCCAAATTCCGCGTTCAGAGTTCCAAATTCCGTGTTCCGAGTTCCAAATTCCGTATTCCAAATTCCGTGTTCCGAATTCCAAATTCTGAATTCCTTATTCCAAATTCCCTGTTCTGAATTTCAAATTCCAAATTCCAAATTCCATATTCCAAATTCCGTGTTCCGAGTTCCGTGTTCCGAATTCCGTGTTCCGAATTCCAAATTCCAAATTCCGTATTCCAAATTACAAATTACAAATTCCGTATTCCATATTCCAAATTCTGTGTTCCGAATTCCGTGTTTGATTTCTGTGTTCCAAATTCTGTATTCCAAATTTCATGTTCCGTGTTCCAAATTCCAAATTCTGTATTCCAAATTTCATGTTCCGTGTTCCAAATTCAGTATTCCAAATTCCGTATTCCGAATTCCAAGTTCCATGTTCTAAATTCCTTATTCCAAATTTCTTGTTCCAAATTCCATATACCGTGTTCCGAATTCCAATTTCCGAATTCCGTGTTCCAAATTCCGTGTTCTAAATTCCGTGTTCCAAATTCTGTGTTCCAAATTCCGTATTCCATGTTCCGAATTCCAAATTCCGAATACCAAATTCCGAATTTGAAATTCTGAATTCCTTATTCCAAATTCCCTGTTCTGAATTTCAAATTCCGTGTTCCGAATTCCGTGTTCCTAATTCCGTGTTCCGAGTTCCAAATTCCGCGTTCAGAGTTCCAAATTCCGTGTTCCGAGTTCCAAATTCCGTGTTCCGAATTCTGTTTTCCAAATTCCGTGTTCCGTGTTCCAAATTCCATGTTCCGAGTTCCGAATTCCACGTTCAGAGTTCCAAATTCCGTGTTCCGAGTTCCAAATTCCATATTCCAAATTCCGTGTTCCGAATTCCAAATTCTGAATTCCTTATTCCAAATTCCCTGTTCTGAATTTCAAATTCCGAATTCCAAATTCCATATTCCAAATTCCGTGTTCCGAATTCCGTGTTCCGAATTCCGTGTTTGATTTCTGTGTTCCAAATTCTGTATTCCAAATTTCATGTTCCGTGTTCCAAATTCCAAATTCAGTATTCCAAATTCCGTATTCCGAATTCCAAGTTTCATGTTCTAAATTCCATATTCCGTGTTCCAAATTCTGTATTCCGAATTCTGTGTTCCGAATTCCGTGTTCCGAATTCCAAATTCCAAATTCCGTATTCCAAATTCCAAATTCCAAATTCCGTATTCCATATTCCAAATTCCGTGTTCCAAATTCCGTGTTTGATTTCTGTGTTCCAAATTCTGTATTCCAAATTTCATGTTCCGTGTTCCAAATTCAGTATTCCAAATTCCGTATTCCGAATTCCAAGTTCCATGTTCTAAATTCCTTATTCCAAATTTCTTGTTCCAAATTCCATATACCGTGTTCCGAATTCCAATTTCCGAATTCCGTGTTCCAAATTCCGTGTTCTAAATTCCGTGTTCCAAATTCTGTGTTCCAAATTCCGTATTCCATGTTCCGAATTCCAAATTCCGAATTTGAAATTCTGAATTCCTTATTCCAAATTCCCTGTTCTGAATTTCAAATTCCGTGTTCTGAATTCCAAATTCCTTATTCCAAATTCCGTGTTCCGGATTTCAAATTACGAATTCCAAATTCCGTATTTCAAATACCAAATTCCGTGTTCCGAATTCCGTGTTCCGATTTCCGTGTTCCAAATTCCGTGTTCCGATTTCCGTGTTCCTAATTCCGTGTTCCGAGTTCCAAATTCCGCGTTCAGAGTTCCAAATTCCGTGTTCCGAGTTCCAAATTCCGCGTTCAGAGTTCCAAATTCCGTGTTCCGAGTTCCAAATTCCGTGTTCCGAATTCTGTTTTCCAAATTCCGTGTTCCGTGTTCCAAATTCCGTGTTCCGAGTTCCAAATTCCGCGTTCAGAGTTCCAAATTCCGTGTTCCGAGTTCCAAATTCCGTATTCCAAATTCCGTGTTCCGAATTCCAAATTCTGAATTCCTTATTCCAAATTCCCTGTTCTGAATTTCAAATTCCGAATTCCAAATTCCATATTCCAAATTCCGTGTTCCGAATTCCGTGTTCCGAATTCCATGTTCCGAATTCCAAATTCCAAATTCCGCATTCCAAATTCCAAATTCCAAATTCCGTATGCCATATTCCAAATTCCGTGTTCCGAATTCCGTGTTTGATTTCTGTGTTCCAAATTCTGTATTCCAAATTTCATGTTCCGTGTTCCAAATTCCAAATTCAGTATTCCAAATTCCATATTCCGAATTCCAAGTTCCATGTTCTAAATTCCATAATCCGTGTTCCAAATTCCGTATTCCAAATTCCGTGTTCCAAATTCCGTGTTCCGAATTCCGTGTTCCGAATTCCGTGTTCCGAATTTTCATGTTCCGAATTCCGTGTTCCGAATTCCAAATTCCAAATTCCATATTCCAAATTACAAATTACAAATTCCGTATTCCATATTCCAAATTCCGTGTTCCGAATTTCGTGTTCCGAATTCCGTGTTCCAAATTCCGTGTTCCGAATTCCAAATTCCGTGTTCTAAATTCCAAATTCCGTATTCCAAATTCCATGTTCTGAATTCCAAATTCCGTGTTCTGATTTCCAAATTCCGTGTTCTGAATTCCAAATTCCGTATTCCAAATTCCATGTTCTGAATTCCAAATTCCTTGTTCTGAATTCCAAATTCCGTGTTCTGAATTCCAAATTACGAGTTCGAATTTCAAATTCCGTGTTCTGGATTTCAAATTCCGTGTTCCGAATTCCAAATTCCGTGTTCTGAATTTATTATTCCAAATTCCGTTTTCCGAATTCCAAATTCCAAATTCCGTGTTCCGAATTCCGTGTTCTGAATTAATTATTCAAAATTCCGTATTCAAATTCCGTATTCCAAATTCCGTATTCCAAATTCCAAATTCTTTATTCCAAATTCAAAATTCCATATTCCAAATTCAAAATTCCGTATTCCAAATTCCAAATGCCGTATTCCAAATTCCTTATTCCAAATTCCGTGTTCCAAATTCTGTGTTCCAAATTCCGTATTCCATGTTCCGAATTCCAAATTCCGAATTCCGTGTTCCGAATTTGAAATTCTGAATTCCTTATTCCAAATTCCCTGTTCTGAATTTCAAATTCCGTTTTCCGAATTCCAAATTCCAAATTCCGTGTTCCGAATTCCGTGTTCTGAATTAATTATTCAAAATTCCGTATTCAAATTCCGTGTTCCGAATTCCGTGTTCCGAATTCCAAACTCCAAATTCCGTATTCCAAATTCCGTATTCCAAATTCCAAATTCTTTATTCCAAATTCAAAATTCCATATTCAAAATTCAAAATTCCGTATTCCAAATTCCAAATGCCGTATTCCAAATTCCTTATTCCAAATTCCGGGTTTCGAATTCCAAATTCCCAATTTTGTATTCCAAATTCCTTATTCCAAATTCCGTGTTCCGAATTTCAAATTACAAAATCCAAATTCCGTATTTCAAATACCAAATTCCGTGTTCCGAATTCCGTGTTCCGATTTCCATGTTCCAAATTCCGTTTTCCGATTTCCGTGTTCCTAATTCCGTGTTCCGAGTTCCAAATTCCGTGTTCTGAATTCCGTGTTCCAAATTCCGTGTTCCGAATTCCATGTTCTGAATTCCGTGTTCCGAATTCCATGTTCCAAATTCCACGTTCCGAATTCCAAATTCCAAATTCCGTATTCCAAATTACAAATTACAAATTCCGTTTTCCAAATTCCAAATTCTGTATTCTGAATTCTAAATTCAAAAATTCTGTTTTCCGTATTCTGTGTTCCGAATTCAAAAATACCGTATTCCAAATTTTGTGTTCCGAATTCCGTGTTCCGAATTCCGTGTTCCAAATTCCAAATTCCATGTTCTGAATTCCGTATTCCAAATTCAGTGTTCCAAATTCCGTGTTCCAAATTCCGTGTTCCAAATTCCGTGTTCCGAATTCCAAATTCCGTGTTCCGAATTCTGTGTTCCAAATTCTGTGTTCTGAATTCCGTGTTCCAAATTCCGTGTTCCGAATTCCATGTTCCGAATCCCGTGTTCCGAGTTCCAAATTTCAAATTCCGTGTTCTGAATTCCAAATTCCGTGTTCCGAATTCCAAATTCTGTGTTTCGAATTCCAAATTCCGTGTTCCGAATTCCAAATTCCGTGTTCCGAATTCCAAAGTCCGTGTTCCGAATTTCAAATTCCATGTTCCGAATTCCAAATTCCGTGTTCTGAATTCATTATTCCAAATTCCGTATTCCAAATTCCGTGTTCCGAATTCCAAATTCCAAATTCCGTATTCCAAATTTCAAATTCTATATTCCAATTTCCGTATTCCAAATTCCAAATTCCGTATTCCGTATTCAAAATTCTGTGTTTTGAATTCCAAATTCCAATTTTCTTATTCCAAATTCCGTGTTCCAAATTCCATGTTTCTAGTTCCAAATTCCGTGTTCTGAATTCCGTGGTCCGAATTTCAAATTCCATATTCCAAATTCCGTATTCCAAATTCCATATTCCGAATTCCGTGTTCCGAATTCCAAATTCCGTGTTCTGAATTCCATATTCCAAATTCAGTGATCCAAATTCAGTGTTCCAAATTCAGTGTTCCAAATTCCGTGTTCCAAATTCCGTGTTCCGAATTCCAAATTCCATGTTCCGAATTCTGTGTTCCAATTTCCGTGTTCCGAATTCCGTGTTCCGAATTCCAAATTCCAAATTCCGTATTCCCAATTCCAAATTCCGTGTTCCGAATTCCGTGTTCCGTGTTCCGAGTTCCAAATTCCGTATTCCAAATTCCGTGTTCCGAATTCCAAATTCTGAATTCCTTATTCCAAATTCCCTGTTCTGAATTTCAAATTCCAAATTCCAAATTCCATATTCCAAATTCCGTGTTCCGAGTTCCGTGTTCCGAATTCCGTGTTCCGAATTCCAAATTCCAAATTCCGTATTCCAAATTACAAATTACAAATTCTGTATTCCATATTCCAAATTCTGTGTTCCGAATTCTGTGTTTGATTTCTGTGTTCCAAATTCTGTATTCCAAATTTCATGTTCCGTGTTCCAAATTCCAAATTCAGTATTCCAAATTCCGTGTTCCGAATTCCGTGTTCCGAATTCCAAATTACAAATTACAAATTCCGTATTCCATATTCCAAATTCCGTGTTCCGAATTCCGTGTTCCGAATTCCGTGTTCCGAATTCCGTGTTCCAAATTCCAAATCCCAAATTCCAAATTCCAAATTCCAAATTCCATATTCCATATTCCAAATTCCGTGTTCCAAATTCTGTATTCCAAATTTCATGTTCCGTGTTCCAAATTCCAAATTCAGTATTCCATATTCCATATTCCGTGTTCCAAATTCCGTATTCCAAATTCCGTGTTCCGAATTCCGTGATCCGAATTCCGTGTTCCGAATTCCGTGTTCCGAATTCTGTTTTCCAAATTCCGTGTTCCGTGTTCCAAATTCCGTGTTCCGAGTTCCAAATTCCGCATTCAGAGTTCCAAATTCCGAATTCCGTGTTCCAAATTCCAAATCCCAAATTCCAAATTCCAAATTCCAAATTCCATATTCCATATTCCAAATTCCGTGTTCCAAATTCTGTATTCCAAATTTCATGTTCCGTGTTCCAAATTCCAAATTCTGTATTCCAAATTTCATGTTCCGTGTTCCAAATTCAGTATTCCAAATTCCGTATTCCGAATTCCAAATTCCGTGTTCCGAATTCCAAATTCTGTGTTTCGAATTCCAAATTCCGTGTTCCGAATTCCAAATTCCGTGTTCCGAATTCCAAAGTCCGTGTTCCGAATTTCAAATTCCATGTTCCGAATTCCAAATTCCGTGTTCTGAATTCATTATTCCAAATTCCGTATTCCAAATTCCGTGTTCCGAATTCCAAATTCCAAATTCCGTATTCCAAATTTCAAATTCTATATTCCAATTTCCGTATTCCAAATTCCAAATTCCGTATTCCGTATTCAAAATTCTGTGTTTTGAATTCCAAATTCCAATTTTCTTATTCCAAATTCCGTGTTCCAAATTCCATGTTTCTAGTTCCAAATTCCGTGTTCTGAATTCCGTGGTCCGAATTTCAAATTCCATATTCCAAATTCCGTATTCCAAATTCCATATTCCGAATTCCGTGTTCCGAATTCCAAATTCCGTGTTCTGAATTCCATATTCCAAATTCAGTGATCCAAATTCAGTGTTCCAAATTCAGTGTTCCAAATTCCGTGTTCCAAATTCCGTGTTCCGAATTCCAAATTCCATGTTCCGAATTCTGTGTTCCGATTTCCGTGTTCCGAATTCCGTGTTCCGAATTCCAAATTCCAAATTCCGTATTCCCAATTCCAAATTCCGTGTTCCGAATTCCGTGTTCCGTGTTCCGAGTTCCAAATTCCGTATTCCAAATTCCGTGTTCCGAATTCCAAATTCTGAATTCCTTATTCCAAATTCCCTGTTCTGAATTTCAAATTCCAAATTCCAAATTCCATATTCCAAATTCCGTGTTCCGAGTTCCGTGTTCCGAATTCCGTGTTCCGAATTCCAAATTCCAAATTCCGTATTCCAAATTACAAATTACAAATTCTGTATTCCATATTCCAAATTCTGTGTTCCGAATTCTGTGTTTGATTTCTGTGTTCCAAATTCTGTATTCCAAATTTCATGTTCCGTGTTCCAAATTCCAAATTCAGTATTCCAAATTCCGTGTTCCGAATTCCGTGTTCCGAATTCCAAATTACAAATTACAAATTCCGTATTCCATATTCCAAATTCCGTGTTCCGAATTCCGTGTTCCGAATTCCGTGTTCCGAATTCCGTGTTCCGAATTCCGTGTTCCAAATTCCAAATCCCAAATTCCAAATTCCAAATTCCAAATTCCATATTCCATATTCCAAATTCCGTGTTCCAAATTCTGTATTCCAAATTTCATGTTCCGTGTTCCAAATTCCAAATTCAGTATTCCATATTCCATATTCCGTGTTCCAAATTCCGTATTCCAAATTCCGTGTTCCGAATTCCGTGATCCGAATTCCGTGTTCCGAATTCCGTGTTCCGAATTCTGTTTTCCAAATTCCGTGTTCCGTGTTCCAAATTCCGTGTTCCGAGTTCCAAATTCCGCATTCAGAGTTCCAAATTCCGAATTCCGTGTTCCAAATTCCAAATCCCAAATTCCAAATTCCAAATTCCAAATTCCATATTCCATATTCCAAATTCCGTGTTCCAAATTCTGTATTCCAAATTTCATGTTCCGTGTTCCAAATTCCAAATTCTGTATTCCAAATTTCATGTTCCGTGTTCCAAATTCAGTATTCCAAATTCCGTATTCCGAATTCCAAGTTCCATGTTCTAAATTCCTTATTCCAAATTTCTTGTTCCAAATTCCATATACCGTGTTCCGAATTCCAATTTCCGAATTCCGTGTTCCAAATTCCGTGTTCTAAATTCCGTGTTCCAAATTCTGTGTTCCAAATTCCGTATTCCATGTTCCGAATTCCAAATTCCGAATTTGAAATTCTGAATTCCTTATTCCAAATTCCCTGTTCTGAATTTCAAATTCCGTGTTCTGAATTCCAAATTCCTTATTCCAAATTCCGTGTTCCGGATTTCAAATTACGAATTCCAAATTCCGTATTTCAAATACCAAATTCCGTGTTCCGAATTCCGTGTTCCGATTTCCGTGTTCCAAATTCCGTGTTCCGATTTCCGTGTTCCTAATTCCGTGTTCCGAGTTCCAAATTCCGCGTTCAGAGTTCCAAATTCCGTGTTCCGAGTTCCAAATTCCGTGTTCCGAATTCTGTTTTCCAAATTCCGTGTTCCGTGTTCCAAATTCCGTGTTCCGAGTTCCAAATTCCGCGTTCAGAGTTCCAAATTCCGTGTTCCGAGTTCCAAATTCCGTATTCCAAATTCCGTGTTCCGAATTCCAAATTCTGAATTCCTTATTCCAAATTCCCTGTTCTGAATTTCAAATTCCGAATTCCAAATTCCATATTCCAAATTCGGTGTTCCGAATTCCGTGTTCCGAATTCCATGTTCCGAATTCCAAATTCCAAATTCCGCATTCCAAATTCCAAATTCCAAATTCCGTATGCCATATTCCAAATTCCGTGTTCCGAATTCCGTGTTTGATTTCTGTGTTCCAAATTCTGTATTCCAAATTTCATGTTCCGTGTTCCAAATTCCAAATTCAGTATTCCAAATTCCATATTCCGAATTCCAAGTTCCATGTTCTAAATTCCATAATCCGTGTTCCAAATTCCGTATTCCAAATTCCGTGTTCCGAATTCCGTGTTCCGAATTCCGTGTTCCGAATTTTCATGTTCCGAATTCCGTGTTCCGAATTCCAAATTCCAAATTCCATATTCCAAATTACAAATTACAAATTCCGTATTCCATATTCCAAATTCCGTGTTCCGAATTTCGTGTTCCGAATTCCGTGTTCCAAATTCCGTGTTCCGAATTCCAAATTCCGTGTTCTAAATTCCAAATTCCGTATTCCAAATTCCATGTTCTGAATTCCAAATTCCGTGTTCTGATTTCCAAATTCCGTGTTCTGAATTCCAAATTCCGTATTCCAAATTCCATGTTCTGAATTCCAAATTCCTTGTTCTGAATTCCAAATTCCGTGTTCTGAATTCCAAATTACGAGTTCGAATTTCAAATTCCGTGTTCTGGATTTCAAATTCCGTGTTCCGAATTCCAAATTCCGTGTTCTGAATTTATTATTCCAAATTCCGTTTTCAGAATTCCAAATTCCAAATTCCGTGTTCCGAATTCCGTGTTCTGAATTAATTATTCAAAATTCCGTATTCAAATTCCGTGTTCCGAATTCCGTGTTCCGAATTCCAAACTCCAAATTCCGTATTCCAAATTCCGTATTCCAAATTCCAAATTCTTTATTCCAAATTCAAAATTCCATATTCAAAATTCAAAATTCCGTATTCCAAATTCCAAATGCCGTATTCCAAATTCCTTATTCCAAATTCCGGGTTTCGAATTCCAAATTCCCAATTTTGTATTCCAAATTCCTTATTCCAAATTCCGTGTTCCGAATTTCAAATTACAAAATCCAAATTCCGTATTTCAAATACCAAATTCCGTGTTCCGAATTCCGTGTTCCGATTTCCATGTTCCAAATTCCGTTTTCCGATTTCCGTGTTCCTAATTCCGTGTTCCGAGTTCCAAATTCCGTGTTCTGAATTCCGTGTTCCAAATTCCGTGTTCCGAATTCCGTGTTCTGAATTCCGTGTTCCGAATTCCATGTTCCAAATTCCACGTTCCGAATTCCAAATTCCAAATTCCGTATTCCAAATTACAAATTACAAATTCCGTTTTCCAAATTCTAAATTCTGTATTCTGAATTCTAAATTCAAAAATTCTGTTTTCCGTATTCTGTGTTCCGAATTCAAAAATACCATATTCCAAATTTTGTGTTCCGAATTCCGTGTTCCGAATTCCGTGTTCCGAATTCCAAATTCCATGTTCTGAATTCCGTATTCCAAATTCAGTGTTCCAAATTCCGTGTTCCAAATTCCGTGTTCCAAATTCCGTGTTCCGAA
Organism: Rana muscosa; assembly: GCA_029206835.1. Taxonomy (NCBI): domain Eukaryota; kingdom Metazoa; phylum Chordata; class Amphibia; order Anura; family Ranidae; genus Rana; species Rana muscosa. The sequence goes on from JARGYO010000046.1 coordinate 1,252,033, forward strand.
TTCCAAATTCCGTGTTCCGAATTCTGTGTTCCAAATTCTGTGTTCTGAATTCCGTGTTCCAAATTCCGTGTTCCGAATTCCATGTTCCGAATCCCGTGTTCCGAGTTCCAAATTTCAAATTCCGTGTTCTGAATTCCAAATTCCGTGTTCCGAATTCCAAATTCTGTGTTTCGAATTCCAAATTCCGTGTTCCGAATTCCAAATTCCGTGTTCCGAATTCCAAAGTCCGTGTTCCGAATTTCAAATTCCATGTTCCGAATTCCAAATTCCGTGTTCTGAATTCATTATTCCAAATTCCGTATTCCAAATTCCGTGTTCCGAATTCCAAATTCCAAATTCCGTATTCCAAATTTCAAATTCTATATTCCAATTTCCGTATTCCAAATTCCAAATTCCGTATTCCGTATTCAAAATTCCGTGTTTTGAATTCCAAATTCCAATTTTCTTATTCCAAATTCCGTGTTCCAAATTCCATGTTTCTAGTTCCAAATTCCGTGTTCTGAATTCCGTGGTCCGAATTTCAAATTCCATATTCCAAATTCCGTATTCCAAATTCCATATTCCGAATTCCGTGTTCCGAATTCCAAATTCCGTGTTCTGAATTCCATATTCCAAATTCAGTGATCCAAATTCAGTGTTCCAAATTCAGTGTTCCAAATTCCGTGTTCCAAATTCCGTGTTCCGAATTCCAAATTCCATGTTCCGAATTCTGTGTTCCGATTTCCGTGTTCCGAATTCCGTGTTCCGAATTCCAAATTCCAAATTCCGTATTCCCAATTCCAAATTCCGTGTTCCGAATTCCGTGTTCCGTGTTCCGAGTTCCAAATTCCGTATTCCAAATTCCGTGTTCCGAATTCCAAATTCTGAATTCCTTATTCCAAATTCCCTGTTCTGAATTTCAAATTCCAAATTCCAAATTCCATATTCCAAATTCCGTGTTCCGAGTTCCGTGTTCCGAATTCCGTGTTCCGAATTCCAAATTCCAAATTCCGTATTCCAAATTACAAATTACAAATTCTGTATTCCATATTCCAAATTCTGTGTTCCGAATTCTGTGTTTGATTTCTGTGTTCCAAATTATGTATTCCAAATTTCATGTTCCGTGTTCCAAATTCCAAATTCAGTATTCCAAATTCCGTGTTCCGAATTCCGTGTTCCGAATTCCAAATTACAAATTACAAATTCCGTATTCCATATTCCAAATTCCGTGTTCCGAATTCCGTGTTCCGAATTCCGTGTTCCGAATTCCGTGTTCCAAATTCCAAATCCCAAATTCCAAATTCCAAATTCCAAATTCCATATTCCATATTCCAAATTCCGTGTTCCAAATTCTGTATTCCAAATTTCATGTTCCGTGTTCCAAATTCCAAATTCAGTATTCCATATTCCATATTCCGTGTTCCAAATTCCGTATTCCAAATTCCGTGTTCCGAATTCCGTGATCCGAATTCCGTGTTCCGAATTCCGTGTTCCGAATTCTGTTTTCCAAATTCCGTGTTCCGTGTTCCAAATTCCGTGTTCCGAGTTCCAAATTCCGCATTCAGAGTTCCAAATTCCGTGTTCCGAGTTCCAAATTCCGTATTCCAAATTCCGTGTTCCGAATTCCAAATTCTGAATTCCTTATTCCAAATTCCCTGTTCTGAATTTCAAATTCCGAATTCCAAATTCCATATTCCAAATTCCGAGGTTCCGAATTCCGTGTTCCGAATTCCGTGTTCCGATTTCCAAATTCCAAATTCCAAATTCCGCATTCCAAATTCCAAATTCCGTATTCCATATTCCAAATTCCGTATTCCGAATTCCGTGTTTGATTTCTGTGTTCCAAATTCTGTATTCCAAATTTCATGTTCCGTGTTCCAAATTCCAAATTCAGTATTCCAAATTCCGTATTCCGAATTCCAAGTTCCATGTTCTAAATTCCATATTCCGTGTTCCAAATTCCGTATTCCAAATTCCGTGTTCCGAATTCTGTGTTCCGAATTCCGTGTTCCGAATTTTCATGTTCCGAATTCCGTGTTCCGAATTCCGTGTTCCGAATTCCAAATTCCAAATTCCGTATTCCAAATTCCAAATTCCGTATTCCAAATTCCAAATTCCAAATTCCGTATTCCATATTCCAAATTCCGTGTTCCGAATTCCGTGTTCTGAATTCCGTGTTCTGAATTCCGTGTTCCGAATTCCAAATTCCAAATTCCAAATTCCATGTTCTGAATTCCAAATTCCGTGTTCTAAATTCCAAATTCCGTATTCCAAATTCCATGTTCTGAATTCCAAATTCCGTGTTCTGAATTCCAAGTTCCGTGTTCTGAATTCCAAATTCCGTATTCCAAATTCCATGTTCTGAATTCCAAATTCCTTGTTCTGAATTCCAAATTCCGTGTTCTGAATTCCAAATTACGAGTTCGAATTTCAAATTCCGTGTTCTAGATTTCAAATTCCATGTTCCGAATTCCAAATTCCGTGTTCTGAATTCCAAATTCCGTGTTCTGAATTCCGTGTTCCAAATTCCGTGTTCCGAATTCCGTGTTCTGAATTCCGTATTCCAAATTCCAAATTCCGTATTCCATATTCCAAATTCCGTGTTCCGAATTCCGTGTTTGATTTCTGTGTTCCAAATTCTGTATTCCAAATTCCCTGTTCTGAATTTCAAATTCCGTGTTCTGAATTCCAAATTCCTTATTCCAAATTCCGTGTTCCGAATTTCAAATTCCAAATTCCGTATTTCAAATACCAAATTCCGTGTTCCGAATTCCGTGTTCCAATTTCCGTGTTCCAATTTCCGTGTTCCTAACTCCGTGTTCCGAGTTCCAAATTCCACGTTCAGAGTTCCAAATTCCGTGTTCCGATTTCCAAATTCCGTGTTCCGAATTCTGTTTTCCAAATTCCGTGTTCCGTGTTCCAAATTCTGTGTTCCGAGTTCCAAATTCCGCGTTCAGAGTTCCAAATTCCGTGTTCCGAGTTCCAAATTCCGTATTCCAAATTCCGTGTTCCGAATTCCAAATTCTGAATTCCTTATTCCAAATTCCCTGTTCTGAATTTCAAATTACAAATTCCAAATTCCATATTCCAAATTCCGTGTTCCGAGTTCCGTGTTCCGAATTCCGTGTTCCGAATTCCAAATTCCAAATTCCGTATTCCAAATTCCAAATTACAAATTCCGTATTCCATATTCCAAATTCTGTGTTCCGAATTCAGTGTTTGATTTCTGTGTTCCAAATTCTGTATTCCAAATTTCATGTTCCGTGTTCCAAATTCCAAATTCAGTATTCCAAATTCCGTGTTCCGAATTCCGTGTTCCGAATTCCAAATTCCAAATTCCAAATTACAAATTACAAATTCCGTATTCCATATTCCGAATTCCGTGTTCCAAATTCCAAATTCCAAATTCCATATTCCATATTCCAAATTCCGTGTTCCGAATTCCGTGTTTGATTTCTGTGTTCCAAATTCTGTATTCCAAATTTCATGTTCCGTGTTCCAAATTCCAAATTCAGTATTCCATATTCCATATTCCGTGTTCAAAATTCCGTATTACAAATTCCGTGTTCCGAATTCCGTGATCCGAATTCCGTGTTCCGAATTCCGTGTTCCGAATTCCAAATTCCAAATTACAAATTCCAAATTACAAATTCCATATTCCATATTCCGAATTCCGTGTTCCGAATTCCGTGTTCCGAATTCCGTGTTCCGAATTCCAAATTCCAAATTCCAAATTCCAAATTCCATATTCCAAATTCCAAATTCCATATTCCAAATTCCGTGTTCCGAATTCCGTGTTTGATTTCTGTGTTCCAAATTCTGTATTCCAAACGTCATGTTCCGTGTTCCAAATTCCAAATTCAGTATTCCAAATTCCGTATTCCGAATTCCAAGTTTCATGTTCTAAATTCCATATTCCGTGTTCCAAATTCTGTATTCCGAATTCCGTGTTCCGAATTCCGTGTTCCGAATTCCAAATTCCAAATTCTGTATTCCAAATTCCAAATTCCGTATTCCACATTCCAAATTCCGTGTTCCAAATTCCGTGTTTGATTTCTGTGTTCCAAATTCTGTATTCCAAATTTCATGTTCCGTGTTCCAAATTCAGTATTCCAAATTCCGTATTCCGAATTCCAAGTTCCATGTTCTAAATTCCTTATTCCAAATTTCTTCTTCCAAATTCCATATTCCGTGTTCTAAATTCCGTGTTCCAAATTATGTGTTCCAAATTCCGTATTCCATGTTCCGAATTCCAAATTCCGAATTTGAAATTCTGAATTCCTTATTCCAAATTCCCTGTTCTGAATTTCAAATTCCGTGTTCCGAATTCCGTGTTTGATTTCTGTGTTCCAAATTCTGTATTCCAAATTTCATGTTCCGTGTTCCAAATTCCAAATTCAGTATTCCAAATTCTGTATTCCGAATTCCAAGTTTCATGTTCTAAATTCCATATTCCGTGTTCCAAATTCTGTATTCTGAATTCCGTGTTCCGAATTCCGTGTTCCGAATTCCAAATTCCAAATTCCGTATTCCAAATTCCAAATTCCAAATTCCGTATTCCATATTCCAAATTCTGTGTTCCAAATTCCGTGTTTGATTTCTGTGTTCCAAATTCTGTATTCCAAATTTCATGTTCCGTGTTCCAAATTCAGTATTCCAAATTCCGTATTCCAAATTCCAAGTTCCATGTTCTAAATTCCTTATTCCAAATTTCTTGTTCCAAATTCCATATTCCGTGTTCCGAATTCCAATTTCCGAATTCCGTGTTCCAAATTCCGTGTTCTAAATTCTGTGTTCCAAATTCTGTGTTCCAAATTCCGTATTCCATGTTCCGAATTCCAAATTCCGAATTCCAAATTCCGAATTTGAAATTCTGAATTCCTTATTCCAAATTCCCTGTTCTGAATTTCAAATTCCGTGTTCTGAATTCCAAATTCCTTATTCCAAATTCCGTGTTCCGAATTTCAAATTCCGAATTCCAAATTCCGTATTTCAAATACCAAATTCCGTGTTCCGAATTCCGTGTTCCGATTTCCGTGTTCCAAATTCCGTGTTCCAATTTCCGTGTTCCTAACTCCGTGTTCCGAGTTCCAAATTCCACGTTCAGAGTTCCAAATTCCGTGTTCCGATTTCCAAATTCCGTGTTCTGAATTCTGTTTTCCAAATTCCGTGTTCCGTGTTCCAAATTCCGTGTTCCGAGTTCCAAATTCCGCGTTCAGAGTTCCAAATTCCGTGTTCCGAGTTCCAAATTCCGTATTCCAAATTCCGTGTTCCGAATTCCAAATTCTGAATTCCTTATTCCAAATTCCCTGTTCTGAATTTCAAATTCCAAATTCCAAATTCCATATTCCAAATTCCGTGTTCCGAGTTCCGTGTTCCGAATTCCGTGTTCCGAATTCCAAATTCCAAATTCCGTATTCCAAATTACAAATTACAAATTCCGTATTCCATATTCCAAATTCTGTGTTCCGAATTCCGTGTTTGATTTCTGTGTTCCAAATTCTGTATTCCAAATTTCATGTTCCGTGTTCCAAATTCCAAATTCAGTATTCCATATTCCGTGTTCAAAATTCCGTATTCCAAATTCCGTGTTCCGAATTCCGTGATCCGAATTCCGTGTTCCGAATTCCGTGTTCCGAATTCCAAATTACAAATTACAAATTACAAATTCCGTATTCCATATTCCGAATTCCGTGTTCCGAATTCCGTGTTCCGAATTCCGTGTTCCGAATTCCGTGTTCCAAATTCCAAATTCCAAATTCCATATTCCAAATTCCAAATTCCATATTCCAAATTCCGTGTTCCGAATTCCGTGTTTGATTTCTGTGTTCCAAATTCTGTATTCCAAATTTCATGTTCCGTGTTCCAAATTCCAAATTCAGTATTCCAAATTCCGTATTCCGAATTCCAAGTTTCATGTTCTAAATTCCATATTCCGTGTTCCAAATTCTGTATTCCGAATTCCGTGTTCCGAATTCCGTGTTCCGAATTCCAAATTCCAAATTCCGTATTCCAAATTCCAAATTCCAAATTCCAAATTCCATATTCCAAATTCCGTGTTCCAAATTCCGTGTTTGATTTCTGTGTTCCAAATTCTGTATTACAAATTTCATGTTCCGTGTTCCAAATTCAGTATTACAAATTCCGTATTCCGAATTCCAAGTTCCATGTTCTAAATTCCTTATTCCAAATTTCTTGTTCCAAATTCCATATTCCGTGTTCCGAATTCCAATTTCCGAATTCCGTGTTCCAAATTCCGTGTTCTAAATTCCGTGTTCCAAATTCTGTGTTCCAAATTCCGTATTCCATGTTCCGAATTCCAAATTCCGAATTCCAAATTCCGAATTTGAAATTCTGAATTCCTTATTCCAAATTCCCTGTTCTGAATTTCAAATTCCGTGTTCTGAATTCCAAATTCCTTATTCCAAATTCCGTGTTCCGAATTTCAAATTACGAATTCCAAATTCCGTATTTCAAATACCAAATTCCGTGTTCCGAATTCCGTGTTCCGATTTCCGTGTTCCAAATTCCGTGTTCCGATTTCCGAATTCCAAATTCCGTGTTCTGAATTCCAAATTCCGTGTTCTGAATTCCGTGTTCCAAATTCCGTGTTCCGAATTCCGTGTTCTGAATTCCGTATTCCAAATTCCAAATTCCGTATTCCATATTCCAAATTTCGTGTTCCGAATTCCGTGTTTGATTTCTGTGTTCCAAATTCTGTATTCCAAATTCCCTGTTCTGAATTTCAATTTCCGAATTCCAAATTCCATATTCCAAATTCCGTGTTCCGAATTCCGTGTTCCGAATTCCATGTTCCGAATTCCAAATTCCAAATTCCGCATTCCAAATTCCAAATTCCGTATGCCATATTCCAAATTCCGTGTTCCGAATTCCGTGTTTGATTTCTGTGTTCCAAATTCTGTATTCCAAATTTCATGTTCCGTGTTCCAAATTCCAAATTCAGTATTCCAAATTCCGTATTCCGAATTCCAAGTTCCATGTTCTAAATTCCATATTCCGTGTTCCAAATTCCGTATTCCAAATTCCGTGTTCCGAATTCCGTGTTCCGAATACCGTGTTCCGAATTTTCATGTTCCGAATTCCAAATTCCAAATTCCGTATTCCAAATTACAAATTACAAATTCCGTATTCCATATTCCAAATTCCGTGTTCCGAATTTCGTGTTCCGAATTCCGTGTTCCAAATTCCGTGTTCCGAATTCCAAATTCCAAATTCCAAATTCCATGTTCTGAATTCCAAATTCCGTGTTCTAAATTCCAAATTCCGTATTCCAAATTCCATGTTCTGAATTCCAAATTCCGTGTTCTGAATTCCAAATTCCGTGTTCTGAATTCCAAATTCCGTATTCCAAATTCCATGTTCTGAATTCCAAATTCCTTGTTCTGAATTCCAAATTCCGTGTTCTGAATTCCAAATTACGAGTTCGAATTTCAAATTCCGTGTTCTGGATTTCAAATTCCGTGTTCCGAATTCCAAATTCCGTGTTCTGAATTTATTATTCCAAATTCCGTTTTCCGAATTCCAAATTCCAAATTCCGTGTTCCGAATTCCGTGTTCTGAATTAATTATTCAAAATTCCGTATTCAAATTCCGTGTTCCGAATTCCGTGTTCCGAATTCCAAACTCCAAATTCCGTATTCCAAATTCCGTATTCCAAATTCCAAATTCTTTATTCCAAATTCAAAATTCCATATTCAAAATTCAAAATTCCGTATTCCAAATTCCAAATGCCGTATTCCAAATTCCTTATTCCAAATTCTGGGTTTCGAATTCCAAATTCCCAATTTTGTATTCCAAATTCCTTATTCCAAATTCTGTGTTCCGAATTTCAAATTACAAAATCCAAATTCCGTATTTCAAATACCAAATTCTGTGTTCCGAATTCCATGTTCCGATTTCCATGTTCCAAATTCCGTGTTCCGATTTCCGTGTTCCTAATTCCGTGTTCCGAGTTCCAAATTCCGTGTTCTGAATTCCGTGTTCCAAATTCCGTGTTCCGAATTCCGTGTTCTGAATTCCGTGTTCCGAATTCCATGTTCCAAATTCCACGTTCCGAATTCCAAATTCCAAATTCCGTATTCCAAATTACAAATTACAAATTCCGTTTTCCAAATTCCAAATTCTGTATTCTGAATTCTAAATTCAAAAATTCTGTTTTCCGTATTCTGTGTTCCGAATTCAAAAATACCGTATTCCAAATTTTGTGTTCCGAATTCCGTGTTCCGAATTCCGTGTTCCGAATTCCAAATTCCATGTTCTGAATTCCGTATTCCAAATTCAGTGTTCCAAATTCCGTGTTCCAAATTCCGTGTTCCGAATTCCAAATTCCGTGTTCCGAATTCCGAGTTCCAAATACTGTGTTCCGAATTCCGTGTTCCAAATTCCGTGTTCCGAATTCCGTGTTCCGAATTCCGTGTTCTGAATTCCGTGTTCCGAGTTCCAAATTTCAAATTCCGTGTTCTGAATTCCAAATTCCGTGTTCCGAATTCCAAATTCTGTGTTTCGAATTCCAAATTCCATGTTCCGAATTCCAAATTCTGTGTTCTGAATTCCAAAGTCCGTGTTCCGAATTTCAAATTCCGTGTTCCGAATTCCGAGTTCCAAATACTGTGTTCCGAATTCCGTGTTCCAAATTCTGTGTTCCGAATTCCGTGTTCCGAATTCCGTGTTCTGAATTCCGTGTTCCGAGTTCCAAATTTCAAATTCCGTGTTCTGAATTCCAAATTCCGTGTTCCGAATTCCAAATTCTGTGTTTCGAATTCCAAATTCCGTGTTCCGAATTCCAAATTCTGTGTTCTGAATTCCAAAGTCCGTGTTCCGAATTTCAAATTCCGTGTTCCGAATTCCGAGTTCCAAATACTGTGTTCCGAATTCCGTGTTCCAAATTCCGTGTTCCGAATTCCGTGTTCCGAATTCCGTGTTCTGAATTCCGTGTTCCGAGTTCCAAATTTCAAATTCCGTGTTCTGAATTCCAAATTCCGTGTTCCAAATTCCAAATTCTGTGTTTCGAATTCCAAATTCCGTGTTCCGAATTCCAAATTCCGTGTTCCGAATTCCAAATTCCGTGTTCTGAATTCATTATTCCAAATTCCGTATTCCAAATTCCATGTTCCGAATTCCAAATTCCAAATTCCGTATTCCAAATTTCAAATTCTATATTCCAATTTCCGTATTCCAAATTCCAAATTCCGTATTCCGTATTCAAAATTCCGTGTTTTGAATTCCAAATTCCAATTTTCTTATTCCAAATTCCGTGTTCCAAATTCCATGTTCCGAATTTCAAATTACGAATTCCAAATACTGTATTTCAAATACCAAATTCCGTGTTCCAAATTCCATGTTTCTAGTTCCAAATTCCGTGTTCCGAATTCCGTGGTCCGAATTTCAAATTCCATATTCCAAATTCCGTATTCCAAATTCCATATTCCGAATTCCGTGTTCCGAATTCCAAATTCTGTGTTCTGAATTCCATATTCCAAATTCAGTGATCCAAATTCAGTGTTCCAAATTCAGTGTTCCAAATTCCGTGTTCCAAATTCCGTGTTCCGAATTCCAAATTCCGTGTTCCGAATTCTGTGTTCCGATTTCCGTGTTCCGAATTCCGTGTTCCGAATTCCAAATTCCGTATTCCAAATTCCAAATTCCGTGTTCTGAATTCCGTGTTTGATTTCTGTGTTCCAAATTCTGTATTCCAAATTTCATGTTCCGTGTTCCAAATTCCAAATTCAGTATTCAAAATTCCGTATTCCGAATTCCAAGTTCCATATTCCGTGTTCCAAATTCCGTATTCCAAATTCCGTATTCCAAATTTTGTGTTCCAAATTCCGTATTCCCAATTCCAAATTCCGTGTTCCGAATTCCGTGTTCCCAATTCCAAATTCTGTGTTCCGAATTCCGTGTTCCGTGTTCCGAATTCCAAATTCCGTATTCCAAATTCCAAATTCCGTATTCCATATTCCAAATTCCGTGTTCCAAATTCCGTGTTTGATTTCTGTGTTCCAAATTCTGTATTCCAAATTCCCTGTTCTGAATTTCAAATTCCGTGTTCTGAATTCCAAATTCCTTATTCCAAATTCCGTGTTCCGAATTTCAAATTCCGAATTCCAAATTCCGTATTTCAAATACCAAATTCCGTGTTCCGAATTCCGTGTTCCGATTTCCGTGTTCCAAATTCCGTGTTCCAATTTCCGTGTTCCTAACTCCGTGTTCCGAGTTCCAAATTCCACATTCAGAGTTCCAAATTCCGTGTTCCGATTTCCAAATTCCGTGTTCCGAATTCTGTTTTCCAAATTCCGTGTTCCGTGTTCCAAATTCCATGTTCCGAGTTCCAAATTCCGCGTTCAGAGTTCCAAATTCTGTGTTCCGAGTTCCAAATTCCGTATTCCAAATTCCGTGTTCCGAATTCCAAATTCTGAATTCCTTATTCCAAATTCCCTGTTCTGAATTTCAAATTCCAAATTCCAAATTCCATATTCCAAATTCCGTGTTCCGAGTTCCGTGTTCCGAATTCCGTGTTCCGAATTCCAAATTCCAAATTCTGTATTACAAATTACAAATTACAAATTCCGTATTCCATATTCCAAATTCTGTGTTCCGAATTCCGTGTTTGATTTCTGTGTTCCAAATTCTGTATTCCAAATTTCATGTTCCGTGTTCCAAATTCCAAATTCAGTATTCCAAATTCCGTGTTCCGAATTCCGTGTTCCGAATTCCAAATTCCAAATTCCAAATTACAAATTCCGTATTCCATATTCCGTGTTCCGAATTCCGTGTTTGATTTCTGTGTTCCAAATTCTGTATTCCAAATTTCATGTTCCGAATTCCGTGATCCGAATTCCGTGTTCCGAATTCCGTGTTCCGAATTCTAAATTCCAAATTCCAATTTACAAATTCCGTATTCCATATTCCGAATTCCGTGTTCCGAATTCCGTGTTCCGAATTCCGTGTTCCGAATTCCGTGTTCCGAATTCCAAATTCCAAATTCCAAATTCCAAATTACAAATTCCGTATTCCATATTCCGAATTCCGTGTTCCGAATTCCGTGTTCCGAATTCCAAGTTTCATGTTCTAAATTCCATATTCCGTGTTCCAAATTCTGTATTCCGAATTCCGTGTTCCGAATTCCGTGTTCCGAATTCCAAATTCCAAATTCCGTATTCCAAATTCCAAATTCCAAATTCCGTATTCCATATTCCAAATTCCGTGTTCCAAATTCCGTGTTTGATTTCTGTGTTCCAAATTCTGTATTCCAAATTTCATGTTCTGTGTTCCAAATTCAGTATTCCAAATTTCTTGTTCCAAATTCCATATTCCGTGTTCCGAATTCCAATTTCCAAATTCCGTGTTCCAAATTCCGTGTTCTAAATTCCGTGTTCCAAATTCTGTGTTCCAAATTCCGTATTCCATGTTCCGAATTCCAAATTCCGAATTCCAAATTCCGAATTTGAAATTCTGAATTCCTTATTCCAAATTCCCTGTTCTGAATTTCAAATTCTGTGTTCTGAATTCCGTGTTTGATTTCTGTGTTCCAAATTCTGTATTCCAAATTTCATGTTCCGTGTTCCAAATTCCAAATTCAGTATTCCAAATTCCGTATTCCGAATTCCAAGTTTCATGTTCTAAATTCCATATTCCGTGTTCCAAATTCTGTATTCCGAATTCCGTGTTCCGAATTCCGTGTTCCGAATTCCAAATTCCAAATTCCGTATTCCAAATTCCAAATTCCAAATTCCGTATTCCATATTCCAAATTCTGTGTTCCAAATTCTGTATTCCATGTTCCGAATTCCAAATTCCGAATTCCAAATTCCGAATTTGAAATTCTGAATTCCTTATTCCAAATTCCCTGTTCTGAATTTCAAATTCCGTGTTCTGAATTCCAAATTCCTTATTCCAAATTCCGTGTTCCGAATTTCAAATTACGAATTCCAAATTCCGTATTTCAAATACCAAATTCTGTGTTCCGAATTCCGTGTTCCGATTTCCGTGTTCCAAATTCCGTGTTCCGATTTCCGTGTTCCTAATTCCGTGTTCCGAGTTCCAAATTCCGCGTTCAGAGTTCCAAATACCGCGTTCCGAGTTCCAAATTCCGTGTTCCGAATTCTGTTTTCCAAATTCCGTGTTCCAAATTCCATGTTCCGAGTTCCAAATTCCGCGTTCAGAGTTCCAAATTCCGTGTTCCGAGTTCCAAATTCCGTATTCCAAATTCCCTGTTCTGAATTTCAAATTCCGAATTCCAAATTCCATATTCCAAATTCCGTGTTCCGAATTCCGTGTTCCGAATTCCATGTTCCGAATTCCAAATTCCAAATTCCACATTCCAAATTCCAAATTCCGTATTCCATATTCCAAATTCCGTGTTCCGAATTCCGTGTTTGATTTCTGTGTTCCAAATTCTGTATTCCAAATTTCATGTTCCGTGTTCCAAATTCAGTATTCCAAATTCTGTATTCCGAATTCCAAGTTCCATGTTCTAAATTCCTTATTCCAAATTTCTTGTTCCAAATTCCATATTCCGTGTTCCGAATTCCAATTTCTGAATTCCTTATTCCAAATTCCCTGTTCTGAATTTCAAATTCCGTGTTCTGAATTCCAAATTCCTTATTCCAAATTCCGTGTTCCGGATTTCAAATTACGAATTCCAAATTCCGTATTTCAAATACCAAATTCCGTGTTCCGAATTCCGTGTTCCGATTTCCGTGTTCCAAATTCCGTGTTCCGATTTCCGTGTTCCTAATTCCGTGTTCCGAGTTCCAAATTCCGCGTTCAGAGTTCCAAATTCCGTGTTCCGAGTTCCAAATTCCGTGTTCTGAATTCTGTTTTCCAAATTCCGTGTTCCGTGTTCCAAATTCCGTGTTCCGAGTTCCAAATTCCGCATTCAGAGTTCCAAATTCCGTGTTCCGAGTTCCAAATTCCGTATTCCAAATTCCGTGTTCCGAATTCCATGTTCCGAATTCCAAATTCCAAATTCCGCATTCCAAATTCCAAATTCCAAATTCCGTATGCCATATTTCAAATTCCGTGTTCCGAATTCCGTGTTTGATTTCTGTGTTCCAAATTCTGTATTCCAAATTTCATGTTCCGTGTTCCAAATTCCAAATTCAGTATTCCAAATTCCGTATTCCGAATTCCAAGTTCCATGTTCTAAATTTCATATTCCGTGTTCCAAATTCCGTATTCCAAATTCCGTGATCCAAATTCCGTGTTCCGAATTCCGTGTTCCGAATTCCGTGTTCCGAATTTTCATGTTCCGAATTCCGTGTTCCGAATTCCAAATTCCAAATTCCGTATTCCAAATTACAAATTCCGTATTCCATATTCCAAATTCCATGTTCCGAATTTCGTGTTCCGAATTCCGTGTTCCAAATTCCGTGTTCTAAATTCCAAATTCCGTATTCCAAATTCCATGTTCTGAATTCCAAATTCCGTGTTCTGATTTCCAAATTCAGTGTTCTGAATTCCAAATTCCGTATTCCAAATTCCATGTTCTGAATTCCAAATTCCTTGTTCTGAATTCCAAATTCCATGTTCTGAATTCCAAATTACGAGTTCGGATTTCAAATTCCGTGTTCTGGTTTTCAAATTCCGTGTTCCGAATTCCAAATTCCGTGTTCTGAATTTATTATTCCAAATTCCGTTTTCCGAATTCCAAATTCCAAATTCCGTGTTCCGAATTCCGTGTTCTGAATTAATTATTCAAAATTCCGTATTCAAATTCCGTGTTCCGAATTCCGTGTTCCGAATTCCAAACTCCAAATTCCGTATTCCAAATTCCGTATTCCAAATTCCAAATTCTTTATTCCAAATTCAAAATTCCATATTCAAAATTCAAAATTCAAAATTCCAAATTCCAAATGCCGTATTCCAAATTCCTTATTCCAAATTCCGGGTTTCGAATTCCAAATTCCCAATTTTGTATTCCAAATTCCTTATTCCAAATTCCGTGTTCCGAATTTCAAATTACAAAATCCAAATTCCGTATTTCAAATACCAAATTCCGTGTTCCGAATTCCGTGTTCCGATTTCCATGTTCCAAATTCCGTTTTCCGATTTCCGTGTTCCTAATTCCGTGTTCCGAGTTCTAAATTCTGTGTTCTGAATTCCGTGTTCCAAATTCCGTGTTCCAAATTCCGTGTTCTGAATTCCGTGTTCCGAATTCCATGTTCCAAATTCCACGTTCCGAATTCCAAATTCCAAATTCCATATTCCAAATTACAAATTACAAATTCAGTTTTCCAAATTCCAAATTCTGTATTCTGAATTCTAAATTCAAAAATTCTGTTTTCCGTATTCTGTGTTCCGAATTCAAAAATACCGTATTCCAAATTTTGTGTTCCGAATTCCGTGTTCCGAATTCCGTGTTCCGAATTCCAAATTCCATGTTCTGAATTCCGTATTCCAAATTCAGTGTTCCAAATTCCGTGTTCCAAATTCCGTGTTCCAAATTCCGTGTTCCGAATTCCAAATTCCATGTTCCGAATTCCGTGTTCCAAATTCTGTGTTCCGAATTCCGTGTTCCAAATTCCGTGTTCCGAATTCCGTGTTCCGAATTCCGTGTTCCGAATTCCGTGTTCTGAATTCCGTGTTCCGAATTCCAAATTCCATGTTCTGAATTCCGTATTCCAAATTCAGTGTTCCAAATTCCGTGTTCCGAATTCCGTGTTCCGAATTCCAAATTCCATGTTCTGAATTCCGTATTCCAAATTCAGTGTTCCAAATTCCGTGTTCCAAATTCCGTGTTCCAAATTCCGTGTTCCGAATTCCAAATTCCATGTTCCGAATTCCGTGTTCCAAATTCTGTGTTCCGAATTCCGTGTTCCAAATTCCGTGTTCCGAATTCCGTGTTCCGAATTCCGTGTTCTGAATTCCGTGTTCCGAGTTCCAAATTTCAAATTCCGTGTTCTGAATTCCAAATTCCGTGTTCCGAATTCCAAAGTCCGTGTTCCGAATTTCAAATTCCATGTTCCGAATTCCAAATTCCGTGTTCTGAATTCCAAATTCCGTGTTCTGAATTCATTATTCCAAATTCCGTATTCCAAATTCCGTGTTCCGAATTCCAAATTCCAAATTCCGTATTCCAAATTTCAAATTCTATATTCCAATTTCCGTATTCCAAATTCCAAATTCCGTATTCCGTATTCAAAATTCCGTGTTTTGAATTCCAAATTCCAATTTTCTTATTCCAAATTCCGTGTTCCAAATTCCATGTTCCGAATTTCAAATTACGAATTCCAAATACTGTATTTCAAATACCAAATTCCGTGTTCCAAATTCCATGTTTCTAGTTCCAAATTCCGTATTCCAAATTCCAAATTCCATATTCCGAATTCCGTGTTCCGAATTCCAAATTCCGTGTTCTGAATTCCATATTCCAAATTCAGTGATCCAAATTCAGTGTTCCAAATTCAGTGTTCCAAATTCCGTGTTCCAAATTCCGTGTTCCGAATTCCGTGTTCCGAATTCCGTGTTCCAAATTCCGTGTTCTAAATTCCGTGTTCCAAATTCTGTGTTCCAAATTCCGTATTCCATGTTCCGAATTCCAAATTCCGAATTCCAAATTCCGAATTTGAAATTCTGAATTCCTTATTCCAAATTCCTTGTTCTGAATTTCAAATTCCGTGTTCTGAATTCCAAATTCCTTATTCCAAATTCCGTGTTCCGGATTTCAAATTACGAATTCCAAATTCCGTATTTCAAATACCAAATTCCGTGTTCCGAATTCCGTGTTCCGATTTCCGTGTTCCAAATTCCGTGTTCCGATTTCCGTGTTCCTAATTCCGTGTTCCGAGTTCCAAATTCCGCGTTCAGAGTTCCAAATTCCGTGTTCCGAGTTCCAAATTCCGTGTTCTGAATTCTGTTTTCCAAATTCCGTGTTCCGTGTTCCAAATTCCGTGTTCCGAGTTCCAAATTCCGCATTCAGAGTTCCAAATTCCGTGTTCCGAGTTCCAAATTCCGTATTCCAAATTCCGTGTTCCGAATTCCAAATTCTGAATTCATTATTCCAAATTCCCTGTTCTGAATTTCAAATTCCGAATTCCAAATTCCATATTCCAAATTCCGTGTTCCGAATTCCGTGTTCCGAATTCCATGTTCCGAATTCCAAATTCCAAAATCCGCATTCCAAATTCCAAATTCCAAATTCCGTATGCCATATTTCAAATTCCGTGTTCCGAATTCCGTGTTTGATTTCTGTGTTCCAAATTCTGTATTCCAAATTTCATGTTCCGTGTTCCAAATTCCAAATTCAGTATTCCAAATTCCGTATTCCGAATTCCAAGTTCCATGTTCTAAATTCCATATTCCGTGTTCCAAATTCCGTATTCCAAATTCCGTGATCCAAATTCCGTGTTCCGAATTCCGTGTTCCGAATTCCGTGTTCCGAATTTTCATGTTCCGAATTCCGTGTTCCGAATTCCAAATTCCAAATTCCGTATTCCAAATTACAAATTCCGTATTCCATATTCCAAATTCCATGTTCCGAATTTCGTGTTCCGAATTCCGTGTTCCAAATTCCGTGTTCTAAATTCCAAATTCCGTATTCCAAATTCCATGTTCTGAATTCCAAATTCCGTGTTCTGATTTCCAAATTCAGTGTTCTGAATTCCAAATTCCGTATTCCAAATTCCATGTTCTGAATTCCAAATTCCTTGTTCTGAATTCCAAATTCCATGTTCTGAATTCCAAATTACGAGTTCGGATTTCAAATTCCGTGTTCTGGTTTTCAAATTCCGTGTTCCGAATTCCAAATTCCGTGTTCTGAATTTATTATTCCAAATTCCGTTTTCCGAATTCCAAATTCCAAATTCCGTGTTCCGAATTCCGTGTTCTGAATTAATTATTCAAAATTCCGTATTCAAATTCCGTGTTCCGAATTCCGTGTTCCGAATTCCAAACTCCAAATTCCGTATTCCAAATTCCGTATTCCAAATTCCAAATTCTTTATTCCAAATTCAAAATTCCATATTCAAAATTCAAAATTCAAAATTCCAAATTCCAAATGCCGTATTCCAAATTCCTTATTCCAAATTCCGGGTTTCGAATTCCAAATTCCCAATTTTGTATTCCAAATTCCTTATTCCAAATTCCGTGTTCCGAATTTCAAATTACAAAATCCAAATTCCGTATTTCAAATACCAAATTCCGTGTTCCGAATTCCGTGTTCCGATTTCCATGTTCCAAATTCCGTTTTCCGATTTCCGTGTTCCTAATTCCGTGTTCCGAGTTCTAAATTCCGTGTTCTGAATTCCGTGTTCCAAATTCCGTGTTCCAAATTCCGTGTTCTGAATTCCGTGTTCCGAATTCCATGTTCCAAATTCCACGTTCCGAATTCCAAATTCCAAATTCCGTATTCCAAATTACAAATTACAAATTCAGTTTTCCAAATTCCAAATTCTGTATTCTAAATTCAAAAATTCTGTTTTCCGTATTCTGTGTTCCGAATTCAAAAATACCGTATTCCAAATTTTGTGTTCCGAATTCCGTGTTCCGAATTCCGTGTTCCGAATTCCAAATTCCGTGTTCCGAATTCCAAAGTCCGTGTTCCGAATTTCAAATTCCATGTTCCGAATTCCAAATTCCGTGTTCTGAATTCCAAATTCCGTGTTCTGAATTCATTATTCCAAATTCCGTATTCCAAATTCCGTGTTCCGAATTCCAAATTCCAAATTCCGTATTCCAAATTTCAAATTCTATATTCCAATTTCCGTATTCCAAATTCCAAATTCCGTATTCCGTATTCAAAATTCCGTGTTTTGAATTCCAAATTCCAATTTTCTTATTCCAAATTCCGTGTTCCAAATTCCATGTTCCGAATTTCAAATTACGAATTCCAAATACTGTATTTCAAATACCAAATTCCGTGTTCCAAATTCCATGTTTCTAGTTCCAAATTCCGTATTCCAAATTCCAAATTCCATATTCCGAATTCCGTGTTCCGAATTCCAAATTCCGTGTTCTGAATTCCATATTCCAAATTCAGTGATCCAAATTCAGTGTTCCAAATTCAGTGTTCCAAATTCCGTGTTCCAAATTCCGTGTTCCGAATTCCGTGTTCCGAATTCCAAATTCCGTATTCCAAATTCCAAATGACAAATTCCGTATTCCATATTCCAAATTCCGTGTTCTGAATTCCGTGTTTGATTTCTGTGTTCCAAATTATGTATTCCAAATTTCATGTTCCGTGTTCCGAATTCCAAATTCAGTATTCAAAATTCCGTATTCTGAATTCCGTGTTCCAAATTCCGTGTTCCGAATTCCAAATTCCGTGTTCCGAATTCCGTGTTCCGAATTCCAAATTCCGTATTCCAAATTCCAAATTCTGTATTCCATATTCCAAATTCCGTGTTCCGAGTTCCAAATTCCGCGTTCAGAGTTCCAAATTCCGTGTTCCGAGTTCCAAATTCCATATTCCAAATTCCGTGTTCCGAATTCCAAATTCTGAATTCCTTATTCCAAATTCCCTGTTCTGAATTTCAAATTCCAAATTCCAAATTCCATATTCCAAATTCCGTGTTCCGAGTTCCGTGTTCCGAATTCCGTGTTCCGAATTCCAAATTCCAAATTCCGTATTCCAAATTACAAATTACAAATTCTGTATTCCATATTACAAATTCTGTGTTCCGAATTCCGTGTTTGATTTCTGTGTTCCAAATTCTGTATTCCAAATTTCATGTTCCGTGTTCCAAATTCCAAATTCAGTATTCCAAATTCCGTGTTCCGAATTCCGTGTTCCGAATTCCGTGTTCCGAATTCCAAATTCCAAATTACAAATTACAAATTCCGTATTCCATATTCCAAATTCCGTGTTCCGAATTCCGTGTTCCGAATTCCGTGTTCCGAATTCCGTGTTCCAAATTCCAAATTCCAAATTCCAAATTCCAAATTCCATATTCCATATTCCAAATTCCGTGTTCCAAATTCTGTATTCCAAATTTCATGTTCCGTGTTCCAAATTCCAAATTCAGTATTCCATATTCCATATTCCGTGTTCCAAATTCCGTATTCCAAATTCTGTGTTCCGAATTCCGTGATCCGAATTCTGTGTTCTGAATTCCGTGTTCCGAATTCCAAATTCCAAATTCCAAATTACAAATTACAAATTACAAATTCCATATTCCATATTCCGAATTCCGTGTTCCGAATTCCGTGTTCCGAATTCCGTGTTCCGAATTCCGTTTCCGAATTCCAAATTCCAAATTCCATATTCCAAATTCCAAATTCCATATTCCAAATTCCGTGTTCCAAATTCCGTGTTTGATTTCTGTGTTCCAAATTCTGTATTCCAAATTTCATGTTCCGTGTTCCAAATTCAGTATTCCAAATTCCGTATTCCGAATTCCAAGTTCCATGTTCTAAATTCCTTATTCCAAATTTCTTGTTCCAAATTCCATATTCCGTGTTCCGAATTCCAATTTCCGAATTCCGTGTTCCAAATTCCGAATTCCAAATTCCGAATTTGAAATTCTGAATTCCTTATTCCAAATTCCCTGTTCTGAATTTCAAATTCCGTGTTCTGAATTCCAAATTCCTTATTCCAAATTCCGTGTTCCGAATTTCAAATTACAAATTCCAAATTCCGTATTTCAAATATCAAATTCCGTGTTCCGAATTCCGTGTTCCAATTTCCGTGTTCCAAATTCCGTGTTCCGATTTCCGTGTTCCTAATTCCGTGTTCCGAGTTCCAAATTCCGCGTTCAGAGTTCCAAATTCCGTGTTCCGAGTTCCAAATTCCGTGTTTCGAATTCTGTTTTCCAAATTCCGTGTTCCGTGTTCCAAATTCCGTGTTCCGAGTTCCAAATTCCGCGTTCAGAGTTCCAAATTCCGTGTTCCGAGTTCCAAATTCCGTATTCCAAATTCCGTGTTCCGAATTCCAAATTCTGAATTCCTTATTCCAAATTCCCTGTTCTGAATTTCAAATTCCGAATTCCAAATTCCATATTCCAAATTCCGTGTTCCGAATTCCGTGTTCCGAATTCCATGTTCCAAATTCCAAATTCCAAATTCCGCATTCCAAATTCCAAATTCCGTATTCCATATTCCAAATTCCGTGTTCCGAATTCCGTGTTTGATTTCTGTGTTCCAAATTCTGTATTCCAAATTTCATGTTCCGTGTTCCAAATTCCAAATTCAGTATTCCAAATTCCGCATTCCGAATTCCAAGTTCCATGTTCTAAATTCCATATTCCGTGTTCCAAATTCCGTATTCCAAATTCCGTGTTCCGAATTCTGTGTTCCGAATTCCGTGTTCCGAATTTTCATGTTCCGAATTCCGTGTTCTGAATTCCAAATTCCAAATTCCGTATTCCAAATTACAAATTACAAATTCCGTATTCCATATTCCAAATTCCGTGTTCCGAATTTCGTGTTCCAAATTCCGTATTCCAAATTCCATGTTCTGAATTCCAAATTCCGTGTCCTGAATTCCAAATTCCGTGTTCTAAATTCCAAATTCCGTATTCCAAATTCCATGTTCTGAATTCCAAATTCCGTGTTCTGAATTCCAAATTCCGTGTTCTGAATTCCAAATTCCGTATTCCAAATTCCATGTTCTGAATTCCAAATTCCTTGTTCTGAATTCCAAATTCCGTGTTCTGAATTCCAAATTACTAGTTCGAATTTCAAATTCCGTGTTCTGGATTTCAAATTCCGTGTTCCGAATTCCAAATTCCGTGTTCTGAATTTATTATTCCAAATTCCGTTTTCCGAATTCCAAATTCCAAATTCCGTGTTCCGAATTCCGTGTTCTGAATTAATTATTCAAAATTCCGTATTCAAATTCCGTGTTCCGAATTCCGTGTTCCGAATTCCAAACTCCAAATTCCGTATTCCAAATTCCGTATTCCAAATTCCAAATTCTTTATTCCAAATTCAAAATTCCATATTCCAAATTCAAAATTCCGTATTCCAAATTCCAAATGCCGTATTCCAAATTCCTTATTCCAAATTCTGTGTTCCAAATTCTGTGTTCCAAATTCCGTATTCCATGTTCCGAATTCCAAATTCCGAATTCCGTGTTCCGAATTTGAAATTCTGAATTCCTTATTCCAAATTCCCTGTTCTGAATTTCAAATTCCGTGTTCTGAATTCCAAATTCCTTATTCCAAATTCCGTGTTCCGAATTTCAAATTACAAATTCCAAATTCCGTATTTCAAATACCAAATTCCGTGTTCCGAATTCCGTATTCCGATTTCTGTGTTCCAAATTCCGTGTTCCGATTTCCGTGTTCCTAATTCCGTGTTCCGAGTTCCAAATTCCACGTTCAGAGTTCCAAATTCCGTGTTCCGAGTTCCAAATTCCGTGTTCCGAATTCTGTTTTCCAAATTCCGTGTTCCGAGTTCCAAATTCTGCGTTCAGAGTTCCAAATTCCGTGTTCCGAGTTCCAAATTCCGTATTCCAAATTCCGTGTTCCGAATTCCAAATTCTGAATTCCTTATTCCAAATTCCCTGTTCTGAATTTCAAATTCCGAATTCCAAATTCCATATTCCAAATTCTGTTTTCCGATTTCCGTGTTCCGAATTCCGTGTTCCGAATTCCAAATTCCAAATTCCAAATTCCAAATTCCAAATTCCAAATTCCGTATTCCATATTCCAAATTCCGTGTTCCGAATTCCGTGTTTGATTTCTGTGTTGAAAATTCTGTATTCCAAATTTCATGTTCCGTGTTCCAAATTCCAAATTCAGTATTCCAAATTCCGTATTCCGAATTCCATGTTCCATGTTCTAAATTCCTTATTCCAAATTTCTTGTTCCAAATTCCATATTCCGTGTTCCAAATTCCGTATTCCAAATTCCGTGTTCCGAATTCCATGTTCCGAATTCCGTGTTCCAAATTTTCATGTTCCGAATTCCGTGTTCCGAATTCCGTGTTCCGAATTCCAAATTCCAAATTCCGTGTTCCAAATTCTGTATTCCGAATTCCGTGTTCCGAATTCCAAATTCCAAATTCCAAATTCCAAATTCCAAATTCCGTATTCCATATTCCAAATTCCGTGTTCCAAATTCTGTGTTTGATTTCTGTGTTCCAAATTCTGTATTCCAAATTTCATGTTCCGTGTTCCAAATTCAGTATTCCAAATTCCGTATTCCGAATTCCAAGTTCCATGTTCTAAATTCCTTATTCCAAATTTCTTGTTCCAAATTCCATATTCCGTGTTCCGAATTCCAATTTCCGAATTCCGTGTTCCAAATTCCGTGTTCTAAATTCCGTGTTCCAAATTCTGTGTTCCAAATTCTGTATTCCATGTTCCGAATTCCAAATTCCGAATTCCAAATTCCGAATTTGAAATTCTGAATTCCTTATTCCAAATTCCCTGTTCTGAATTTCAAATTCCGTGTTCTGAATTCCAAATTCCTTATTCCAAATTCCGTGTTCCGAATTTCAAATTACGAATTCCAAATTCCGTATTTCAAATATCAAATTCCGTGTTCCGAATTCCGTGTTCCGATTTCCGTGTTCCAAATTCCGTGTTCCGATTTCCGTGTTCCTAATTCCGTGTTCCGAGTTCCAAATTCCGCGTTCAGAGTTCCAAATTCCGTGTTCCGAGTTCCAAATTCCGTGTTCCGAATTCTGTTTTCCAAATTCCGTGTTCCGTGTTCCAAATTCCGTGTTCCGAGTTCCAAATTCCGCGTTCAGAGTTCCAAATTCCGTGTTCCGAGTTCCAAATTCCGTATTCCAAATTCCGTGTTCCGAATTCCAAATTCTGAATTCCTTATTCCAAATTCCCTGTTCTGAATTTCAAATTCTGAATTCCAAATTCCATATTCCAAATTCCGTGTTCCGAATTCCGTGTTCCGAATTCCATGTCCCGAATTCCAAATTCCAAATTCCGCATTCCAAATTCCAAATTCCGTATTCCATATTCCAAATTCCGTGTTCCGAATTCCGTGTTTGATTTCTGTGTTCCAAATTCTGTATTCCAAATTTCATGTTCCGTGTTCCAAATTCCAAATTCAGTATTCCAAATTCCGTATTCCGAATTCCAAGTTCCATGTTCTAAATTCCATATTCCGTGTTCCAAATTCCGTATTCCAAATTCCGTGTTCCGAATTCCGTGTTCCGAATTCCGTGTTCCGAATTTTCATGTTCCGAATTCCGTGTTCTGAATTCCAAATTCCAAATTCCGTATTCCAAATTACAAATTACAAATTCCGTATTCCATATTCCAAATTCCGTGTTCCGAATTTCGTGTTCCGAATTCCGTGTTCCAAATTCCGTGTTCCGAATTCCAAATTCCAAATTCCATGTTCTGAATTCCAAATTCCGTGTTCTAAATTCCAAATTCCGTATTCCAAATTCCATGTTCTGAATTCCAAATTCCGTGTTCTGAATTCCAAATTCCGTGTTCTGAATTCCAAATTCCGTATTCCAAATTCCATGTTCTGAATTCCAAATTCCTTGTTCTGAATTCCAAATTCCGTGTTCTGAATTCCAAATTACGAGTTCGAATTTCAAATTCCGTGTTCTGGATTTCAAATTCCGTGTTCCGAATTCCAAATTCCGTGTTCTGAATTTATTATTCCAAATTCCGTTTTCCGAATTCCAAATTCCAAATTCCGTGTTCCGAATTCCGTGTTCTGAATTAATTATTCAAAATTCCATATTCAAATTCCGTGTTCCGAATTCCGTGTTCCGAATTCCAAACTCCAAATTCCGTATTCCAAATTCCGTATTCCAAATTCCAAATTCTTTATTCCAAATTCAAAATTCCATATTCCAAATTCAAAATTCCGTATTCCAAATTCCAAATGCCGTATTCCAAATTCCTTATTCCAAATTCCGTGTTCCAAATTCTGTGTTCCAAATTCCGTATTCCATGTTCCGAATTCCAAATTCCGAATTCCGTGTTCCGAATTTGAAATTCTGAATTCCTTATTGCAAATTCCCTGTTCTGAATTTCAAATTCCGTGTTCTGAATTCCAAATTCCTTATTCCAAATTCCGTGTTCCGAATTTCAAATTACAAATTCCAAATTCCGTATTTCAAATACCAAATTCCGTGTTTTCCGAATTCCGTGTTCCGATTTCTGTGTTCCAAATTCCGTGTTCCGATTTCCATGTTCCTAATTCCGTGTTCCGAGTTCCAAATTCCACGTTCAGAGTTCCAAATTCCGTGTTCCGAGTTCCAAATTCCGTGTTCCGAATTCTGTTTTCCAAATTCCGTGTTCCAAATTCCGTGTTCCGAGTTCCAAATTCCGCGTTCAGAGTTCCAAATTCCGTGTTCCGAGTTCCAAATTCCGTATTCCAAATTCCGTGTTCCGAATTCCAAATTCTGAATTCCTTATTCCAAATTCCCTGTTCTGAATTTCAAATTCCGAATTCCAAATTCCATATTCCAAATTCCGTGTTCCGAATTCCGTGTTCCGAATTCCGTGTTCCGAATTCCAAATTCCAAATTCCGCATTCCATATTCCAAATTCCAAATTCCAAATTCCATATTCCAAATTCCGTGTTCCGAATTCCGTGTTTGATTTCTGTGTTCCAAATTCTGTATTCCAAATTTCATGTTCCGTGTTCCAAATTCCAAATTCAGTATTCCAAATTCCGTATTCCGAATTCCAAGTTCCATGTTCTAAATTCCATATTCCGTGTTCCAAATTCCGTATTCCAAATTCCGTGTTCCGAATTCCGTGTTCCGAATTCCAAATTCCAAATTCCGTATTCCAAATTCCAAATTCCAAATTCCGTATTCCAAATTCCAAATTCCAAATTCCGTATTCCATATTCCAAATTCCGTGTTCCGAATTCCGTGTTCCGAATTCCGTGTTCTGAATTGCGTGTTCTGAATTCCAAATTCCATATTCCAAATTCCATGTTCCGAATTCCGTGTTTGATTTCTGTGTTCCAAATTCTGTATTCCAAATTTCATGTTCCGTGTTCC
Organism: Rana muscosa; assembly: GCA_029206835.1. Taxonomy (NCBI): domain Eukaryota; kingdom Metazoa; phylum Chordata; class Amphibia; order Anura; family Ranidae; genus Rana; species Rana muscosa. Next base: position 1,276,908 of record JARGYO010000046.1, read on the forward strand.
AAATTCCAAATTCAGTATTCCAAATTCCGTATTCCGAATTCCAAGTTTCATGTTCTAAATTCCATATTCCGTGTTCCAAATTCTGTATTCCGAATTCCGTGATCCGAATTCCGTGTTCCGAATTCCAAATTCCAAATTCCGTATTCCAAATTCCAAATTCCGTATTCCATATTCCGTGTTTGATTTCTGTGTTCCAAATTCTGTATTCCAAATTTCATGTTCCGTATTCCAAATTCCAAATTCCGTGTTCCAAATTCCGTGTTTGATTTCTGTGTTCCAAATTCTGTATTCCAAATTTCATGTTCCGTGTTCCAAATTCAGTATTCCAAATTCCGTATTCCGAATTCCAAGTTCCATGTTCTAAATTCCTTATTCCAAATTTCTTGTTCCAAATTCCATATTCCGTGTTCCGAATTCCAATTTCCGAATTCCGTGTTCCAAATTCCGTGTTCTAAATTCCGTGTTCCAAATTCTGTGTTCCAAATTCCGTATTCCATGTTCCGAATTCCAAATTCCGAATTCCAAATTCCGAATTTGAAATTCTGAATTCCTTATTCCAAATTCCCTGTTCTGAATTTCAAATTCCGTGTTTTGAATTCCAAATTCCTTATTCCAAATTCCGTGTTCCGAATTTCAAATTACGAATTCCAAATTCCGTATTTCAAATATCAAATTCCGTGTTCCGAATTCCGTGTTCCGATTTCCGTGTTCCAAATTCCGTGTTCCGATTTCCGTGTTCCTAATTCCGTGTTCCGAGTTCCAAATTCCGCGTTCAGAGTTCCAAATTCCGTGTTCCGAGTTCCAAATTCTGTGTTCCGAATTCTGTTTTCCAAATTCCGTGTTCCAAATTCCGTGTTCCGGGTTCCAAATTCCGGGTTCAGAGTTCCAAATTCCGTGTTCCGAGTTCCAAATTCCGTATTCCAAATTCCGTGTTCCAAATTCCAAATTCTGAATTCCTTATTCCAAATTCCCTGTTCTGAATTTCAAATTCCGAATTCCAAATTCCATATTCCAAATTCCGTGTTCCGAATTCCGTGTTCCGAATTCCATGTTCCGAATTCCAAATTCCAGATTCCGCATTCCAAATTCCAAATTCCGTATTCCATATTCCAAATTCCGTGTTCCGAATTCCGTGTTTGATTTCTGTGTTCCAAATTCTGTATTCCAAATTTCATGTTCCGTGTTCCAAATTCCAAATTCAGTATTCCAAATTCCGTATTCCGAATTCCAAGTTCCATGTTCTAAATTCCATATTCCGTGTTCCAAATTCCGTATTCCAAATTCCGTGTTCCGAATTCCGTGTTCCGAATTCCGTGTTCCGAATTCCAAATTCTGAATTCCTTATTCCAAATTCCCTGTTCTGAATTTCAAATTCCGAATTCCAAATTCCATATTCCAAATTCCGTGTTCCGAATTCCGTGTTCCGAATTCCATGTTCCGAATTCCAAATTCCAAATTCCGCATTCCAAATTCCAAATTCCGTATTCCATATTCCAAATTCCGTGTTCCGAATTCCGTGTTTGATTTCTGTGTTCCAAATTATGTATTCCAAATTTCATGTTCCGTGTTCCGAATTCCAAATTCAGTATTCAAAATTCCGTATTCTGAATTCCGTGTTCCAAATTCCGTGTTCCGAATTCCAAATTCCGTGTTCCGAATTCCGTGTTCCGAATTCCAAATTCCGTATTCCAAATTCCAAATTCTGTATTCCATATTCCAAATTCCGTGTTCCGAGTTCCAAATTCTACGTTCAGAGTTCCAAATTCCGTGTTCCGAGTTCCAAATTCCATATTCCAAATTCCGTGTTCCGAATTCCAAATTCTGAATTCCTTATTCCAAATTCCCTGTTCTGAATTTCAAATTCCAAATTCCAAATTCCATATTCCAAATTCCGTGTTCCGAGTTCCGTGTTCCGAATTCCGTGTTCCGAATTCCAAATTCCAAATTCCGTATTCCAAATTACAAATTACAAATTCTGTATTCCATATTACAAATTCTGTGTTCCGAATTCCGTGTTTGATTTCTGTGTTCCAAATTCTGTATTCCAAATTTCATGTTCCGTGTTCCAAATTCCAAATTCAGTATTCCAAATTCCGTGTTCCGAATTCCGTGTTCCAAATTCCGTGTTCCGAATTCCAAATTCCAAATTACAAATTACAAATTCCGTATTCCATATTCCAAATTCCGTGTTCCGAATTCCGTGTTCCGAATTCCGTGTTCCGAATTCCGTGTTCCAAATTCCAAATTCCAAATTCCAAATTCCAAATTCCATATTCCATATTCCAAATTCCGTGTTCCAAATTCTGTATTCCAAATTTCATGTTCCGTGTTCCAAATTCCAAATTCAGTATTCCATATTCCATATTCCGTGTTCCAAATTCCGTATTCCAAATTCCGTGTTCCGAATTCCGTGATCCGAATTCTGTGTTCTGAATTCCGTGTTCCGAATTCCAAATTCCAAATTCCAAATTACAAATTACAAATTCCATATTCCATATTCCGAATTCCGTGTTCCGAATTCCGTGTTCCGAATTCCGTGTTCCGAATTCCGTTTCCGAATTCCAAATTCCAAATTCCATATTCCAAATTCCAAATTCCATATTCCAAATTCCGTGTTCCAAATTCCGTGTTTGATTTCTGTGTTCCAAATTCTGTATTCCAAATTTCATGTTCCGTGTTCCAAATTCAGTATTCCAAATTCCGTATTCCGAATTCCAAGTTCCATGTTCTAAATTCCTTATTCCAAATTTCTTGTTCCAAATTCCATATTCCGTGTTCCGAATTCCAATTTCCGAATTCCGTGTTCCAAATTCCGAATTCCAAATTCCGAATTTGAAATTCTGAATTCCTTATTCCAAATTCCCTGTTCTGAATTTCAAATTCCGTGTTCTGAATTCCAAATTCCTTATTCCAAATTCCGTGTTCCGAATTTCAAATTACAAATTCCAAATTCCGTATTTCAAATATCAAATTCCGTGTTCCGAATTCCGTGTTCCAATTTCCGTGTTCCAAATTCCGTGTTCCGATTTCCGTGTTCCTAATTCCGTGTTCCGAGTTCCAAATTCCGCGTTCAGAGTTCCAAATTCCGTGTTCCGAGTTCCAAATTCCGTGTTCCGAATTCTGTTTTCCAAATTCCGTGTTCCGTGTTCCAAATTCCGTGTTCCGAGTTCCAAATTCCGCGTTCAGAGTTCCAAATTCCGTGTTCCGAGTTCCAAATTCCGTATTCCAAATTCCGTGTTCCGAATTCCAAATTCTGAATTCCTTATTCCAAATTCCCTGTTCTGAATTTCAAATTCCGAATTCCAAATTCCATATTCCAAATTCCGTGTTCCGAATTCCGTGTTCCGAATTCCATGTTCCAAATTCCAAATTCCAAATTCCGCATTCCAAATTCCAAATTCCGTATTCCATATTCCAAATTCCGTGTTCCGAATTCCGTGTTTGATTTCTGTGTTCCAAATTCTGTATTCCAAATTTCATGTTCCGTGTTCCAAATTCCAAATTCAGTATTCCAAATTCCGTATTCCGAATTCCAAGTTCCATGTTCTAAATTCCATATTCCGTGTTCCAAATTCCGTATTCCAAATTCCGTGTTCCGAATTCCGTGTTCCGAATTCCGTGTTCCGAATTTTCATGTTCCGAATTCCGTGTTCTGAATTCCAAATTCCAAATTCCGTATTCCAAATTACAAATTACAAATTCCGTATTCCATATTCCAAATTCCGTGTTCCGAATTTCGTGTTCCAAATTCCGTATTCCAAATTCCATGTTCTGAATTCCAAATTCCGTGTCCTGAATTCCAAATTCCGTGTTCTAAATTCCAAATTCCGTATTCCAAATTCCAAGTTCTGAATTCCAAATTCCGTGTTCTGAATTCCAAATTCCGTGTTCTGAATTCCAAATTCCGTATTCCGAATTCCAAGTTCCATGTTCTAAATTCCATATTCCGTGTTCCAAATTCCGTATTCCAAATTCCGTGTTCCGAATTCCGTGTTCCGAATTCCGTGTTCCGAATTCCAAATTCTGAATTCCTTATTCCAAATTCCCTGTTCTGAATTTCAAATTCCGAATTCCAAATTCCATATTCCAAATTCCGTGTTCCGAATTCCGTGTTCCGAATTCCATGTTCCGAATTCCAAATTCCAAATTCCGCATTCCAAATTCCAAATTCCGTATTCCATATTCCAAATTCCGTGTTCTGAATTCCGTGTTTGATTTCTGTGTTCCAAATTATGTATTCCAAATTTCATGTTCCGTGTTCCGAATTCCAAATTCAGTATTCAAAATTCCGTATTCTGAATTCCGTGTTCCAAATTCCGTGTTCCGAATTCCAAATTCCGTGTTCCGAATTCCGTGTTCCGAATTCCAAATTCCGTATTCCAAATTCCAAATTCTGTATTCCATATTCCAAATTCCGTGTTCCGAGTTCCAAATTCCGCGTTCAGAGTTCCAAATTCCGTGTTCCGAGTTCCAAATTCCATATTCCAAATTCCGTGTTCCGAATTCCGTGTTCCGAATTCCATGTTCCGAATTCCGAATTCCAAATTCCAAATTCCGTATTCCAAATTACAAATTCTGTATTCCATATTACAAATTCTGTGTTCCGAATTCCGTGTTTGATTTCTGTGTTCCAAATTCTGTATTCCAAATTTCATGTTCCGTGTTCTAAATTCCAAATTCAGTATTCCAAATTCCGTATTCCGAATTCCAAGTTCCATGTTCTAAATTCCATATTCCGTGTTCCGAATTCCAAAGTCCGTGTTCCGAATTTCAAATTCCATGTTCCGAATTCCAAATTCCGTGTTCTGAATTCCAAATTCCGTGTTCTGAATTCATTATTCCAAATTCCGTATTCCAAATTCCGTGTTCCGAATTCCAAATTCCAAATTCCGTATTCCAAATTTCAAATTCTATATTCCAATTTCCGTATTCCAAATTCCAAATTCCGTATTCCGTATTCAAAATTCCGTGTTTTGAATTCCAAATTCCAATTTTCTTATTCCAAATTCCGTGTTCCAAATTCCATGTTCCGAATTTCAAATTACGAATTCCAAATACTGTATTTCAAATACCAAATTCCGTGTTCCAAATTCCATGTTTCTAGTTCCAAATTCCGTATTCCAAATTCCAAATTCCATATTCCGAATTCCGTGTTCCGAATTCCAAATTCCGTGTTCTGAATTCCATATTCCAAATTCAGTGATCCAAATTCAGTGTTCCAAATTCAGTGTTCCAAATTCCGTGTTCCAAATTCCGTGTTCCGAATTCCGTGTTCCGAATTCCGTGTTCCAAATTCCGTGTTCTAAATTCCGTGTTCCAAATTCTGTGTTCCAAATTCCGTATTCCATGTTCCGAATTCCAAATTCCGAATTCCAAATTCCGAATTTGAAATTCTGAATTCCTTATTCCAAATTCCTTGTTCTGAATTTCAAATTCCGTGTTCTGAATTCCAAATTCCTTATTCCAAATTCCGTGTTCCGGATTTCAAATTACGAATTCCAAATTCCGTATTTCAAATACCAAATTCCGTGTTCCGAATTCCGTGTTCCGATTTCCGTGTTCCAAATTCCGTGTTCCGATTTCCGTGTTCCTAATTCCGTGTTCCGAGTTCCAAATTCCGCGTTCAGAGTTCCAAATTCCGTGTTCCGAGTTCCAAATTCCGTGTTCTGAATTCTGTTTTCCAAATTCCGTGTTCCGTGTTCCAAATTCCGTGTTCCGAGTTCCAAATTCCGCATTCAGAGTTCCAAATTCCGTGTTCCGAGTTCCAAATTCCGTATTCCAAATTCCGTGTTCCGAATTCCAAATTCTGAATTCATTATTCCAAATTCCCTGTTCTGAATTTCAAATTCCGAATTCCAAATTCCATATTCCAAATTCCGTGTTCCGAATTCCGTGTTCCGAATTCCATGTTCCGAATTCCAAATTCCAAAATCCGCATTCCAAATTCCAAATTCCAAATTCCGTATGCCATATTTCAAATTCCGTGTTCCGAATTCCGTGTTTGATTTCTGTGTTCCAAATTCTGTATTCCAAATTTCATGTTCCGTGTTCCAAATTCCAAATTCAGTATTCCAAATTCCGTATTCCGAATTCCAAGTTCCATGTTCTAAATTCCATATTCCGTGTTCCAAATTCCGTATTCCAAATTCCGTGATCCAAATTCCGTGTTCCGAATTCCGTGTTCCGAATTCCGTGTTCCGAATTTTCATGTTCCGAATTCCGTGTTCCGAATTCCAAATTCCAAATTCCGTATTCCAAATTACAAATTCCGTATTCCATATTCCAAATTCCATGTTCCGAATTTCGTGTTCCGAATTCCGTGTTCCAAATTCCGTGTTCTAAATTCCAAATTCCGTATTCCAAATTCCATGTTCTGAATTCCAAATTCCGTGTTCTGATTTCCAAATTCAGTGTTCTGAATTCCAAATTCCGTATTCCAAATTCCATGTTCTGAATTCCAAATTCCTTGTTCTGAATTCCAAATTCCATGTTCTGAATTCCAAATTACGAGTTCGGATTTCAAATTCCGTGTTCTGGTTTTCAAATTCCGTGTTCCGAATTCCAAATTCCGTGTTCTGAATTTATTATTCCAAATTCCGTTTTCCGAATTCCAAATTCCAAATTCCGTGTTCCGAATTCCGTGTTCTGAATTAATTATTCAAAATTCCGTATTCAAATTCCGTGTTCCGAATTCCGTGTTCCGAATTCCAAACTCCAAATTCCGTATTCCAAATTCCGTATTCCAAATTCCAAATTCTTTATTCCAAATTCAAAATTCCATATTCAAAATTCAAAATTCAAAATTCCAAATTCCAAATGCCGTATTCCAAATTCCTTATTCCAAATTCCGGGTTTCGAATTCCAAATTCCCAATTTTGTATTCCAAATTCCTTATTCCAAATTCCGTGTTCCGAATTTCAAATTACAAAATCCAAATTCCGTATTTCAAATACCAAATTCCGTGTTCCGAATTCCGTGTTCCGATTTCCATGTTCCAAATTCCGTTTTCCGATTTCCGTGTTCCTAATTCCGTGTTCCGAGTTCTAAATTCCGTGTTCTGAATTCCGTGTTCCAAATTCCGTGTTCCAAATTCCGTGTTCTGAATTCCGTGTTCCGAATTCCATGTTCCAAATTCCACGTTCCGAATTCCAAATTCCAAATTCCGTATTCCAAATTACAAATTACAAATTCAGTTTTCCAAATTCCAAATTCTGTATTCTAAATTCAAAAATTCTGTTTTCCGTATTCTGTGTTCCGAATTCAAAAATACCGTATTCCAAATTTTGTGTTCCGAATTCCGTGTTCCGAATTCCGTGTTCCGAATTCCAAATTCCATGTTCTGAATTCCGTATTCCAAATTCAGTGTTCCAAATTCCGTGTTCCAAATTCCGTGTTCCAAATTCCGTGTTCCGAATTCCAAATTCCATGTTCCGAATTCCGTGTTCCAAATTCTGTGTTCCGAATTCCGTGTTCCAAATTCCGTGTTCCGAATTCCGTGTTCCGAATTCCGTGTTCTGAATTCCGTGTTCCGAGTTCCAAATTTCAAATTCCGTGTTCTGAATTCCAAATTCCGTGTTCCGAATTCCAAAGTCCGTGTTCCGAATTTCAAATTCCATGTTCCGAATTCCAAATTCCGTGTTCTGAATTCCAAATTCCGTGTTCTGAATTCATTATTCCAAATTCCGTATTCCAAATTCCGTGTTCCGAATTCCAAATTCCAAATTCCGTATTCCAAATTTCAAATTCTATATTCCAATTTCCGTATTCCAAATTCCAAATTCCGTATTCCGTATTCAAAATTCCGTGTTTTGAATTCCAAATTCCAATTTTCTTATTCCAAATTCCGTGTTCCAAATTCCATGTTCCGAATTTCAAATTACGAATTCCAAATACTGTATTTCAAATACCAAATTCCGTGTTCCAAATTCCATGTTTCTAGTTCCAAATTCCGTATTCCAAATTCCAAATTCCATATTCCGAATTCCGTGTTCCGAATTCCAAATTCCGTGTTCTGAATTCCATATTCCAAATTCAGTGATCCAAATTCAGTGTTCCAAATTCAGTGTTCCAAATTCCGTGTTCCAAATTCCGTGTTCCGAATTCCGTGTTCCGAATTCCAAATTCCGTATTCCAAATTCCAAATGACAAATTCCGTATTCCATATTCCAAATTCCGTGTTCTGAATTCCGTGTTTGATTTCTGTGTTCCAAATTATGTATTCCAAATTTCATGTTCCGTGTTCCGAATTCCAAATTCAGTATTCAAAATTCCGTATTCTGAATTCCGTGTTCCAAATTCCGTGTTCCGAATTCCAAATTCCGTGTTCCGAATTCCGTGTTCCGAATTCCAAATTCCGTATTCCAAATTCCAAATTCTGTATTCCATATTCCAAATTCCGTGTTCCGAGTTCCAAATTCCGCGTTCAGAGTTCCAAATTCCGTGTTCCGAGTTCCAAATTCCATATTCCAAATTCCGTGTTCTGAATTCCAAATTCTGAATTCCTTATTCCAAATTCCCTGTTCTGAATTTCAAATTCCAAATTCCAAATTCCATATTCCAAATTCCGTGTTCCGAGTTCCGTGTTCCGAATTCCGTGTTCCGAATTCCAAATTCCAAATTCCGTATTCCAAATTACAAATTACAAATTCTGTATTCCATATTACAAATTCTGTGTTCCGAATTCCGTGTTTGATTTCTGTGTTCCAAATTCTGTATTCCAAATTTCATGTTCCATGTTCCAAATTCCAAATTCAGTATTCCAAATTCCGTGTTCCGAATTCCGTGTTCCGAATTCCGTGTTCCGAATTCCAAATTCCAAATTACAAATTACAAATTCCGTATTCCATATTCCAAATTCCGTGTTCCGAATTCCGTGTTCCGAATTCCGTGTTCCGAATTCCGTGTTCCAAATTCCAAATTCCAAATTCCAAATTCCAAATTCCATATTCCATATTCCAAATTCCGTGTTCCAAATTCTGTATTCCAAATTTCATGTTCCGTGTTCCAAATTCCAAATTCAGTATTCCATATTCCATATTCCGTGTTCCAAATTCCGTATTCCAAATTCTGTGTTCCGAATTCCGTGATCCGAATTCTGTGTTCTGAATTCCGTGTTCCGAATTCCAAATTCCAAATTCCAAATTACAAATTACAAATTACAAATTCCATATTCCATATTCCGAATTCCGTGTTCCGAATTCCGTGTTCCGAATTCCGTGTTCCGAATTCCGTTTCCGAATTCCAAATTCCAAATTCCATATTCCAAATTCCAAATTCCATATTCCAAATTCCGTGTTCCAAATTCCGTGTTTGATTTCTGTGTTCCAAATTCTGTATTCCAAATTTCATGTTCCGTGTTCCAAATTCAGTATTCCAAATTCCGTATTCCGAATTCCAAGTTCCATGTTCTAAATTCCTTATTCCAAATTTCTTGTTCCAAATTCCATATTCCGTGTTCCGAATTCCAATTTCCGAATTCCGTGTTCCAAATTCCGAATTCCAAATTCCGAATTTGAAATTCTGAATTCCTTATTCCAAATTCCCTGTTCTGAATTTCAAATTCCGTGTTCTGAATTCCAAATTCCTTATTCCAAATTCCGTGTTCCGAATTTCAAATTACAAATTCCAAATTCCGTATTTCAAATATCAAATTCCGTGTTCCGAATTCCGTGTTCCAATTTCCGTGTTCCAAATTCCGTGTTCCGATTTCCGTGTTCCTAATTCCGTGTTCCGAGTTCCAAATTCCGCGTTCAGAGTTCCAAATTCCGTGTTCCGAGTTCCAAATTCCGTGTTCCGAATTCTGTTTTCCAAATTCCGTGTTCCGTGTTCCAAATTCCGTGTTCCGAGTTCCAAATTCCGCGTTCAGAGTTCCAAATTCCGTGTTCCGAGTTCCAAATTCCGTATTCCAAATTCCGTGTTCCGAATTCCAAATTCTGAATTCCTTATTCCAAATTCCCTGTTCTGAATTTCAAATTCCGAATTCCAAATTCCATATTCCAAATTCCGTGTTCCGAATTCCGTGTTCCGAATTCCATGTTCCAAATTCCAAATTCCAAATTCCGCATTCCAAATTCCAAATTCCGTATTCCATATTCCAAATTCCGTGTTCCGAATTCCGTGTTTGATTTCTGTGTTCCAAATTCTGTATTCCAAATTTCATGTTCCGTGTTCCAAATTCCAAATTCAGTATTCCAAATTCCGCATTCCGAATTCCAAGTTCCATGTTCTAAATTCCATATTCCGTGTTCCAAATTCCGTATTCCAAATTCCGTGTTCCGAATTCTGTGTTCCGAATTCCGTGTTCCGAATTTTCATGTTCCGAATTCCGTGTTCTGAATTCCAAATTCCAAATTCCGTATTCCAAATTACAAATTACAAATTCCGTATTCCATATTCCAAATTCCGTGTTCCGAATTTCGTGTTCCAAATTCCGTATTCCAAATTCCATGTTCTGAATTCCAAATTCCGTGTCCTGAATTCCAAATTCCGTGTTCTAAATTCCAAATTCCGTATTCCAAATTCCATGTTCTGAATTCCAAATTCCGTGTTCTGAATTCCAAATTCCGTGTTCTGAATTCCAAATTCCGTATTCCAAATTCCATGTTCTGAATTCCAAATTCCTTGTTCTGAATTCCAAATTCCGTGTTCTGAATTCCAAATTACTAGTTCGAATTTCAAATTCCGTGTTCTGGATTTCAAATTCCGTGTTCCGAATTCCAAATTCCGTGTTCTGAATTTATTATTCCAAATTCCGTTTTCCGAATTCCAAATTCCAAATTCCGTGTTCCGAATTCCGTGTTCTGAATTAATTATTCAAAATTCCGTATTCAAATTCCGTGTTCCGAATTCCGTGTTCCGAATTCCAAACTCCAAATTCCGTATTCCAAATTCCGTATTCCAAATTCCAAATTCTTTATTCCAAATTCAAAATTCCATATTCCAAATTCAAAATTCCGTATTCCAAATTCCAAATGCCGTATTCCAAATTCCTTATTCCAAATTCTGTGTTCCAAATTCTGTGTTCCAAATTCCGTATTCCATGTTCCGAATTCCAAATTCCGAATTCCGTGTTCCGAATTTGAAATTCTGAATTCCTTATTCCAAATTCCCTGTTCTGAATTTCAAATTCCGTGTTCTGAATTCCAAATTCCTTATTCCAAATTCCGTGTTCCGAATTTCAAATTACAAATTCCAAATTCCGTATTTCAAATACCAAATTCCGTGTTCCGAATTCCGTATTCCGATTTCTGTGTTCCAAATTCCGTGTTCCGATTTCCGTGTTCCTAATTCCGTGTTCCGAGTTCCAAATTCCACGTTCAGAGTTCCAAATTCCGTGTTCCGAGTTCCAAATTCCGTGTTCCGAATTCTGTTTTCCAAATTCCGTGTTCCGAGTTCCAAATTCTGCGTTCAGAGTTCCAAATTCCGTGTTCCGAGTTCCAAATTCCGTATTCCAAATTCCGTGTTCCGAATTCCAAATTCTGAATTCCTTATTCCAAATTCCCTGTTCTGAATTTCAAATTCCGAATTCCAAATTCCATATTCCAAATTCTGTTTTCCGATTTCCGTGTTCCGAATTCCGTGTTCCGAATTCCAAATTCCAAATTCCAAATTCCAAATTCCAAATTCCAAATTCCGTATTCCATATTCCAAATTCCGTGTTCCGAATTCCGTGTTTGATTTCTGTGTTGAAAATTCTGTATTCCAAATTTCATGTTCCGTGTTCCAAATTCCAAATTCAGTATTCCAAATTCCGTATTCCGAATTCCATGTTCCATGTTCTAAATTCCTTATTCCAAATTTCTTGTTCCAAATTCCATATTCCGTGTTCCAAATTCCGTATTCCAAATTCCGTGTTCCGAATTCCATGTTCCGAATTCCGTGTTCCAAATTTTCATGTTCCGAATTCCGTGTTCCGAATTCCGTGTTCCGAATTCCAAATTCCAAATTCCGTGTTCCAAATTCTGTATTCCGAATTCCGTGTTCCGAATTCCAAATTCCAAATTCCAAATTCCAAATTCCAAATTCCGTATTCCATATTCCAAATTCCGTGTTCCAAATTCTGTGTTTGATTTCTGTGTTCCAAATTCTGTATTCCAAATTTCATGTTCCGTGTTCCAAATTCAGTATTCCAAATTCCGTATTCCGAATTCCAAGTTCCATGTTCTAAATTCCTTATTCCAAATTTCTTGTTCCAAATTCCATATTCCGTGTTCCGAATTCCAATTTCCGAATTCCGTGTTCCAAATTCCGTGTTCTAAATTCCGTGTTCCAAATTCTGTGTTCCAAATTCTGTATTCCATGTTCCGAATTCCAAATTCCGAATTCCAAATTCCGAATTTGAAATTCTGAATTCCTTATTCCAAATTCCCTGTTCTGAATTTCAAATTCCGTGTTCTGAATTCCAAATTCCTTATTCCAAATTCCGTGTTCCGAATTTCAAATTACGAATTCCAAATTCCGTATTTCAAATATCAAATTCCGTGTTCCGAATTCCGTGTTCCGATTTCCGTGTTCCAAATTCCGTGTTCCGATTTCCGTGTTCCTAATTCCGTGTTCCGAGTTCCAAATTCCGCGTTCAGAGTTCCAAATTCCGTGTTCCGAGTTCCAAATTCCGTGTTCCGAATTCTGTTTTCCAAATTCCGTGTTCCGTGTTCCAAATTCCGTGTTCCGAGTTCCAAATTCCGCGTTCAGAGTTCCAAATTCCGTGTTCCGAGTTCCAAATTCCGTATTCCAAATTCCGTGTTCCGAATTCCAAATTCTGAATTCCTTATTCCAAATTCCCTGTTCTGAATTTCAAATTCTGAATTCCAAATTCCATATTCCAAATTCCGTGTTCCGAATTCCGTGTTCCGAATTCCATGTCCCGAATTCCAAATTCCAAATTCCGCATTCCAAATTCCAAATTCCGTATTCCATATTCCAAATTCCGTGTTCCGAATTCCGTGTTTGATTTCTGTGTTCCAAATTCTGTATTCCAAATTTCATGTTCCGTGTTCCAAATTCCAAATTCAGTATTCCAAATTCCGTATTCCGAATTCCAAGTTCCATGTTCTAAATTCCATATTCCGTGTTCCAAATTCCGTATTCCAAATTCCGTGTTCCGAATTCCGTGTTCCGAATTCCGTGTTCCGAATTTTCATGTTCCGAATTCCGTGTTCTGAATTCCAAATTCCAAATTCCGTATTCCAAATTACAAATTACAAATTCCGTATTCCATATTCCAAATTCCGTGTTCCGAATTTCGTGTTCCGAATTCCGTGTTCCAAATTCCGTGTTCCGAATTCCAAATTCCAAATTCCATGTTCTGAATTCCAAATTCCGTGTTCTAAATTCCAAATTCCGTATTCCAAATTCCATGTTCTGAATTCCAAATTCCGTGTTCTGAATTCCAAATTCCGTGTTCTGAATTCCAAATTCCGTATTCCAAATTCCATGTTCTGAATTCCAAATTCCTTGTTCTGAATTCCAAATTCCGTGTTCTGAATTCCAAATTACGAGTTCGAATTTCAAATTCCGTGTTCTGGATTTCAAATTCCGTGTTCCGAATTCCAAATTCCGTGTTCTGAATTTATTATTCCAAATTCCGTTTTCCGAATTCCAAATTCCAAATTCCGTGTTCCGAATTCCGTGTTCTGAATTAATTATTCAAAATTCCATATTCAAATTCCGTGTTCCGAATTCCGTGTTCCGAATTCCAAACTCCAAATTCCGTATTCCAAATTCCGTATTCCAAATTCCAAATTCTTTATTCCAAATTCAAAATTCCATATTCCAAATTCAAAATTCCGTATTCCAAATTCCAAATGCCGTATTCCAAATTCCTTATTCCAAATTCCGTGTTCCAAATTCTGTGTTCCAAATTCCGTATTCCATGTTCCGAATTCCAAATTCCGAATTCCGTGTTCCGAATTTGAAATTCTGAATTCCTTATTGCAAATTCCCTGTTCTGAATTTCAAATTCCGTGTTCTGAATTCCAAATTCCTTATTCCAAATTCCGTGTTCCGAATTTCAAATTACAAATTCCAAATTCCGTATTTCAAATACCAAATTCCGTGTTTTCCGAATTCCGTGTTCCGATTTCTGTGTTCCAAATTCCGTGTTCCGATTTCCATGTTCCTAATTCCGTGTTCCGAGTTCCAAATTCCACGTTCAGAGTTCCAAATTCCGTGTTCCGAGTTCCAAATTCCGTGTTCCGAATTCTGTTTTCCAAATTCCGTGTTCCAAATTCCGTGTTCCGAGTTCCAAATTCCGCGTTCAGAGTTCCAAATTCCGTGTTCCGAGTTCCAAATTCCGTATTCCAAATTCCGTGTTCCGAATTCCAAATTCTGAATTCCTTATTCCAAATTCCCTGTTCTGAATTTCAAATTCCGAATTCCAAATTCCATATTCCAAATTCCGTGTTCCGAATTCCGTGTTCCGAATTCCGTGTTCCGAATTCCAAATTCCAAATTCCGCATTCCATATTCCAAATTCCAAATTCCAAATTCCATATTCCAAATTCCGTGTTCCGAATTCCGTGTTTGATTTCTGTGTTCCAAATTCTGTATTCCAAATTTCATGTTCCGTGTTCCAAATTCCAAATTCAGTATTCCAAATTCCGTATTCCGAATTCCAAGTTCCATGTTCTAAATTCCATATTCCGTGTTCCAAATTCCGTATTCCAAATTCCGTGTTCCGAATTCCGTGTTCCGAATTCCAAATTCCAAATTCCGTATTCCAAATTCCAAATTCCAAATTCCGTATTCCAAATTCCAAATTCCAAATTCCGTATTCCATATTCCAAATTCCGTGTTCCGAATTCCGTGTTCCGAATTCCGTGTTCTGAATTGCGTGTTCTGAATTCCAAATTCCATATTCCAAATTCCATGTTCCGAATTCCGTGTTTGATTTCTGTGTTCCAAATTCTGTATTCCAAATTTCATGTTCCGTGTTCCAAATTCCAAATTCAGTATTCCAAATTCCGTATTCCGAATTCCAAGTTTCATGTTCTAAATTCCATATTCCGTGTTCCAAATTCTGTATTCCGAATTCCGTGATCCGAATTCCGTGTTCCGAATTCCAAATTCCAAATTCCGTATTCCAAATTCCAAATTCCGTATTCCATATTCCGTGTTTGATTTCTGTGTTCCAAATTCTGTATTCCAAATTTCATGTTCCGTATTCCAAATTCCAAATTCCGTGTTCCAAATTCCGTGTTTGATTTCTGTGTTCCAAATTCTGTATTCCAAATTTCATGTTCCGTGTTCCAAATTCAGTATTCCAAATTCCGTATTCCGAATTCCAAGTTCCATGTTCTAAATTCCTTATTCCAAATTTCTTGTTCCAAATTCCATATTCCGTGTTCCGAATTCCAATTTCCGAATTCCGTGTTCCAAATTCCGTGTTCTAAATTCCGTGTTCCAAATTCTGTGTTCCAAATTCCGTATTCCATGTTCCGAATTCCAAATTCCGAATTCCAAATTCCGAATTTGAAATTCTGAATTCCTTATTCCAAATTCCCTGTTCTGAATTTCAAATTCCGTGTTTTGAATTCCAAATTCCTTATTCCAAATTCCGTGTTCCGAATTTCAAATTACGAATTCCAAATTCCGTATTTCAAATATCAAATTCCGTGTTCCGAATTCCGTGTTCCGATTTCCGTGTTCCAAATTCCGTGTTCCGATTTCCGTGTTCCTAATTCCGTGTTCCGAGTTCCAAATTCCGCGTTCAGAGTTCCAAATTCCGTGTTCCGAGTTCCAAATTCTGTGTTCCGAATTCTGTTTTCCAAATTCCGTGTTCCAAATTCCGTGTTCCGGGTTCCAAATTCCGGGTTCAGAGTTCCAAATTCCGTGTTCCGAGTTCCAAATTCCGTATTCCAAATTCCGTGTTCCAAATTCCAAATTCTGAATTCCTTATTCCAAATTCCCTGTTCTGAATTTCAAATTCCGAATTCCAAATTCCATATTCCAAATTCCGTGTTCCGAATTCCGTGTTCCGAATTCCATGTTCCGAATTCCAAATTCCAGATTCCGCATTCCAAATTCCAAATTCCGTATTCCATATTCCAAATTCCGTGTTCCGAATTCCGTGTTTGATTTCTGTGTTCCAAATTCTGTATTCCAAATTTCATGTTCCGTGTTCCAAATTCCAAATTCAGTATTCCAAATTCCGTATTCCGAATTCCAAGTTCCATGTTCTAAATTCCATATTCCGTGTTCCAAATTCCGTATTCCAAATTCCGTGTTCCGAATTCCGTGTTCCGAATTCCGTGTTCCGAATTCCAAATTCTGAATTCCTTATTCCAAATTCCCTGTTCTGAATTTCAAATTCCGAATTCCAAATTCCATATTCCAAATTCCGTGTTCCGAATTCCGTGTTCCGAATTCCATGTTCCGAATTCCAAATTCCAAATTCCGCATTCCAAATTCCAAATTCCGTATTCCATATTCCAAATTCCGTGTTCCGAATTCCGTGTTTGATTTCTGTGTTCCAAATTATGTATTCCAAATTTCATGTTCCGTGTTCCGAATTCCAAATTCAGTATTCAAAATTCCGTATTCTGAATTCCGTGTTCCAAATTCCGTGTTCCGAATTCCAAATTCCGTGTTCCGAATTCCGTGTTCCGAATTCCAAATTCCGTATTCCAAATTCCAAATTCTGTATTCCATATTCCAAATTCCGTGTTCCGAGTTCCAAATTCTACGTTCAGAGTTCCAAATTCCGTGTTCCGAGTTCCAAATTCCATATTCCAAATTCCGTGTTCCGAATTCCAAATTCTGAATTCCTTATTCCAAATTCCCTGTTCTGAATTTCAAATTCCAAATTCCAAATTCCATATTCCAAATTCCGTGTTCCGAGTTCCGTGTTCCGAATTCCGTGTTCCGAATTCCAAATTCCAAATTCCGTATTCCAAATTACAAATTACAAATTCTGTATTCCATATTACAAATTCTGTGTTCCGAATTCCGTGTTTGATTTCTGTGTTCCAAATTCTGTATTCCAAATTTCATGTTCCGTGTTCCAAATTCCAAATTCAGTATTCCAAATTCCGTGTTCCGAATTCCGTGTTCCAAATTCCGTGTTCCGAATTCCAAATTCCAAATTACAAATTACAAATTCCGTATTCCATATTCCAAATTCCGTGTTCCGAATTCCGTGTTCCGAATTCCGTGTTCCGAATTCCGTGTTCCAAATTCCAAATTCCAAATTCCAAATTCCAAATTCCATATTCCATATTCCAAATTCCGTGTTCCAAATTCTGTATTCCAAATTTCATGTTCCGTGTTCCAAATTCCAAATTCAGTATTCCATATTCCATATTCCGTGTTCCAAATTCCGTATTCCAAATTCCGTGTTCCGAATTCCGTGATCCGAATTCTGTGTTCTGAATTCCGTGTTCCGAATTCCAAATTCCAAATTCCAAATTACAAATTACAAATTCCATATTCCATATTCCGAATTCCGTGTTCCGAATTCCGTGTTCCGAATTCCGTGTTCCGAATTCCGTTTCCGAATTCCAAATTCCAAATTCCATATTCCAAATTCCAAATTCCATATTCCAAATTCCGTGTTCCAAATTCCGTGTTTGATTTCTGTGTTCCAAATTCTGTATTCCAAATTTCATGTTCCGTGTTCCAAATTCAGTATTCCAAATTCCGTATTCCGAATTCCAAGTTCCATGTTCTAAATTCCTTATTCCAAATTTCTTGTTCCAAATTCCATATTCCGTGTTCCGAATTCCAATTTCCGAATTCCGTGTTCCAAATTCCGAATTCCAAATTCCGAATTTGAAATTCTGAATTCCTTATTCCAAATTCCCTGTTCTGAATTTCAAATTCCGTGTTCTGAATTCCAAATTCCTTATTCCAAATTCCGTGTTCCGAATTTCAAATTACAAATTCCAAATTCCGTATTTCAAATATCAAATTCCGTGTTCCGAATTCCGTGTTCCAATTTCCGTGTTCCAAATTCCGTGTTCCGATTTCCGTGTTCCTAATTCCGTGTTCCGAGTTCCAAATTCCGCGTTCAGAGTTCCAAATTCCGTGTTCCGAGTTCCAAATTCCGTGTTCCGAATTCTGTTTTCCAAATTCCGTGTTCCGTGTTCCAAATTCCGTGTTCCGAGTTCCAAATTCCGCGTTCAGAGTTCCAAATTCCGTGTTCCGAGTTCCAAATTCCGTATTCCAAATTCCGTGTTCCGAATTCCAAATTCTGAATTCCTTATTCCAAATTCCCTGTTCTGAATTTCAAATTCCGAATTCCAAATTCCATATTCCAAATTCCGTGTTCCGAATTCCGTGTTCCGAATTCCATGTTCCAAATTCCAAATTCCAAATTCCGCATTCCAAATTCCAAATTCCGTATTCCATATTCCAAATTCCGTGTTCCGAATTCCGTGTTTGATTTCTGTGTTCCAAATTCTGTATTCCAAATTTCATGTTCCGTGTTCCAAATTCCAAATTCAGTATTCCAAATTCCGTATTCCGAATTCCAAGTTCCATGTTCTAAATTCCATATTCCGTGTTCCAAATTCCGTATTCCAAATTCCGTGTTCCGAATTCCGTGTTCCGAATTCCGTGTTCCGAATTTTCATGTTCCGAATTCCGTGTTCTGAATTCCAAATTCCAAATTCCGTATTCCAAATTACAAATTACAAATTCCGTATTCCATATTCCAAATTCCGTGTTCCGAATTTCGTGTTCCAAATTCCGTATTCCAAATTCCATGTTCTGAATTCCAAATTCCGTGTCCTGAATTCCAAATTCCGTGTTCTAAATTCCAAATTCCGTATTCCAAATTCCAAGTTCTGAATTCCAAATTCCGTGTTCTGAATTCCAAATTCCGTGTTCTGAATTCCAAATTCCGTATTCCGAATTCCAAGTTCCATGTTCTAAATTCCATATTCCGTGTTCCAAATTCCGTATTCCAAATTCCGTGTTCCGAATTCCGTGTTCCGAATTCCGTGTTCCGAATTCCAAATTCTGAATTCCTTATTCCAAATTCCCTGTTCTGAATTTCAAATTCCGAATTCCAAATTCCATATTCCAAATTCCGTGTTCCGAATTCCGTGTTCCGAATTCCATGTTCCGAATTCCAAATTCCAAATTCCGCATTCCAAATTCCAAATTCCGTATTCCATATTCCAAATTCCGTGTTCTGAATTCCGTGTTTGATTTCTGTGTTCCAAATTATGTATTCCAAATTTCATGTTCCGTGTTCCGAATTCCAAATTCAGTATTCAAAATTCCGTATTCTGAATTCCGTGTTCCAAATTCCGTGTTCCGAATTCCAAATTCCGTGTTCCGAATTCCGTGTTCCGAATTCCAAATTCCGTATTCCAAATTCCAAATTCTGTATTCCATATTCCAAATTCCGTGTTCCGAGTTCCAAATTCCGCGTTCAGAGTTCCAAATTCCGTGTTCCGAGTTCCAAATTCCATATTCCAAATTCCGTGTTCCGAATTCCGTGTTCCGAATTCCATGTTCCGAATTCCGAATTCCAAATTCCAAATTCCGTATTCCAAATTACAAATTCTGTATTCCATATTACAAATTCTGTGTTCCGAATTCCGTGTTTGATTTCTGTGTTCCAAATTCTGTATTCCAAATTTCATGTTCCGTGTTCTAAATTCCAAATTCAGTATTCCAAATTCCGTGTTCCGAATTCCGTGTTCCGAATTCCGTGTTCCGAATTCCAAATTCCAAATTACAAATTACAAATTCCGTATTCCATATTCCAAATTCCGTGTTCCGAATTCCGTGTTCCGAATTCCGTGTTCCGAATTCCGTGTTCCAAATTCCAAATTCCAAATTCCAAATTCCAAATTCCATATTCCATATTCCAAATTCCGTGTTCCAAATTCTGTATTCCAAATTTCATGTTCCGTGTTCCAAATTCCAAATTCAGTATTCCATATTCCATATTCCGTGTTCCAAATTCCGTATTCCAAATTCCGTGTTCCGAATTCCGTGATCCGAATTCTGTGTTCTGAATTCCGTGTTCCGAATTCCAAATTCCAAATTACAAATTACAAATTACAAATTACAAATTCCATATTCCATATTCCGAATTCCGTGTTCCGAATTCCGTGTTCCGAATTCCGTGTTCCGAATTCCATTTCCGAATTCCAAATTCCAAATTCCATATTCCAAATTCCAAATTCCATATTCCAAATTCCGTGTTCCAAATTCCGTGTTTGATTTCTGTGTTCCAAATTCTGTATTCCAAATTTCATGTTCCGTGTTCCAAATTCAGTATTCCAAATTCCGTATTCCGAATTCCAAGTTCCATGTTCTAAATTCCTTATTCCAAATTTCTTGTTCCAAATTCCATATTCCGTGTTCCGAATTCCAATTTCCGAATTCCGTGTTCCAAATTCCGAATTCCAAATTCCGAATTTGAAATTCTGAATTCCTTATTCCAAATTCCCTGTTCTGAATTTCAAATTCCGTGTTCTGAATTCCAAATTCCTTATTCCAAATTCCGTGTTCTGAATTTCAAATTACAAATTCCAAATTCCGTATTTCAAATATCAAATTCCGTGTTCCGAATTCCGTGTTCCGATTTCCGTGTTCCAAATTCCGTGTTCCTAATTCCGTGTTCCGAGTTCCAAATTCCGCGTTCAGAGTTCCAAATTCCGTGTTCCGAGTTCCAAATTCCGTGTTCCGAATTCTGTTTTCCAAATTCCGTGTTCCGTGTTCCAAATTCCGTGTTCCGAGTTCCAAATTCCGCGTTCAGAGTTCCAAATTCCGTGTTCCGAGTTCCAAATTCCGTATTCCAAATTCCGTGTTCCGAATTCCAAATTCTGAATTCCTTATTCCAAATTCCCTGTTCTGAATTTCAAATTCTGAATTCCAAATTCCATATTCCAAATTCCGTGTTCCGAATTCCGTGTTCCGAATTCCATGTCCCGAATTCCAAATTCCAAATTCCGCATTCCAAATTCCAAATTCCGTATTCCATATTCCAAATTCCGTGTTCCGAATTCCGTGTTTGATTTCTGTGTTCCAAATTCTGTATTCCAAATTTCATGTTCCGTGTTCCAAATTCCAAATTCAGTATTCCAAATTCCGTATTCCGAATTCCAAGTTCCATGTTCTAAATTCCATATTCCGTGTTCCAAATTCCGTATTCCAAATTCCGTGTTCCGAATTCCGTGTTCCGAATTCCGTGTTCCGAATTTTCATGTTCCGAATTCCGTGTTCTGAATTCCAAATTCCAAATTCCGTATTCCAAATTACAAATTACAAATTCCGTATTCCATATTCCAAATTCCGTGTTCCGAATTTCGTGTTCCGAATTCCGTGTTCCAAATTCCGTGTTCCGAATTCCAAATTCCAAATTCCATGTTCTGAATTCCAAATTCCGTGTTCTAAATTCCAAATTCCGTATTCCAAATTCCATGTTCTGAATTCCAAATTCCGTGTTCTGAATTCCAAATTCCGTGTTCTGAATTCCAAATTCCGTATTCCAAATTCCATGTTCTGAATTCCAAATTCCTTGTTCTGAATTCCAAATTCCGTGTTCTGAATTCCAAATTACGAGTTCGAATTTCAAATTCCGTGTTCTGGATTTCAAATTCCGTGTTCCGAATTCCAAATTCCGTGTTCTGAATTTATTATTCCAAATTCCGTTTTCCGAATTCCAAATTCCGTGTTCCGAATTCCGTGTTCTGAATTAATTATTCAAAATTCCATATTCAAATTCCGTGTTCCGAATTCCGTGTTCCGAATTCCAAACTCCAAATTCCGTATTCCAAATTCCGTATTCCAAATTCCAAATTCTTTATTCCAAATTCAAAATTCCATATTCCAAATTCAAAATTCCGTATTCCAAATTCCAAATGCCGTATTCCAAATTCCTTATTCCAAATTCCGTGTTCCAAATTCTGTGTTCCAAATTCCGTATTCCATGTTCCGAATTCCAAATTCCGAATTCCGTGTTCCGAATTTGAAATTCTGAATTCCTTACTCCAAATTACCTGTTCTGAATTTCAAATTCCGTGTTCTGAATTCCAAATTCCTTATTCCAAATTCCGTGTTCCGAATTTCAAATTACAAATTCCAAATTCCGTATTTCAAATACCAAATTCCGTGTTTTCCGAATTCCGTGTTCCGATTTCTGTGTTCCAAATTCCGTGTTCCGATTTCCATGTTCCTAATTCCGTGTTCCGAGTTCCAAATTCCACGTTCAGAGTTCCAAATTCCGTGTTCCGAGTTCCAAATTCCGTGTTCCGAATTCTGTTTTCCAAATTCCGTGTTCCAAATTCCGTGTTCCGAGTTCCAAATTCCGCGTTCAGAGTTCCAAATTCCGTGTTCCGAGTTCCAAATTCTGTATTCCAAATTCCGTGTTCCGAATTCCAAATTCTGAATTCCTTATTCCAAATTCCCTGTTCTGAATTTCAAATTCTGAATTCCAAATTCCATATTCCAAATTCCGTGTTCCGAATTCCGTGTTCCGAATTCCGTGTTCCGAATTCCAAATTCCAAATTCCGCATTCCATATTCCAAATTCCAAATTCCATATTCCAAATTCCGTGTTCCGAATTCCGTGTTTGATTTCTGTGTTCCAAATTCTGTATTCCAAATTTCATGTTCCGTGTTCCAAATTCAGTATTCCAAATTCCGTATTCCGAATTCCAAGTTCCATGTTCTAAATTCCATATTCCGTGTTCCAAATTCCGTATTCCAAATTCCGTGTTCCGAATTCCGTGTTCCGAATTCCAAATTCCAAATTCCGTATTCCAAATTCCAAATTCCAAATTCCGTATTCCAAATTCCAAATTCCAAATTCCGTATTCCATATTCCAAATTCCGTGTTCCGAATTCCGTGTTCCGAATTCCGTGTTCTGAATTGCGTGTTCTGAATTCCAAATTCCATATTCCAAATTCCATGTTCCGAATTCCGTGTTTGATTTCTGTGTTCCAAATTCTGTATTCCAAATTTCATGTTCCGTGTTCCAAATTCCAAATTCAGTATTCCAAATTCCGTATTCCGAATTCCAAGTTTCATGTTCTAAATTCCATATTCCGTGTTCCAAATTCTGTATTCCGAATTCCGTGATCCGAATTCCGTGTTCCGAATTCCAAATTCCAAATTCCGTATTCCAAATTCCAAATTCCGTATTCCATATTCCGTGTTTGATTTCTGTGTTCCAAATTCTGTATTCCAAATTTCATGTTCCGTATTCCAAATTCCAAATTCCGTGTTCCAAATTCCGTGTTTGATTTCTGTGTTCCAAATTCTGTATTCCAAATTTCATGTTCCGTGTTCCAAATTCAGTATTCCAAATTCCGTATTCCGAATTCCAAGTTCCATGTTCTAAATTCCTTATTCCAAATTTCTTGTTCCAAATTCCATATTCCGTGTTCCGAATTCCAATTTCCGAATTCCGTGTTCCAAATTCCGAATTCCAAATTCCGAATTTGAAATTCTGAATTCCTTATTCCAAATTCCCTGTTCTGAATTTCAAATTCCGTGTTCTGAATTCCAAATTCCTTATTCCAAATTCCGTGTTCCGAATTTCAAATTACAAATTCCAAATTCCGTATTTCAAATATCAAATTCCGTGTTCCGAATTCCGTGTTCCAATTTCCGTGTTCCAAATTCCGTGTTCCGATTTCCGTGTTCCTAATTCCGTGTTCCGAGTTCCAAATTCCGCGTTCAGAGTTCCAAATTCCGTGTTCCGAGTTCCAAATTCCGTGTTCCGAATTCTGTTTTCCAAATTCCGTGTTCCGTGTTCCAAATTCCGTGTTCCGAGTTCCAAATTCCGCGTTCAGAGTTCCAAATTCCGTGTTCCGAGTTCCAAATTCCGTATTCCAAATTCCGTGTTCCGAATTCCAAATTCTGAATTCCTTATTCCAAATTCCCTGTTCTGAATTTCAAATTCCGAATTCCAAATTCCATATTCCAAATTCCGTGTTCCGAATTCCGTGTTCCGAATTCCATGTTCCAAATTCCAAATTCCAAATTCCGCATTCCAAATTCCAAATTCCGTATTCCGTATTCCAAATTCCGTGTTCCAAATTCCGTGTTCCGAATTCCGTGTTCCGAATTCCAAATTCCGTATTCCAAATTCCAAATGACAAATTCCGTATTCCATATTCCAAATTCCGTGTTCTGAATTCCGTGTTTGATTTCTGTGTTCCAAATTCTGTATTCCAAATTTCATGTTCCGTGTTCCAAATTCCAAATTCAGTATTCCAAATTCCGTATTCCAAATTCCAAGTTCCATGTTCTAAATTCCATATTCCGTGTTCCAAATTCCGTATTCCAAATTCCGTGTTCCGAATTCCGTGTTCCGAATTCCGTGTTCCGAATTTTCATGTTCCGAATTCCGTGTTCTGAATTCCAAATTCCAAATTCCGTATTCCAAATTACAAATTACAAATTCCGTATTCCATATTCCAAATTCCGTGTTCCGAATTTCGTGTTCCAAATTCCGTATTCCAAATTCCATGTTCTGAATTCCAAATTCCGTGTCCTGAATTCCAAATTCCGTGTTCTAAATTCCAAATTCCGTATTCCAAATTCCAAGTTCTGAATTCCAAATTCCGTGTTCTGAATTCCAAATTCCGTGTTCTGAATTCCAAATTCCGTATTCCGAATTCCAAGTTCCATGTTCTAAATTCCATATTCCGTGTTCCAAATTCCGTATTCCAAATTCCGTGTTCCGAATTCCGTGTTCCGAATTCCGTGTTCCGAATTCCAAATTCTGAATTCCTTATTCCAAATTCCCTGTTCTGAATTTCAAATTCCGAATTCCAAATTCCATATTCCAAATTCCGTGTTCCGAATTCCGTGTTCCGAATTCCATGTTCCGAATTCCAAATTCCAAATTCCGCATTCCAAATTCCAAATTCCGTATTCCATATTCCAAATTCCGTGTTCTGAATTCCGTGTTTGATTTCTGTGTTCCAAATTATGTATTCCAAATTTCATGTTCCGTGTTCCGAATTCCAAATTCAGTATTCAAAATTCCGTATTCTGAATTCCGTGTTCCAAATTCCGTGTTCCGAATTCCAAATTCCGTGTTCCGAATTCCGTGTTCCGAATTCCAAATTCCGTATTCCAAATTCCAAATTCTGTATTCCATATTCCAAATTCCGTGTTCCGAGTTCCAAATTCCGCGTTCAGAGTTCCAAATTCCGTGTTCCGAGTTCCAAATTCCATATTCCAAATTCCGTGTTCCGAATTCCAAATTCTGAATTCCTTATTCCAAATTCCCTGTTCTGAATTTCAAATTCCAAATTCCAAATTCCATATTCCAAATTCCGTGTTCCGAGTTCCGTGTTCCGAATTCCGTGTTCCGAATTCCAAATTCCAAATTCCGTATTCCAAATTACAAATTCTGTATTCCATATTACAAATTCTGTGTTCCGAATTCCGTGTTTGATTTCTGTGTTCCAAATTCTGTATTCCAAATTTCATGTTCCGTGTTCTAAATTCCAAATTCAGTATTCCAAATTCCGTGTTCCGAATTCCGTGTTCCGAATTCCGTGTTCCGAATTCCAAATTCCAAATTACAAATTACAAATTCCGTATTCCATATTCCAAATTCCGTGTTCCGAATTCCGTGTTCCGAATTCCGTGTTCCGAATTCCGTGTTCCAAATTCCAAATTCCAAATTCCAAATTCCAAATTCCATATTCCATATTCCAAATTCCGTGTTCCAAATTCTGTATTCCAAATTTCATGTTCCGTGTTCCAAATTCCAAATTCAGTATTCCATATTCCATATTCCGTGTTCCAAATTCCGTATTCCAAATTCCGTGTTCCGAATTCCGTGATCCGAATTCTGTGTTCTGAATTCCGTGTTCCGAATTCCAAATTCCAAATTACAAATTACAAATTACAAATTACAAATTCCATATTCCATATTCCGAATTCCGTGTTCCGAATTCCGTGTTCCGAATTCCGTGTTCCGAATTCCATTTCCGAATTCCAAATTCCAAATTCCATATTCCAAATTCCAAATTCCATATTCCAAATTCCGTGTTCCAAATTCCGTGTTTGATTTCTGTGTTCCAAAT
The DNA here is from genome assembly GCA_029206835.1 of Rana muscosa. NCBI lineage: Eukaryota > Metazoa > Chordata > Amphibia > Anura > Ranidae > Rana > Rana muscosa. The sequence continues at coordinate 1,302,915 of JARGYO010000046.1, forward strand.
TCTGTATTCCAAATTTCATGTTCCGTGTTCCAAATTCAGTATTCCAAATTCCGTATTCCGAATTCCAAGTTCCATGTTCTAAATTCCTTATTCCAAATTTCTTGTTCCAAATTCCATATTCCGTGTTCCGAATTCCAATTTCCGAATTCCGTGTTCCAAATTCCGAATTCCAAATTCCGAATTTGAAATTCTGAATTCCTTATTCCAAATTCCCTGTTCTGAATTTCAAATTCCGTGTTCTGAATTCCAAATTCCTTATTCCAAATTCCGTGTTCCGAATTTCAAATTACAAATTCCAAATTCCGTATTTCAAATATCAAATTCCGTGTTCCGAATTCCGTGTTCCAATTTCCGTGTTCCAAATTCCGTGTTCCGATTTCCGTGTTCCTAATTCCGTGTTCCGAGTTCCAAATTCCGCGTTCAGAGTTCCAAATTCCGTGTTCCGAGTTCCAAATTCCGTGTTCCGAATTCTGTTTTCCAAATTCCGTGTTCCGTGTTCCAAATTCCGTGTTCCGAGTTCCAAATTCCGCGTTCAGAGTTCCAAATTCCGTGTTCCGAGTTCCAAATTCCGTATTCCAAATTCCGTGTTCCGAATTCCAAATTCTGAATTCCTTATTCCAAATTCCCTGTTCTGAATTTCAAATTCCGAATTCCAAATTCCATATTCCAAATTCCGTGTTCCGAATTCCGTGTTCCAAATTCCATGTTCCAAATTCCAAATTCCAAATTCCGCATTCCAAATTCCAAATTCCGTATTCCATATTCCAAATTCCGTGTTCCGAATTCCGTGTTTGATTTCTGTGTTCCAAATTCTGTATTCCAAATTTCATGTTCCGTGTTCCAAATTCCAAATTCAGTATTCCAAATTCCGTATTCCGAATTCCAAGTTCCATGTTCTAAATTCCATATTCCGTGTTCCAAATTCCGTATTCCAAATTCCGTGTTCCGAATTCCGTGTTCCGAATTCCGTGTTCCGAATTTTCATGTTCCGAATTCCGTGTTCTGAATTCCAAATTCCAAATTCCGTATTCCAAATTACACATTACAAATTCCGTATTCCATATTCCAAATTCCGTGTTCCGAATTTCGTGTTCCAAATTCCGTATTCCAAATTCCATGTTCTGAATTCCAAATTCCGTGTCCTGAATTCCAAATTCCGTGTTCTAAATTCCAAATTCCGTATTCCAAATTCCATGTTCTGAATTCCAAATTCCGTGTTCTGAATTCCAAATTCCGTGTTCTGAATTCCAAATTCCGTATTCCAAATTCCATGTTCTGAATTCCAAATTCCTTGTTCTGAATTCCAAATTCCGTGTTCTGAATTCCAAATTACTAGTTCGAATTTCAAATTCCGTGTTCTGGATTTCAAATTCCGTGTTCCGAATTCCAAATTCCGTGTTCTGAATTTATTATTCCAAATTCCGTTTTCCGAATTCCAAATTCCAAATTCCGTGTTCCGAATTCCGTGTTCTGAATTAATTATTCAAAATTCCGTATTCAAATTCCGTGTTCCGAATTCCGTGTTCCGAATTCCAAACTCCAAATTCCGTATTCCAAATTCCGTATTCCAAATTCCAAATTCTTTATTCCAAATTCAAAATTCCATATTCCAAATTCAAAATTCCGTATTCCAAATTCCAAATGCCGTATTCCAAATTCCTTATTCCAAATTCTGTGTTCCAAATTCTGTGTTCCAAATTCCGTATTCCATGTTCCGAATTCCAAATTCCGAATTCCGTGTTCCGAATTTGAAATTCTGAATTCCTTATTCCAAATTCCCTGTTCTGAATTTCAAATTCCGTGTTCTGAATTCCAAATTCCTTATTCCAAATTCCGTGTTCCGAATTTCAAATTACAAATTCCAAATTCCGTATTTCAAATACCAAATTCCGTGTTCCGAATTCCGTATTCCGATTTCTGTGTTCCAAATTCCGTGTTCCGATTTCCGTGTTCCTAATTCCGTGTTCCGAGTTCCAAATTCCACGTTCAGAGTTCCAAATTCCGTGTTCCGAGTTCCAAATTCCGTGTTCCGAATTCTGTTTTCCAAATTCCGTGTTCCGAGTTCCAAATTCTGCGTTCAGAGTTCCAAATTCCGTGTTCCGAGTTCCAAATTCCGTATTCCAAATTCCGTGTTCCGAATTCCAAATTCTGAATTCCTTATTCCAAATTCCCTGTTCTGAATTTCAAATTCCGAATTCCAAATTCCATATTCCAAATTCTGTTTTCCGATTTCCGTGTTCCGAATTCCGTGTTCCGAATTCCAAATTCCAAATTCCAAATTCCAAATTCCAAATTCCAAATTCCGTATTCCATATTCCAAATTCCGTGTTCCGAATTCCGTGTTTGATTTCTGTGTTGAAAATTCTGTATTCCAAATTTCATGTTCCGTGTTCCAAATTCCAAATTCAGTATTCCAAATTCCGTATTCCGAATTCCATGTTCCATGTTCTAAATTCCTTATTCCAAATTTCTTGTTCCAAATTCCATATTCCGTGTTCCAAATTCCGTATTCCAAATTCCGTGTTCCGAATTCCGTGTTCCGAATTCCGTGTTCCAAATTTTCATGTTCCGAATTCCGTGTTCCGAATTCCGTGTTCCGAATTCCAAATTCCAAATTCCGTGTTCCAAATTCTGTATTCCGAATTCCGTGTTCCGAATTCCAAATTCCAAATTCCAAATTCCAAATTCCAAATTCCGTATTCCATATTCCAAATTCCGTGTTCCAAATTCCGTGTTTGATTTCTGTGTTCCAAATTCTGTATTCCAAATTTCATGTTCCGTGTTCCAAATTCAGTATTCCAAATTCCGTATTCCGAATTCCAAGTTCCATGTTCTAAATTCCTTATTCCAAATTTCTTGTTCCAAATTCCATATTCCGTGTTCCGAATTCCAATTTCCGAATTCCGTGTTCCAAATTCCGTGTTCTAAATTCCGTGTTCCAAATTCTGTGTTCCAAATTCTGTATTCCATGTTCCGAATTCCAAATTCCGAATTCCAAATTCCGAATTTGAAATTCTGAATTCCTTATTCCAAATTCCCTGTTCTGAATTTCAAATTCCGTGTTCTGAATTCCAAATTCCTTATTCCAAATTCCGTGTTCCGAATTTCAAATTACGAATTCCAAATTCCGTATTTCAAATATCAAATTCCGTGTTCCGAATTCCGTGTTCCGATTTCCGTGTTCCAAATTCCGTGTTCCGATTTCCGTGTTCCTAATTCCGTGTTCCGAGTTCCAAATTCCGCGTTCAGAGTTCCAAATTCCGTGTTCCGAGTTCCAAATTCCGTGTTCCGAATTCTGTTTTCCAAATTCCGTGTTCCGTGTTCCAAATTCCGTGTTCCGAGTTCCAAATTCCGCGTTCAGAGTTCCAAATTCCGTGTTCCGAGTTCCAAATTCCGTATTCCAAATTCCGTGTTCCGAATTCCAAATTCTGAATTCCTTATTCCAAATTCCCTGTTCTGAATTTCAAATTCTGAATTCCAAATTCCATATTCCAAATTCCGTGTTCCGAATTCCGTGTTCCGAATTCCATGTCCCGAATTCCAAATTCCAAATTCCGCATTCCAAATTCCAAATTCCGTATTCCATATTCCAAATTCCGTGTTCCGAATTCCGTGTTTGATTTCTGTGTTCCAAATTCTGTATTCCAAATTTCATGTTCCGTGTTCCAAATTCCAAATTCAGTATTCCAAATTCCGTATTCCGAATTCCAAGTTCCATGTTCTAAATTCCATATTCCGTGTTCCAAATTCCGTATTCCAAATTCCGTGTTCCGAATTCCGTGTTCCGAATTCCGTGTTCCGAATTTTCATGTTCCGAATTCCGTGTTCTGAATTCCAAATTCCAAATTCCGTATTCCAAATTACAAATTACAAATTCCGTATTCCATATTCCAAATTCCGTGTTCCGAATTTCGTGTTCCGAATTCCGTGTTCCAAATTCCGTGTTCCGAATTCCAAATTCCAAATTCCATGTTCTGAATTCCAAATTCCGTGTTCTAAATTCCAAATTCCGTATTCCAAATTCCATGTTCTGAATTCCAAATTCCGTGTTCTGAATTCCAAATTCCGTGTTCTGAATTCCAAATTCCGTATTCCAAATTCCATGTTCTGAATTCCAAATTCCTTGTTCTGAATTCCAAATTCCGTGTTCTGAATTCCAAATTACGAGTTCGAATTTCAAATTCCGTGTTCTGGATTTCAAATTCCGTGTTCCGAATTCCAAATTCCGTGTTCTGAATTTATTATTCCAAATTCCGTTTTCCGAATTCCAAATTCCAAATTCCGTGTTCCGAATTCCATGTTCTGAATTAATTATTCAAAATTCCATATTCAAATTCCGTGTTCCGAATTCCGTGTTCCGAATTCCAAACTCCAAATTCCGTATTCCAAATTCCGTATTCCAAATTCCAAATTCTTTATTCCAAATTCAAAATTCCATATTCCAAATTCAAAATTCCGTATTCCAAATTCCAAATGCCGTATTCCAAATTCCTTATTCCAAATTCCGTGTTCCAAATTCTGTGTTCCAAATTCCGTATTCCATGTTCCGAATTCCAAATTCCGAATTCCGTGTTCCGAATTTGAAATTCTGAATTCCTTATTCCAAATTCCCTGTTCTGAATTTCAAATTCCGTGTTCTGAATTCCAAATTCCTTATTCCAAATTCCGTGTTCCGAATTTCAAATTACAAATTCCAAATTCCGTATTTCAAATACCAAATTCCGTGTTTTCCGAATTCCGTGTTCCGATTTCTGTGTTCCAAATTCCGTGTTCCGATTTCCATGTTCCTAATTCCGTGTTCCGAGTTCCAAATTCCACGTTCAGAGTTCCAAATTCCGTGTTCCGAGTTCCAAATTCCGTGTTCCGAATTCTGTTTTCCAAATTCCGTGTTCCAAATTCCGTGTTCCGAGTTCCAAATTCCGCGTTCAGAGTTCCAAATTCCGTGTTCTGAGTTCCAAATTCCGTATTCCAAATTCCGTGTTCCGAATTCCAAATTCTGAATTCCTTATTCCAAATTCCCTGTTCTGAATTTCAAATTCCGAATTCCAAATTCCATATTCCAAATTCCGTGTTCCGAATTCCGTGTTCCGAATTCCGTGTTCCGAATTCCAAATTCCAAATTCCGCATTCCATATTCCAAATTCCAAATTCCAAATTCCATATTCCAAATTCCGTGTTCCGAATTCCGTGTTTGATTTCTGTGTTCCAAATTCTGTATTCCAAATTTCATGTTCCGTGTTCCAAATTCCAAATTCAGTATTCCAAATTCCGTATTCCGAATTCCAAGTTCCATGTTCTAAATTCCATATTCCGTGTTCCAAATTCCGTATTCCAAATTCCGTGTTCCGAATTCCGTGTTCCGAATTCCAAATTCCAAATTCCGTATTCCAAATTCCAAATTCCAAATTCCGTATTCCAAATTCCAAATTCCAAATTCCGTATTCCATATTCCAAATTCCGTGTTCCGAATTCCGTGTTCCGAATTCTGTGTTCTGAATTGCGTGTTCCGAATTCCAAATTCCATATTCCAAATTCCATGTTCCGAATTCCGTGTTTGATTTCTGTGTTCCAAATTCTGTATTCCAAATTTCATGTTCCGTGTTCCAAATTCCAAATTCAGTATTCCAAATTCCGTATTCCGAATTCCAAGTTTCATGTTCTAAATTCCATATTCCGTGTTCCAAATTCTGTATTCCGAATTCCGTGATCCGAATTCCGTGTTCCGAATTCCAAATTCCAAATTCCGTATTCCAAATTCCAAATTCCGTATTCCATATTCCGTGTTTGATTTCTGTGTTCCAAATTCTGTATTCCAAATTTCATGTTCCGTATTCCAAATTCCAAATTCCGTGTTCCAAATTCCGTGTTTGATTTCTGTGTTCCAAATTCTGTATTCCAAATTTCATGTTCCGTGTTCCAAATTCAGTATTCCAAATTCCGTATTCCGAATTCCAAGTTCCATGTTCTAAATTCCTTATTCCAAATTTCTTGTTCCAAATTCCATATTCCGTGTTCCGAATTCCAATTTCCGAATTCCGTGTTCCAAATTCCGTGTTCTAAATTCCGTGTTCCAAATTCTGTGTTCCAAATTCCGTATTCCATGTTCCGAATTCCAAATTCCGAATTCCAAATTCCGAATTTGAAATTCTGAATTCCTTATTCCAAATTCCCTGTTCTGAATTTCAAATTCCGTGTTTTGAATTCCAAATTCCTTATTCCAAATTCCGTGTTCCGAATTTCAAATTACAAATTCCAAATTCCGTATTTCAAATATCAAATTCCGGGTTCCGAATTCCGTGTTCCGATTTCCGTGTTCCAAATTCCGTGTTCCGATTTCCGTGTTCCTAATTCCGTGTTCCGAGTTCCAAATTCCGCGTTCAGAGTTCCAAATTCCGTGTTCCGAGTTCCAAATTCCGTGTTCCGAATTCTGTTTTCCAAATTCCGTGTTCCAAATTCCGTGTTCCGAGTTCCAAATTCCGGGTTCAGAGTTCCAAATTCCGTGTTCCGAGTTCCAAATTCCGTATTCCAAATTCCGTGTTCCGAATTCCAAATTCTGAATTCCTTATTCCAAATTCCCTGTTCTGAATTTCAAATTCCGAATTCCAAATTCCATATTCCAAATTCCGTGTTCCGAATTCCGTGTTCCGAATTCCATGTTCCGAATTCCAAATTCCAGATTCCGCATTCCAAATTCCAAATTCCAAATTCCGTATTCCATATTCCAAATTCCGTGTTCCGAATTCCGTGTTTGATTTCTGTGTTCCAAATTCTGTATTCCAAATTTCATGTTCCGTGTTCCAAATTCAGTATTCCAAATTCCGTATTCCGAATTCCAAGTTTCATGTTCTAAATTCCATATTCCGTGTTCCAAATTCCGTATTCCAAATTCCGTGTTCCGAATTCCGTGTTCCGAATTCCGTGTTCCGAATTCTGTGTTCCGAATTTTCATGTTCCGAATTCCGTGTTCCGAATTCCAAATTCCGTATTCCAAATTCCAAATTCCAAATTCCATATTCCATATTCCAAATTCCGTGTTCCGAATTTCGTGTTCTGAACTCCGTGTTCCAAATTCCGTGTTCCAAATTCCAAATTCCATGTTCTGAATTCCAAATTCCGTGTTCTAAATTCCAAATTCCGTATTCCAAATTCCATGTTCTGAATTCCAAATTCCGTGTTCTGAATAACAAATTCCGTGTTCTGAATTCCAAATTCCGTATTCCAAATTCCATGTTCTGAATTCCAAATTCCTTGTTCTGAATTCCAAATTCCGTGTTCTGAATTCCAAATTACTAGTTCGAATTTCAAATTCCGTGTTCTGGATTTCAAATTCCGTGTTCCGAATTCCAAATTCCGTGTTCTGAATTTATTATTCCAAATTCCGTTTTCCGAATTCCGTGTTCTGAATTAATTATTCAAAATTCCGTATTCAAATTCCGTGTTCCGAATTCCGTGTTCCGAATTCCAAACTCCAAATTCCGTATTCCAAATTCCAAATTCTTTATTCCAAATTCAAAATTCCATATTCCAAATTCAAAATTCCGTATTCCAAATTCCAAATGCCGTATTCCAAATTCCTTATTCCAAATTCTGTGTTCCAAATTCTGTGTTCCAAATTCCGTATTCCATGTTCCGAATTCCAAATTCCGAATTCCGTGTTCCGAATTTGAAATTCTGAATTCCTTATTCCAAATTCCCTGTTCTGAATTTCAAATTCCGTGTTCTGAATTCCAAATTCCTTATTCCAAATTCCGTGTTCCGAATTTCAAATTACAAATTCCAAATTCCGTATTTCAAATACCAAATTCCGTGTTCCGAATTCCGTATTCCGATTTCTGTGTTCCAAATTCCGTGTTCCGATTTCCGTGTTCCTAATTCCGTGTTCCGAGTTCCAAATTCCACGTTCAGAGTTCCAAATTCCGTGTTCCGAGTTCCAAATTCCGTGTTCCGAATTCTGTTTTCCAAATTCCGTGTTCCGAGTTCCAAATTCTGCGTTCAGAGTTCCAAATTCCGTGTTCCGAGTTCCAAATTCCGTATTCCAAATTCCGTGTTCCGAATTCCAAATTCTGAATTCCTTATTCCAAATTCCCTGTTCTGAATTTCAAATTCCGAATTCCAAATTCCATATTCCAAATTCTGTTTTCCGATTTCCGTGTTCCGAATTCCGTGTTCCGAATTCCAAATTCCAAATTCCAAATTCCAAATTCCAAATTCCGTATTCCATATTCCAAATTCCGTGTTCCGAATTCCGTGTTTGATTTCTGTGTTCCAAATTCTGTATTCCAAATTTCATGTTCCGTGTTCCAAATTCCAAATTCAGTATTCCAAATTCCGTATTCCGAATTCCAAGTTCCATGTTCTAAATTCCATATTCCGTGTTCCAAATTCCGTATTCCAAATTCCGTGTTCCGAATTCCGTGTTCCGAATTCCGTGTTCCAAATTTTCATGTTCCGAATTCCGTGTTCCGAATTCCGTGTTCCGAATTCCAAATTCCAAATTCCGTGTTCCAAATTCTGTATTCCGAATTCCGTGTTCCGAATTCCAAATTCCAAATTCCAAATTCCAAATTCCAAATTCCAAATTCCATATTCCAAATTCCGTGTTCCAAATTCCGTGTTTGATTTCTGTGTTCCAAATTCTGTATTCCAAATTTCATGTTCCGTGTTCCAAATTCAGTATTCCAAATTCCGTATTCCGAATTCCAAGTTCCATGTTCTAAATTCCTTATTCCAAATTTATTGTTCCAAATTCCATATTCCGTGTTCCGAATTCCAATTTCCGAATTCCGTGTTCCAAATTCCGTGTTCTAAATTCCGTGTTCCAAATTCTGTGTTCCAAATTCTGTATTCCATGTTCCGAATTCCAAATTCCGAATTCCAAATTCCGAATTTGAAATTCTGAATTCCTTATTCCAAATTCCCTGTTCTGAATTTCAAATTCCGTGTTCTGAATTCCAAATTCCTTATTCCAAATTCCGTGTTCCGAATTTCAAATTACGAATTCCAAATTCCGTATTTCAAATATCAAATTCCGTGTTCCGAATTCGGTGTTCCGATTTCCGTGTTCCAAATTCCGTGTTCCGATTTCCGTGTTCCTAATTCTGTGTTCCGAGTTCCAAATTCCGCGTTCAGAGTTCCAAATTCCGTGTTCCGAGTTCCAAATTCCGTGTTCCGAATTCTGTTTTCCAAATTCCGTGTTCCGTGTTCCAAATTCCGTGTTCCGAGTTCCAAATTCCGCGTTCAGAGTTCCAAATTCCGTGTTCCGAGTTCCAAATTCCGTATTCCAAATTCCGTGTTCCGAATTCCAAATTCTGAATTCCTTATTCCAAATTCCCTGTTCTGAATTTCAAATTCTGAATTCCAAATTCCAGATTCCAAATTCCGTGTTCCGTATTCCGTGTTCCGAATTCCATGTCCCGAATTCCAAATTCCAAATTCCGCATTCCAAATTCCAAATTCCGTATTCCATATTCCAAATTCCGTGTTCCGAATTCCGTGTTTGATTTCTGTGTTCCAAATTCTGTATTCCAAATTTCATGTTCCGTGTTCCAAATTCCAAATTCAGTATTCCAAATTCCGTATTCCGAATTCCAAGTTCCATGTTCTAAATTCCATATTCCGTGTTCCAAATTCCGTATTCCAAATTCCGTGTTCCGAATTCCTTATTCCAAATTCCGTGTTCCGAATTTCAAATTACAAATTCCAAATTCCGTATTTCAAATACCAAATTCCGTGTTCCGAATTCCGTATTCCGATTTCTGTGTTCCAAATTCCGTGTTCCGATTTCCGTGTTCCTAATTCCGTGTTCCGAGTTCCAAATTCCACGTTCAGAGTTCCAAATTCCGTGTTCCGAGTTCCAAATTCCGTGTTCCGAATTCTGTTTTCCAAATTCCGTGTTCCGAGTTCCAAATTCTGCGTTCAGAGTTCCAAATTCCGTGTTCCGAGTTCCAAATTCCGTATTCCAAATTCCGTGTTCCGAATTCCAAATTCTGAATTCCTTATTCCAAATTCCCTGTTCTGAATTTCAAATTCCGAATTCCAAATTCCATATTCCAAATTCTGTTTTCCGATTTCCGTGTTCCGAATTCCGTGTTCCGAATTCCAAATTCCAAATTCCAAATTCCAAATTCCGTATTCCATATTCCAAATTCCGTGTTCCGAATTCCGTGTTTGATTTCTGTGTTCCAAATTCTGTATTCCAAATTTCATGTTCCGTGTTCCAAATTCCAAATTCAGTATTCCAAATTCCGTATTCCGAATTCCAAGTTCCATGTTCTAAATTCCATATTCCGTGTTCCAAATTCCGTATTCCAAATTCCGTGTTCCGAATTCCGTGTTCCGAATTCCGTGTTCCAAATTTTCATGTTCCGAATTCCGTGTTCCGAATTCCGTGTTCCGAATTCCAAATTCCAAATTCCGTGTTCCAAATTCTGTATTCCGAATTCCGTGTTCCGAATTCCAAATTCCAAATTCCAAATTCCAAATTCCAAATTCCAAATTCCATATTCCAAATTCCGTGTTCCAAATTCCGTGTTTGATTTCTGTGTTCCAAATTCTGTATTCCAAATTTCATGTTCCGTGTTCCAAATTCAGTATTCCAAATTCCGTATTCCGAATTCCAAGTTCCATGTTCTAAATTCCTTATTCCAAATTTATTGTTCCAAATTCCATATTCCGTGTTCCGAATTCCAATTTCCGAATTCCGTGTTCCAAATTCCGTGTTCTAAATTCCGTGTTCCAAATTCTGTGTTCCAAATTCTGTATTCCATGTTCCGAATTCCAAATTCCGAATTCCAAATTCCGAATTTGAAATTCTGAATTCCTTATTCCAAATTCCCTGTTCTGAATTTCAAATTCCGTGTTCTGAATTCCAAATTCCTTATTCCAAATTCCGTGTTCCGAATTTCAAATTACGAATTCCAAATTCCGTATTTCAAATATCAAATTCCGTGTTCCGAATTCGGTGTTCCGATTTCCGTGTTCCAAATTCCGTGTTCCGATTTCCGTGTTCCTAATTCCGTGTTCCGAGTTCCAAATTCCGCGTTCAGAGTTCCAAATTCCGTGTTCCGAGTTCCAAATTCCGTGTTCCGAATTCTGTTTTCCAAATTCCGTGTTCCGTGTTCCAAATTCCGTGTTCCGAGTTCCAAATTCCGCGTTCAGAGTTCCAAATTCCGTGTTCCGAGTTCCAAATTCCGTATTCCAAATTCCGTGTTCCGAATTCCAAATTCTGAATTCCTTATTCCAAATTCCCTGTTCTGAATTTCAAATTCTGAATTCCAAATTCCAGATTCCAAATTCCGTGTTCCGTATTCCGTGTTCCGAATTCCATGTCCCGAATTCCAAATTCCAAATTCCGCATTCCAAATTCCAAATTCCGTATTCCATATTCCAAATTCCGTGTTCCGAATTCCGTGTTTGATTTCTGTGTTCCAAATTCTGTATTCCAAATTTCATGTTCCGTGTTCCAAATTCCAAATTCAGTATTCCAAATTCCGTATTCCGAATTCCAAGTTCCATGTTCTAAATTCCATATTCCGTGTTCCAAATTCCGTATTCCAAATTCCGTGTTCCGAATTCCTTATTCCAAATTCCGTGTTCCGAATTTCAAATTACAAATTCCAAATTCCGTATTTCAAATACCAAATTCCGTGTTCCGAATTCCGTATTCCGATTTCTGTGTTCCAAATTCCGTGTTCCGATTTCCGTGTTCCTAATTCCGTGTTCCGAGTTCCAAATTCCACGTTCAGAGTTCCAAATTCCGTGTTCCGAGTTCCAAATTCCGTGTTCCGAATTCTGTTTTCCAAATTCCGTGTTCCGAGTTCCAAATTCTGCGTTCAGAGTTCCAAATTCCGTGTTCCGAGTTCCAAATTCCGTATTCCAAATTCCGTGTTCCGAATTCCAAATTCTGAATTCCTTATTCCAAATTCCCTGTTCTGAATTTCAAATTCCGAATTCCAAATTCCATATTCCAAATTCTGTTTTCCGATTTCCGTGTTCCGAATTCCGTGTTCCGAATTCCAAATTCCAAATTCCAAATTCCAAATTCCAAATTCCAAATTCCGTATTCCATATTCCAAATTCCGTGTTCCGAATTCCGTGTTTGATTTCTGTGTTCCAAATTCTGTATTCCAAATTTCATGTTCCGTGTTCCAAATTCCAAATTCAGTATTCCAAATTCCGTATTCCGAATTCCAAGTTCCATGTTCTAAATTCCATATTCCGTGTTCCAAATTCCGTATTCCAAATTCCGTGTTCCGAATTCCGTGTTCCGAATTCCGTGTTCCAAATTTTCATGTTCCGAATTCCGTGTTCCGAATTCCGTGTTCCGAATTCCAAATTCCAAATTCCGTGTTCCAAATTCTGTATTCCGAATTCCGTGTTCCGAATTCCAAATTCCAAATTCCAAATTCCAAATTCCAAATTCCAAATTCCATATTCCAAATTCCGTGTTCCAAATTCCGTGTTTGATTTCTGTGTTCCAAATTCTGTATTCCAAATTTCATGTTCCGTGTTCCAAATTCAGTATTCCAAATTCCGTATTCCGAATTCCAAGTTCCATGTTCTAAATTCCTTATTCCAAATTTATTGTTCCAAATTCCATATTCCGTGTTCCGAATTCCAATTTCCGAATTCCGTGTTCCAAATTCCGTGTTCTAAATTCCGTGTTCCAAATTCTGTGTTCCAAATTCTGTATTCCATGTTCCGAATTCCAAATTCCGAATTCCAAATTCCGAATTTGAAATTCTGAATTCCTTATTCCAAATTCCCTGTTCTGAATTTCAAATTCTGTGTTCTGAATTCCAAATTCCTTATTCCAAATTCCGTGTTCCGAATTTCAAATTACGAATTCCAAATTCCGTATTTCAAATATCAAATTCCGTGTTCCGAATTCGGTGTTCCGATTTCCGTGTTCCAAATTCCGTGTTCCGATTTCCGTGTTCCTAATTCCGTGTTCCGAGTTCCAAATTCCGCGTTCAGAGTTCCAAATTCCGTGTTCCGAGTTCCAAATTCCGTGTTCCGAATTCTGTTTTCCAAATTCCGTGTTCCGTGTTCCAAATTCCGTGTTCCGAGTTCCAAATTCCGCGTTCAGAGTTCCAAATTCCGTGTTCCGAGTTCCAAATTCCGTATTCCAAATTCTGTGTTCCGAATTCCAAATTCTGAATTCCTTATTCCAAATTCCCTGTTCTGAATTTCAAATTCTGAATTCCAAATTCCAGATTCCAAATTCCGTGTTCCGTATTCCGTGTTCCGAATTCCATGTCCCGAATTCCAAATTCCAAATTCCGCATTCCAAATTCCAAATTCCGTATTCCATATTCCAAATTCCGTGTTCCGAATTCCGTGTTTGATTTCTGTGTTCCAAATTCTGTATTCCAAATTTCATGTTCCGTGTTCCAAATTCCAAATTCAGTATTCCAAATTCCGTATTCCGAATTCCAAGTTCCATGTTCTAAATTCCATATTCCGTGTTCCAAATTCCGTATTCCAAATTCCGTGTTCCGAATTCCGTGTTCCAAATTCCGTGTTCCGAATTTTAATGTTCCGAATTCCGTGTTCTGAATTCCAAATTCCAAATTCCGTATTCCAAATTACAAATTACAAATTCCGTATTCCATATTCCAAATTCCGTGTTCCGAATTTCGTGTTCCGAATTCCGTGTTCCAAATTCCGTGTTCCGAATTCCAAATTCCAAATTCCATGTTCTGAATTCCAAATTCCGTGTTCTAAATTCCAAATTCCGTATTCCAAATTCCATGTTCTGAATTCCAAATTCCGTGTTCTGAATTCCAAATTCCGTGTTCTGAATTCCAAATTCCGTATTCCAAATTCCATGTTCTGAATTCCAAATTCCTTGTTCTGAATTCCAAATTCCGTGTTCTGAATTCCAAATTACGAGTTCGAATTTCAAATTCCGTGTTCTGGATTTCAAATTCCGTGTTCCGAATTCCAAATTCCGTGTTCTGAATTTATTATTCCAAATTCCGTTTTCCGAATTCCAAATTCCAAATTCCGTGTTCCGAATTCCGTGTTCTGAATTAATTATTCAAAATTCCATATTCAAATTCCGTGTTCCGAATTCCGTGTTCCGAATTCCAAACTCCAAATTCCGTATTCCAAATTCCGTATTCCAAATTCCAAATTCTTTATTCCAAATTCAAAATTCCATATTCCAAATTCAAAATTCCGTATTCCAAATTCCAAATGCCGTATTCCAAATTCCTTATTCCAAATTCCGTGTTCCAAATTCTGTGTTCCAAATTCCGTATTCCATGTTCCGAATTCCAAATTCCGAATTCCGTGTTCCGAATTTGAAATTCTGAATTCCTTATTCCAAATTCCCTGTTCTGAATTTCAAATTCCGTGTTCTGAATTCCAAATTCCTTATTCCAAATTCCGTGTTCCGAATTTCAAATTACAAATTCCAAATTCCGTATTTCAAATACCAAATTCCGTGTTCCGAATTCCGTGTTCCGATTTCTGTGTTCCAAATTCCGTGTTCCGATTTCCATGTTCCTAATTCCGTGTTCCGAGTTCCAAATTCCACGTTCAGAGTTCCAAATTCCGTGTTCCGAGTTCCAAATTCCGTGTTCCGAATTCTGTTTTCCAAATTCCGTGTTCCAAATTCCGTGTTCCGAGTTCCAAATTCCACGTTCAGAGTTCCAAATTCCGTGTTCCGAGTTCCAAATTCCGTATTCCAAATTCCATGTTCCGAATTCCAAATTCTGAATTCCTTATTCCAAATTCCCTGTTCTGAATTTCAAATTCCGAATTCCAAATTCCATATTCCAAATTCCGTGTTCCGAATTCCGTGTTCCGAATTCCGTGTTCCGAATTCCAAATTCCAAATTCCGCATTCCATATTCCAAATTCCAAATTCCGTATTCCATATTCCAAATTCCGTGTTCCGAATTCCGTGTTTGATTTCTGTGTTCCAAATTCTGTATTCCAAATTTCATGTTCCGTGTTCCAAATTCCAAATTCAGTATTCCAAATTCCGTATTCCGAATTCCAAGTTCCATGTTCTAAATTCCATATTCCGTGTTCCAAATTCCGTATTCCAAATTCCGTGTTCCGAATTCCGTGTTCCGAATTCCGTGTTCCGAATTTTCATGTTCCGAATTCCGTGTTCCGAATTCCAAATTCCGTATTCCAAATTCCAAATTACAAATTCCATATTCCATATTCCAAATTCCGTGTTCCGAATTTCGTGTTCTGAATTCCGTGTTCCAAATTCCGTGTTCCGAATTCCAAATTCCAAATTCCAAATTCCATGTTCTGAATTCCAAATTCCGTGTTCTAAATTCCAAATTCCGTATTCCAAATTCCAAATTCAGTATTCCAAATTCCGTATTCCGAATTCCAAGTTCCATGTTCTAAATTCCATATTCCGTGTTCCAAATTCCGTATTCCAAATTCCGTGTTCCGAATTCCGTGTTCCGAATTCCGTGTTCCGAATTTTCATGTTCCGAATTCCGTGTTCCGAATTCCAAATTCCGTATTCCAAATTCCAAATTACAAATTCCATATTCCATATTCCAAATTCCGTGTTCCGAATTTCGTGTTCTGAATTCCGTGTTCCAAATTCCGTGTTCCGAATTCCAAATTCCAAATTCCAAATTCCATGTTCTGAATTCCAAATTCCGTGTTCTAAATTCCAAATTCCGTATTCCAAATTCCATGTTCTGAATTCCAAATTCCGTGTTCTGAATTCCAAATTCCGTGTTCTGAATTCCAAATTCCGTATTCCAAATTCCATGTTCTGAATTCCAAATTCCTTGTTCTGAATTCCAAATTCCGTGTTCTGAATTCCAAATTACGAGTTCGAATTTCAAATTCCGTGTTCTGGATTTCAAATTCCGTGTTCCGAATTCCAAATTCCGTGTTCTGAATTTATTATTCCAAATTCCGTTTTCCGAATTCCAAATTCCAAATTCTGTGTTCCGAATTCCGTGTTCTGAATTAATTATTCAAAATTCCGTATTCAAATTCCGTGTTCCGAATTCCGTGTTCCGAATTCCAAACTCCAAATTCCGTATTCCAAATTCCGTATTCCAAATTCCAAATTCTTTATTCCAAATTCAAAATTCCATATTCCAAATTCAAAATTCCGTATTCCTTAATTCCAAATGCCGTATTCCAAATTCCTTATTCCAAATTCCGTGTTCCAAATTCTGTGTTCCAAATTCCGTATTCCATGTTCCGAATTCCAAATTCCGAATTCCGTGTTCCGAATTTGAAATTCTGAATTCCTTATTCCAAATTCCCTGTTCTGAATTTCAAATTCCGTGTTCTGAATTCCAAATTCCTTATTCCAAATTCCGTGTTCCGAATTTCAAATTACAAATTCCAAATTCCGTATTTCAAATACCAAATTCCGTGTTCCGAATTATGTGTTCCGATTTCTGTGTTCCAAATTCCGTGTTCCGATTTCCGTGTTCCTAATTATGTGTTCCGAGTTCCAAATTCCACGTTCAGAGTTCCAAATTCCGTGTTCCGAGTTCCAAATTCCGTGTTCCGAATTCTGTTTTCCAAATTCCGTGTTCCGTGTTCCAAATTCTGTGTTCCGAGTTCCAAATTCCGCATTCAGAGTTCCAAATTCCGTGTTCCGAGTTCCAAATTCCGTATTCCAAATTCCGTGTTCCGAATTCCAAATTCTGAATTCCTTATTCCAAATTCCCTGTTCTGAATTTCAAATTCCGAATTCCAAATTCCATATTCCAAATTCCGTGTTCCGAATTCCGTGTTCCGAATTCCGTGTTCCGAATTCCAAATTCCAAATTCCAAATTCCGCATTCCAAATTCCAAATTCCGTATTCCATATTCCAAATTCCGTGTTCCGAATTCCGTGTTTGATTTCTGTGTTCCAAATTCTGTATTCCAAATTTCATGTTCCGTGTTCCAAATTCCAAATTCAGTATTCCAAATTCCGTATTCCGAATTCCAAGTTCCATGTTCTAAATTCCATATTCCGTGTTCCAAATTCCGTATTCCAAATTCCGTGTTCCGAATTCCGTGTTCCGAATTCCGTGTTCCGAATTTTCATGTTCCGAATTCCGTGTTCCGAATTCCGTGTTCCGAATTCCAAATTCCAAATTCCGTATTCCAAATTCCAAATTCCGTATTTCAAATTCCAAATTCCAAATTCCGTATTCCATATTCCAAATTCCGTGTTCCGAATTCCGTGTTCTGAATTCAGTGTTCTGAATTCCGTGTTCCGAATTCCAAATTCCAAATTCCAAATTCCATGTTCTGAATTCCAAATTCCGTGTTCTAAATTCCAAATTCCGTATTCCAAATTCCATGTTCTGAATTCCAAATTCCGTGTTCTGAATTCCAAGTTCCGTGTTCTGAATTCCAAATTCCGTATTCCAAATTCCATGTTCTGAATTCCAAATTCCTTGTTCTGAATTCCAAATTCCGTGTTCTGAATTCCAAATTACGAGTTCGAATTTCAAATTCCGTGTTCTGGATTTCAAATTCCGTGTTCCGAATTCCAAATTCCGTGTTCTGAATTCCAAATTCCGTGTTCTGAATTCCGTGTTCCAAATTCCGTGTTCCGAATTCTGTGTTCTGAATTCCGTATTCCAAATTCCAAATTCCGTATTCCATATTCCAAATTCCGTGTTCCGAATTCCGTGTTTGATTTCTGTGTTCCAAATTCTGTATTCCAAATTTCATGTTCCGTGTTCCAAATTCCAAATTCAGTATTCCAAATTCCGTATTCCGAATTCCAAGTTCCATGTTCTAAATTCCATATTCCGTGTTCCAAATTCCGTATTCCAAATTCCGTGTTCCGAATTCCGTGTTCCGAATTCCGTGTTCCAAATTTTCATGTTCCGAATTCCGTGTTCCGAATTCCGTGTTCCGAATTCCAAATTCCAAATTCCGTGTTCCAAATTCTGTATTCCGAATTCCGTGTTCCGAATTCCAAATTCCAAATTCCAAATTCCAAATTCCAAATTCCAAATTCCATATTCCAAATTCCGTGTTCCAAATTCCGTGTTTGATTTCTGTGTTCCAAATTCTGTATTCCAAATTTCATGTTCCGTGTTCCAAATTCAGTATTCCAAATTCCGTATTCCGAATTCCAAGTTCCATGTTCTAAATTCCTTATTCCAAATTTATTGTTCCAAATTCCATATTCCGTGTTCCGAATTCCAATTTCCGAATTCCGTGTTCCAAATTCCGTGTTCTAAATTCCGTGTTCCAAATTCTGTGTTCCAAATTCTGTATTCCATGTTCCGAATTCCAAATTCCGAATTCCAAATTCCGAATTTGAAATTCTGAATTCCTTATTCCAAATTCCCTGTTCTGAATTTCAAATTCCGTGTTCTGAATTCCAAATTCCTTATTCCAAATTCCGTGTTCCGAATTTCAAATTACGAATTCCAAATTCCGTATTTCAAATATCAAATTCCGTGTTCCGAATTCGGTGTTCCGATTTCCGTGTTCCAAATTCCGTGTTCCGATTTCCGTGTTCCTAATTCCGTGTTCCGAGTTCCAAATTCCGCGTTCAGAGTTCCAAATTCCGTGTTCCGAGTTCCAAATTCCGTGTTCCGAATTCTGTTTTCCAAATTCCGTGTTCCGTGTTCCAAATTCCGTGTTCCGAGTTCCAAATTCCGCGTTCAGAGTTCCAAATTCCGTGTTCCGAGTTCCAAATTCCGTATTCCAAATTCTGTGTTCCGAATTCCAAATTCTGAATTCCTTATTCCAAATTCCCTGTTCTGAATTTCAAATTCTGAATTCCAAATTCCAGATTCCAAATTCCGTGTTCCGTATTCCGTGTTCCGAATTCCATGTCCCGAATTCCAAATTCCAAATTCCGCATTCCAAATTCCAAATTCCGTATTCCATATTCCAAATTCCGTGTTCCGAATTCCGTGTTTGATTTCTGTGTTCCAAATTCTGTATTCCAAATTTCATGTTCCGTGTTCCAAATTCCAAATTCAGTATTCCAAATTCCGTATTCCGAATTCCAAGTTCCATGTTCTAAATTCCATATTCCGTGTTCCAAATTCCGTATTCCAAATTCCGTGTTCCGAATTCCGTGTTCCAAATTCCGTGTTCCGAATTTTAATGTTCCGAATTCCGTGTTCTGAATTCCAAATTCCAAATTCCGTATTCCAAATTACAAATTACAAATTCCGTATTCCATATTCCAAATTCCGTGTTCCGAATTTCGTGTTCCGAATTCCGTGTTCCAAATTCCGTGTTCCGAATTCCAAATTCCAAATTCCATGTTCTGAATTCCAAATTCCGTGTTCTAAATTCCAAATTCCGTATTCCAAATTCCATGTTCTGAATTCCAAATTCCGTGTTCTGAATTCCAAATTCCGTGTTCTGAATTCCAAATTCCGTATTCCAAATTCCATGTTCTGAATTCCAAATTCCTTGTTCTGAATTCCAAATTCCGTGTTCTGAATTCCAAATTACGAGTTCGAATTTCAAATTCCGTGTTCTGGATTTCAAATTCCGTGTTCCGAATTCCAAATTCCGTGTTCTGAATTTATTATTCCAAATTCCGTTTTCCGAATTCCAAATTCCAAATTCCGTGTTCCGAATTCCGTGTTCTGAATTAATTATTCAAAATTCCATATTCAAATTCCGTGTTCCGAATTCCGTGTTCCGAATTCCAAACTCCAAATTCCGTATTCCAAATTCCGTATTCCAAATTCCAAATTCTTTATTCCAAATTCAAAATTCCATATTCCAAATTCAAAATTCCGTATTCCAAATTCCAAATGCCGTATTCCAAATTCCTTATTCCAAATTCTGTGTTCCAAATTCTGTGTTCCAAATTCCGTATTCCATGTTCCGAATTCCAAATTCCGAATTCCGTGTTCCGAATTTGAAATTCTGAATTCCTTATTCCAAATTCCCTGTTCTGAATTTCAAATTCCGTGTTCTGAATTCCAAATTCCTTATTCCAAATTCCGTGTTCCGAATTTCAAATTACAAATTCCAAATTCCGTATTTCAAATACCAAATTCCGTGTTCCGAATTCCGTGTTCCGATTTCTGTGTTCCAAATTCCGTGTTCCGATTTCCATGTTCCTAATTCCGTGTTCCGAGTTCCAAATTCCACGTTCAGAGTTCCAAATTCCGTGTTCCGAGTTCCAAATTCCGTGTTCCGAATTCTGTTTTCCAAATTCCGTGTTCCAAATTCCGTGTTCCGAGTTCCAAATTCCACGTTCAGAGTTCCAAATTCCGTGTTCCGAGTTCCAAATTCCGTATTCCAAATTCCATGTTCCGAATTCCAAATTCTGAATTCCTTATTCCAAATTCCCTGTTCTGAATTTCAAATTCCGAATTCCAAATTCCATATTCCAAATTCCGTGTTCCGAATTCCGTGTTCCGAATTCCGTGTTCCGAATTCCAAATTCCAAATTCCGCATTCCATATTCCAAATTCCAAATTCCGTATTCCATATTCCAAATTCCGTGTTCCGAATTCCGTGTTTGATTTCTGTGTTCCAAATTCTGTATTCCAAATTTCATGTTCCGTGTTCCAAATTCCAAATTCAGTATTCCAAATTCCGTATTCCGAATTCCAAGTTCCATGTTCTAAATTCCATATTCCGTGTTCCAAATTCCGTATTCCAAATTCCGTGTTCCGAATTCCGTGTTCCGAATTCCGTGTTCCGAATTTTCATGTTCCGAATTCCGTGTTCCGAATTCCAAATTCCGTATTCCAAATTCCAAATTACAAATTCCATATTCCATATTCCAAATTCCGTGTTCCGAATTTCGTGTTCTGAATTCCGTGTTCCAAATTCCGTGTTCCGAATTCCAAATTCCAAATTCCAAATTCCATGTTCTGAATTCCAAATTCCGTGTTCTAAATTCCAAATTCCGTATTCCAAATTCCAAATTCAGTATTCCAAATTCCGTATTCCGAATTCCAAGTTCCATGTTCTAAATTCCATATTCCGTGTTCCAAATTCCGTATTCCAAATTCCGTGTTCCGAATTCCGTGTTCCGAATTCCGTGTTCCGAATTTTCATGTTCCGAATTCCGTGTTCCGAATTCCAAATTCCGTATTCCAAATTCCAAATTACAAATTCCATATTCCATATTCCAAATTCCGTGTTCCGAATTTCGTGTTCTGAATTCCGTGTTCCAAATTCCGTGTTCCGAATTCCAAATTCCAAATTCCAAATTCCATGTTCTGAATTCCAAATTCCGTGTTCTAAATTCCAAATTCCGTATTCCAAATTCCATGTTCTGAATTCCAAATTCCGTGTTCTGAATTCCAAATTCCGTGTTCTGAATTCCAAATTCCGTATTCCAAATTCCATGTTCTGAATTCCAAATTCCTTGTTCTGAATTCCAAATTCCGTGTTCTGAATTCCAAATTACGAGTTCGAATTTCAAATTCCGTGTTCTGGATTTCAAATTCCGTGTTCCGAATTCCAAATTCCGTGTTCTGAATTTATTATTCCAAATTCCGTTTTCCGAATTCCAAATTCCAAATTCTGTGTTCCGAATTCCGTGTTCTGAATTAATTATTCAAAATTCCGTATTCAAATTCCGTGTTCCGAATTCCGTGTTCCGAATTCCAAACTCCAAATTCCGTATTCCAAATTCCGTATTCCAAATTCCAAATTCTTTATTCCAAATTCAAAATTCCATATTCCAAATTCAAAATTCCGTATTCCTTAATTCCAAATGCCGTATTCCAAATTCCTTATTCCAAATTCCGTGTTCCAAATTCTGTGTTCCAAATTCCGTATTCCATGTTCCGAATTCCAAATTCCGAATTCCGTGTTCCGAATTTGAAATTCTGAATTCCTTATTCCAAATTCCCTGTTCTGAATTTCAAATTCCGTGTTCTGAATTCCAAATTCCTTATTCCAAATTCCGTGTTCCGAATTTCAAATTACAAATTCCAAATTCCGTATTTCAAATACCAAATTCCGTGTTCCGAATTATGTGTTCCGATTTCTGTGTTCCAAATTCCGTGTTCCGATTTCCGTGTTCCTAATTATGTGTTCCGAGTTCCAAATTCCACGTTCAGAGTTCCAAATTCCGTGTTCCGAGTTCCAAATTCCGTGTTCCGAATTCTGTTTTCCAAATTCCGTGTTCCGTGTTCCAAATTCTGTGTTCCGAGTTCCAAATTCCGCATTCAGAGTTCCAAATTCCGTGTTCCGAGTTCCAAATTCCGTATTCCAAATTCCGTGTTCCGAATTCCAAATTCTGAATTCCTTATTCCAAATTCCCTGTTCTGAATTTCAAATTCCGAATTCCAAATTCCATATTCCAAATTCCGTGTTCCGAATTCCGTGTTCCGAATTCCGTGTTCCGAATTCCAAATTCCAAATTCCAAATTCCGCATTCCAAATTCCAAATTCCGTATTCCATATTCCAAATTCCGTGTTCCGAATTCCGTGTTTGATTTCTGTGTTCCAAATTCTGTATTCCAAATTTCATGTTCCGTGTTCCAAATTCCAAATTCAGTATTCCAAATTCCGTATTCCGAATTCCAAGTTCCATGTTCTAAATTCCATATTCCGTGTTCCAAATTCCGTATTCCAAATTCCGTGTTCCGAATTCCGTGTTCCGAATTCCGTGTTCCGAATTTTCATGTTCCGAATTCCGTGTTCCGAATTCCGTGTTCCGAATTCCAAATTCCAAATTCCGTATTCCAAATTCCAAATTCCGTATTTCAAATTCCAAATTCCAAATTCCGTATTCCATATTCCAAATTCCGTGTTCCGAATTCCGTGTTCTGAATTCCGTGTTCTGAATTCCGTGTTCCGAATTCCAAATTCCAAATTCCAAATTCCATGTTCTGAATTCCAAATTCCGTGTTCTAAATTCCAAATTCCGTATTCCAAATTCCATGTTCTGAATTCCAAATTCCGTGTTCTGAATTCCAAGTTCCGTGTTCTGAATTCCAAATTCCGTATTCCAAATTCCATGTTCTGAATTCCAAATTCCTTGTTCTGAATTCCAAATTCCGTGTTCTGAATTCCAAATTACGAGTTCGAATTTCAAATTCCGTGTTCTGGATTTCAAATTCCGTGTTCCGAATTCCAAATTCCGTGTTCTGAATTCCAAATTCCGTGTTCTGAATTCCGTGTTCCAAATTCCGTGTTCCGAATTCTGTGTTCTGAATTCCGTATTCCAAATTCCAAATTCCGTATTCCATATTCCAAATTCCGTGTTCCGAATTCCGTGTTTGATTTCTGTGTTCCAAATTCTGTATTCCAAATTCCCTGTTCTGAATTTCAAATTCCGTGTTCTGAATTCCAAATTCCTTATTCCAAATTCCGTGTTCCGAATTTCAAATTCCAAATTCCAAATTCCGTATTTCAAATACCAAATTCCGTGTTCCGAATTCCGTGTTCCAATTTCCGTGTTCCAAATTCCGTGTTCCAATTTCCGTGTTCCTAACTCCGTGTTCCGAGTTCCAAATTCCACGTTCAGAGTTCCAAATTCCGTGTTCCGATTTCCAAATTCCGTGTTCCGAATTCTGTTTTCCAAATTCCGTGTTCCGTGTTCCAAATTCTGTGTTCCGAGTTCCAAATTCCGCGTTCAGAGTTCCAAATTCCGTGTTCCGAGTTCCAAATACCGTATTCCAAATTCCGTGTTCCGAATTCCAAATTCTGAATTCCTTATTCCAAATTCCCTGTTCTGAATTTCAAATTACAAATTACAAATTCCATATTCCAAATTCCGTGTTCCAAGTTCCGTGTTCCGAATTCCGTGTTCCGAATTCCAAATTCCAAATTACAAATTACAAATTCCGTATTCCATATTCCAAATTCTGTGTTCCGAATTCCGTGTTTGATTTCTGTGTTCCAAATTCTGTATTCCAAATTTCATGTTCCGTGTTCCAAATTCCAAATTCAGTATTCCAAATTCCGTGTTCCGAATTCCGTGTTCCGAATTCCAAATTCCAAATTACAAATTACAAATTCCGTATTCCATATTCCGAATTCCGTGTTCCAAATTCCAAATTCCAAATTCCAAATTCCATATTCCATATTCCAAATTCCGTGTTCCGAATTCCGTGTTTGATTTCTGTGTTCCAAATTCTGTATTCCAAATTTCATGTTCCGTGTTCCAAATTCCAAATTCAGTATTCCAGATTCCATATTCCATGTTCAAAATTCCGTATTCCAAATTCCGTGTTCCGAATTCCGTGATCCGAATTCCGTGTTCCGAATTCCGTGTTCCGAATTCCAAATTCCAAATTCCAAATTACAAATTACAAATTCCGTATTCCATATTCCGAATTCCGTGTTCCGAATTCCGTGTTCCAAATTCCGTGTTCCGAATTCCGTGTTCCGAATTCCAAATTCCAAATTCCATATTCCAAATTCCAAATTCCATATTCCAAATTCCGTGTTCCGAATTCCGTGTTTGATTTCTGTGTTCCAAATTCTGTATTCCAAATGTCATGTTCCGTGTTCCAAATTCCAAATTCCATATTCCAAATTCTGTATTCCGAATTCCGTGTTCCGAATTCCGTGTTCCGAATTCCAAATTCCAAATTCCGTATTCCAAATTCCAAATTCCAAATTTCGTATTCCATATTCCAAATTCCGTGTTCCAAATTCCGTGTTTGATTTCTGTGTTCCAAATTCTGTATTCCAAATTTCATGTTCCGTGTTCCAAATTCCAAATTCAGTATTCCAAATTCTGTATTCCGAATTCCAAGTTTCATGTTCTAAATTCCATATTCCGTGTTCCAAATTCTGTATTCCGAATTCCGTGTTCCGAATTCCGTGTTCCGAATTCCAAATTCCAAATTCCGTATTCCAAATTCCAAATTCCAAATTCCGTATTCCATATTCCAAATTCTGTGTTCCAAATTCCGTGTTTGATATCTGTGTTCCAAATTCTGTATTCCAAATTTCATGTTCCGTGTTCCAAATTCAGTATTCCAAATTCCGTATTCCAAATTCCAAGTTCCATGTTCTAAATTCCTTATTCCAAATTTCTTGTTCCAAATTCCATATTCCGTGTTCCGAATTCCAATTTCCGAATTCCGTGTTCCAAATTCCGTGTTCTAAATTCTGTGTTCCAAATTCTGTGTTCCAAATTCCGTATTCCATGTTCCGAATTCCAAATTCCGAATTCCAAATTCCGAATTTGAAATTCTGAATTCCTTATTCCAAATTCCCTGTTCTGAATTTCAAATTCCGTGTTCTGAATTCCAAATTCCTTATTCCAAATTCCGTGTTCCGAATTTCAAATTCCGAATTCCAAATTCCGTATTTCAAATACCAAATTCTGTGTTCCGAATTCCGTGTTCCGATTTCCGTGTTCCAAATTCCGTGTTCCGATTTCCGTGTTCCTAATTCCGTGTTCCGAGTTCCAAATTCCGCGTTCAGAGTTCCAAATTCCGTGTTCCGAGTTCCAAATTCCGTGTTCCGAATTCTGTTTTCCAAATTCCGCGTTCCGTGTTCCAAATTCCATGTTCCGAGTTCCGAATTCCACGTTCAGAGTTCCAAATTCCGTGTTCCGAGTTCCAAATTCCATATTCCAAATTCCGTGTTCCGAATTCCAAATTCTGAATTCCTTATTCCAAATTCCCTGTTCTGAATTTCAAATTCCGAATTCCAAATTCCATATTCCAAATTCCGTGTTCCGAATTCCGTGTTCCGAATTCCATGTTCCGAATTCCAAATTCCAAATTCCGCATTCCAAATTCCAAATTCCAAATTCCGTATTCCATATTCCAAATTCCGTGTTCCGAATTCCGTGTTTGATTTCTGTGTTCCAAATTCTGTATTCCAAATTTCATGTTCCGTGTTCCAAATTCCAAATTCAGTATTCCAAATTCCGTATTCCGAATTCCAAGTTTCATGTTCTAAATTCCATATTCCGTGTTCCAAATTCTGTATTCCGAATTCTGTGTTCCGAATTCCGTGTTCCGAATTCCAAATTCCAAATTCCGTATTCCAAATTCCAAATTCCGTATTCCATATTCCAAATTCCGTGTTCCAAATTCCGTGTTTGATTTCTGTGTTCCAAATTCTGTATTCCAAATTTCATGTTCCGTGTTCCAAATTCAGTATTCCAAATTCCGTATTCCGAATTCCAAGTTCCATGTTCTAAATTCCTTATTCCAAATTTCTTGTTCCAAATTCCATATACCGTGTTCCGAATTCCAATTTCCGAATTCCGTGTTCCAAATTCCGTGTTCTAAATTCCGTGTTCCAAATTCTGTGTTCCAAATTCCGTATTCCATGTTCCGAATTCCAAATTCCGAATTTGAAATTCTGAATTCCTTATTCCAAATTCCCTGTTCTGAATTTCAAATTCCGTGTTCTGAATTCCAAATTCCTTATTCCAAATTCCGTGTTCCGGATTTCAAATTACGAATTCCAAATTCCGTATTTCAAATACCAAATTCCGTGTTCCGAATTCCGTGTTCCGATTTCCGTGTTCCAAATTCCGTGTTCCGATTTCCGTGTTCCTAATTCCGTGTTCCGAGTTCCAAATTCCGCGTTCAGAGTTCCAAATTCCGTGTTCCGAGTTCCAAATTCCGTGTTCCGAATTCTGTTTTCCAAATTCCGTGTTCCGTGTTCCAAATTCCGTGTTTCGAGTTCCAAATTCCGCGTTCAGAGTTCCAAATTCCGTGTTCCGAGTTCCAAATTCCGTATTCCAAATTCCGTGTTCCGAATTCCAAATTCTGAATTCCTTATTCCAAATTCCCTGTTCTGAATTTCAAATTCCGAATTCCAAATTCCATATTCCAAATTCCGTGTTCCGAATTCCGTGTTCCGAATTCCATGTTCCGAATTCCAAATTCCAAATTCCGCATTCCAAATTCCAAATTCCAAATTCCGTATGCCATATTCCAAATTCCGTGTTCCGAATTCCGTGTTTGATTTCTGTGTTCCAAATTCTGTATTCCAAATTTCATGTTCCGTGTTCCAAATTCCAAATTCAGTATTCCAAATTCCATATTCCGAATTCCAAGTTCCATGTTCTAAATTCCATAATCAGTGTTCCAAATTCCGTATTCCAAATTCCGTGTTCCAAATTCCGTGTTCCGAATTCCGTGTTCTGAATTCCGTGTTCCGAATTTTCATGTTCCGAATTCCGTGTTCCGAATTCCAAATTCCAAATTCCATATTCCAAATTACAAATTACAAATTCCGTATTCCATATTCCAAATTCCGTGTTCCGAATTTCGTGTTCCGAATTCTGTGTTCCAAATTCCGTGTTCCGAATTCCAAATTCCGTGTTCTAAATTCCAAATTCCGTATTCCAAATTCCATGTTCTGAATTCCAAATTCCGTGTTCTGATTTCCAAATTCCGTGTTCTGAATTCCAAATTCCGTATTCCAAATTCCATGTTCTGAATTCCAAATTCCTTGTTCTGAATTCCAAATTCCGTGTTCTGAATTCCAAATTACGAGTTCGAATTTCAAATTCCGTGTTCTGGATTTCAAATTCCGTGTTCCGAATTCCAAATTCCGTGTTCTGAATTTATTATTCCAAATTCCGTTTTCAGAATTCCAAATTCCAAATTCCGTGTTCCGAATTCCGTGTTCTGAATTAATTATTCAAAATTCCGTATTCAAATTCCGTGTTCCGAATTCCGTGTTCCGAATTCCAAATTCCAAATGCCGTATTCCAAATTCCTTATTCCAAATTCCGGGTTTCGAATTCCAAATTCCCAATTTTTTATTCCAAATTCCTTATTCCAAATTCCGTGTTCCGAATTTCAAATTACAAAATCCAAATTCCGTATTTCAAATACCAAATTCCGTGTTCCGAATTCCGTGTTCCGATTTCCATGTTCCAAATTCCGTTTTCCGATTTCCGTGTTCCTAATTCCGTGTTCCGAGTTCCAAATTCCGTGTTCTGAATTCCGTGTTCCAAATTCCGTGTTCCGAATTCCGTGTTCTGAATTCCGTGTTCCGAATTCCATGTTCCAAATTCCACGTTCCGAATTCCAAATTCCAAATTCCGTATTCCAAATTACAAATTACAAATTCCGTTTTCCAAATTCCAAATTCTGTATTCTGAATTCTAAATTCAAAAATTCTGTTTTCCGTATTCTGTGTTCCAAATTCAAAAATACCGTATTCCAAATTTTGTGTTCCGAATTCCGTGTTCCGAATTCCGTGTTCCGAATTCCAAATTCCATGTTCTGAATTCCGTATTCCAAATTCAGTGTTCCAAATTCCGTGTTCCAAATTCCGTGTTCCAAATTCCGTGTTCCGAATTCCAAATTCCGTGTTCCGAATTCTGTGTTCCAAATTCTGTGTTCTGAATTCCGTGTTCCAAATTCCGTGTTCCGAATTCCGTGTTCCGAATTCCGTGTTCCGAGTTCCAAATTTCAAATTCCGTGTTCTGAATTCCAAATTCCGTGTTCCGAATTCCAAATTCTGTGTTTCGAATTCCAAATTCCGTGTTCCGAATTCCAAATTCCGTGTTCCGAATTCCAAAGTCCGTGTTCCGAATTTCAAATTCCATGTTCCGAATTCCAAATTCCGTGTTCTGAATTCATTATTCCAAATTCCGTATTCCAAATTCCGTGTTCCGAATTCCAAATTCCGTATTCCAAATTTCAAATTCTATATTCCAATTTCCGTATTCCAAATTCCAAATTCCGTATTCCGTATTCAAAATTCCGTGTTTTGAATTCCAAATTCCAATTTTCTTATTCCAAATTCCGTGTTCCAAATTCCATGTTTCTAGTTCCAAATTCCGTGTTCTGAATTCCGTGGTCCGAATTTCAAATTCCATATTCCAAATTCCGTATTCCAAATTCCATATTCCGAATTCCGTGTTCCGAATTCCAAATTCCGTGTTCTGAATTCCATATTCCAAATTCAGTGATCCAAATTCAGTGTTCCAAATTCAGTGTTCCAAATTCCGTGTTCCAAATTCCGTGTTCCGAATTCCAAATTCCATGTTCCAAATTCTGTGTTCCGATTTCCGTGTTCCGAATTCCGTGTTCCGAATTCCAAATTCCAAATTCCGTATTCCCAATTCCAAATTCCATGTTCCGAATTCCGTGTTCCGTGTTCCGAGTTCCAAATTCCGTATTCCAAATTCCGTGTTCCGAATTCCAAATTCTGAATTCCTTATTCCAAATTCCCTGTTCTGAATTTCAAATTCCAAATTCCAAATTCCATATTCCAAATTCCGTGTTCCGAGTTCCGTGTTCCGAATTCCGTGTTCCGAATTCCAAATTCCAAATTCCGTATTCCAAATTACAAATTACAAATTCTGTATTCCATATTCCAAATTCTGTGTTCCGAATTCTGTGTTTGATTTCTGTGTTCCAAATTCTGTATTCCAAATTTCATGTTCCGTGTTCCAAATTCCAAATTCAGTATTCCAAATTCCGTGTTCCGAATTCCGTGTTCCGAATTCCAAATTCCAAATTACAAATTACAAATTCCGTATTCCATATTCCAAATTCCGTGTTCCGAATTCCGTGTTCCGAATTCCGTGTTCCGAATTCCGTGTTCCAAATTCCAAATCCCAAATTCCAAATTCCAAATTCCAAATTCCATATTCCATATTCCAAATTCCGTGTTCCAAATTCTGTATTCCAAATTTCATGTTACGTGTTCCAAATTCCAAATTCAGTATTCCATATTCCATATTCCGTGTTCCAAATTCCGTATCCCAAATTCCGTGTTCCGAATTCCGTGATCCGAATTCCGTGTTCCGAATTCCGTGTTCCGAATTCTGTTTTCCAAATTCCGTGTTCCGTGTTCCAAATTCCGTGTTCCGAGTTCCAAATTCCGCATTCAGAGTTCCAAATTCCGTGTTCCGAGTTCCAAATTCCGTATTCCAAATTCCGTGTTCCGAATTCCAAATTCTGAATTCCTTATTCCAAATTCCCTGTTCTGAATTTCAAATTCCGAATTCCAAATTCCATATTCCAAATTCCGTGTTCCGAATTCCGTGTTCCGAATTCCGTGTTCCGATTTCCAAATTCCAAATTCCAAATTCCGCATTCCAAATTCCAAATTCCGTATTCCATATTCCAAATTCTGTGTTCCGAATTCCGTGTTTGATTTCTGTGTTCCAAATTCTGTATTCCAAATTTCATGTTCCGTGTTCCAAATTCCAAATTCAGTATTCCAAATTCCGTATTCCGAATTCCAAGTTCCATGTTCTAAATTCCATATTCCGTGTTCCAAATTCCGTATTCCAAATTCCGTGTTCCGAATTCTGTGTTCCGAATTCCGTGTTCCGAATTTTCATGTTCCGAATTCCGTGTTCCGAATTCCGTGTTCCGAATTCCAAATTCCAAATTCCGTATTCCAAATTCCAAATTCCAAATTCCGTATTCCAAATTCCAAATTCCAAATTCCGTATTCCATATTCCAAATTCCGTGTTCCGAATTCCATGTTCTGAATTCCAAATTCCGTGTTCTAAATTCCAAATTCCGTATTCCAAATTCCATGTTCTGAATTCCAAATTCCGTGTTCTGAATTCCAAGTTCCGTGTTCTGAATTCCAAATTCCGTATTCCAAATTCCATGTTCTGAATTCCAAATTCCTTGTTCTGAATTCCAAATTCCGTGTTCTGAATTCCAAATTACGAGTTCGAATTTCAAATTCCGTGTTCTGGATTTCAAATTCCGTGTTCCGAATTCCAAATTCCGTGTTCTGAATTCCAAATTCCGTGTTCTGAATTCAGTGTTCCAAATTCCGTGTTCCGAATTCCGTGTTCTGAATTCCGTATTCCAAATTCCAAATTCCGTATTCCATATTCCAAATTCCGTGTTCCGAATTCCGTGTTTGATTTCTGTGTTCCAAATTCTGTATTCCAAATTCCCTGTTCTGAATTTCAAATTCCGTGTTCTGAATTCCAAATTCCTTATTCCAAATTCCGTGTTCCGAATTTCAAATTCCAAATTCCAAATTCCGTATTTCAAATACCAAATTCCGTGTTCCGAATTCCGTGTTCCAATTTCCGTGTTCCAAATTCCGTGTTCCAATTTCCGTGTTCCAATTTCCGTGTTCCTAACTCCGTGTTCCGAGTTCCAAATTCCACGTTCAGAGTTCCAAATTCCGTGTTCCGATTTCCAAATTCCGTGTTCCGAATTCTGTTTTCCAAATTCTGTGTTCCGAGTTCCAAATTCCGCGTTCAGAGTTCCAAATTCCGTGTTCCGAGTTCCAAATTCCGTATTCCAAATTCCGTGTTCCGAATTCCAAATTCTGAATTCCTTATTCCAAATTCCCTGTTCTGAATTTCAAATTACAAATTCCAAATTCCATATTCCAAATTCTGTTTTCCGATTTCCGTGTTCCGAATTCCGTGTTCCGAATTCCAAATTCCAAATTCCAAATTCCGCATTCCAAATTCCAAATTCCAAATTCCGTATTCCATATTCCAAATTCTGTGTTCCAAATTCCGTGTTTGATATCTGTGTTCCAAATTCTGTATTCCAAATTTCATGTTCCGTGTTCCAAATTCAGTATTCCAAATTCCGTATTCCAAATTCCAAGTTCCATGTTCTAAATTCCTTATTCCAAATTTCTTGTTCCAAATTCCCTATTCCGTGTTCCGAATTCCAATTTCCGAATTCCGTGTTCCAAATTCCGTGTTCTAAATTCTGTGTTCCAAATTCTGTGTTCCAAATTCCGTATTCCATGTTCCGAATTCCAAATTCCGAATTCCAAATTCCGAATTTGAAATTCTGAATTCCTTATTCCAAATTCCCTGTTCTGAATTTCAAATTCCGTGTTCTGAATTCCAAATTCCTTATTCCAAATTCCGTGTTCCGAATTTCAAATTACGAATTCCAAATTCCGTATTTCAAATACCAAATTCTGTGTTCCGAATTCCGTGTTCCGATTTCCGTGTTCCAAATTCCGTGTTCCGATTTCCGTGTTCCTAATTCCGTGTTCCGAGTTCCAAATTCCGCGTTCAGAGTTCCAAATTCCGTGTTCCGAGTTCCAAATTCCGTGTTCCGAATTCTGTTTTCCAAATTCCGTGTTCCGTGTTCCAAATTCCATGTTCCGAGTTCCGAATTCCACGTTCAGAGTTCCAAATTCCGTGTTCCGAGTTCCAAATTCCATATTCCAAATTCCGTGTTCCGAATTCCAAATTCTGAATTCCTTATTCCAAATTCCCTGTTCTGAATTTCAAATTCCGAATTCCAAATTCCATATTCCAAATTCCGTGTTCCGAATTCCGTGTTCCGAATTCCATGTTCCGAATTCCAAATTCCAAATTCCGCATTCCAAATTCCAAATTCCAAATTCCGTATTCCATATTCCAAATTCCGTGTTCCGAATTCCGTGTTTGATTTCTGTGTTCCAAATTCTGTATTCCAAATTTCATGTTCCGTGTTCCAAATTCCAAATTCAGTATTCCAAATTCCGTATTCCGAATTCCAAGTTTCATGTTCTAAATTCCATATTCCGTGTTCCAAATTCTGTATTCCGAATTCTGTGTTCCGAATTCCGTGTTCCGAATTCCAAATTCCAAATTCCGTATTCCAAATTCCAAATTCCAAATTCCGTATTCCATATTCCAAATTCCGTGTTCCAAATTCCGTGTTTGATTTCTGTGTTCCAAATTCTGTATTCCAAATTTCATGTTCCGTGTTCCAAATTCAGTATTCCAAATTCCGTATTCCGAATTCCAAGTTCCATGTTCTAAATTCCTTATTCCAAATTTCTTGTTCCAAATTCCATATACCGTGTTCCGAATTCCAATTTCCGAATTCCGTGTTCCAAATTCCGTGTTCTAAATTCCGTGTTCCAAATTCTGTGTTCCAAATTCCGTATTCCATGTTCCGAATTCCAAATTCCGAATTTGAAATTCTGAATTCCTTATTCCAAATTCCCTGTTCTGAATTTCAAATTCCGTGTTCTGAATTCCAAATTCCTTATTCCAAATTCCGTGTTCCGGATTTCAAATTACGAATTCCAAATTCCGTATTTCAAATACCAAATTCCGTGTTCCGAATTCCGTGTTCCGATTTCCGTGTTCCAAATTCCGTGTTCCGATTTCCGTGTTCCTAATTCCGTGTTCCGAGTTCCAAATTCCGCGTTCAGAGTTCCAAATTCCGTGTTCCGAGTTCCAAATTCCGTGTTCCGAATTCTGTTTTCCAAATTCCGTGTTCCGTGTTCCAAATTCCGTGTTTCGAGTTCCAAATTCCGCGTTCAGAGTTCCAAATTCCGTGTTCCGAGTTCCAAATTCCGTATTCCAAATTCCGTGTTCCGAATTCCAAATTCTGAATTCCTTATTCCAAATTCCCTGTTCTGAATTTCAAATTCCGAATTCCAAATTCCATATTCCAAATTCCGTGTTCCGAATTCCGTGTTCCGAATTCCATGTTCCGAATTCCAAATTCCAAATTCCGCATTCCAAATTCCAAATTCCAAATTCCGTATGCCATATTCCAAATTCCGTGTTCCGAATTCCGTGTTTGATTTCTGTGTTCCAAATTCTGTATTCCAAATTTCATGTTCCGTGTTCCAAATTCCAAATTCAGTATTCCAAATTCCATATTCCGAATTCCAAGTTCCATGTTCTAAATTCCATACTCAGTGTTCCAAATTCCGTATTCCAAATTCCGTGTTCCAAATTCCGTGTTCCGAATTCCGTGTTCCGAATTCCGTGTTCCGAATTTTCATGTTCCGAATTCCGTGTTCCGAATTCCAAATTCCAAATTCCATATTCCAAATTACAAATTACAAATTCCGTATTCCATATTCCAAATTCCGTGTTCCGAATTTCGTGTTCCGAATTCCGTGTTCCAAATTCCGTGTTCCGAATTCCAAATTCCGTGTTCTAAATTCCAAATTCCGTATTCCAAATTCCATGTTCTGAATTCCAAATTCCGTGTTCTGATTTCCAAATTCCGTGTTCTGAATTCCAAATTCCGTATTCCAAATTCCATGTTCTGAATTCCAAATTCCTTGTTCTGAATTCCAAATTCCGTGTTCTGAATTCCAAATTACGAGTTCGAATTTCAAATTCCGTGTTCTGGATTTCAAATTCCGTGTTCCGAATTCCAAATTCCGTGTTCTGAATTTATTATTCCAAATTCCGTTTTCAGAATTCCAAATTCCAAATTCCGTGTTCCGAATTCCGTGTTCTGAATTAATTATTCAAAATTCCGTATTCAAATTCCGTGTTCCGAATTCCGTGTTCCGAATTCCAAATTCCAAATGCCGTATTCCAAATTCCTTATTCCAAATTCCGGGTTTCGAATTCCAAATTCCCAATTTTGTATTCCAAATTCCTTATTCCAAATTCCGTGTTCCGAATTTCAAATTACAAAATCCAAATTCCGTATTTCAAATACCAAATTCCGTGTTCCGAATTCCGTGTTCCGATTTCCATGTTCCAAATTCCGTTTTCCGATTTCCGTGTTCCTAATTCCGTGTTCCGAGTTCCAAATTCCGTGTTCTGAATTCCGTGTTCCAAATTCCGTGTTCCGAATTCCGTGTTCTGAATTCCGTGTTCCGAATTCCATGTTCCAAATTCCACGTTCCGAATTCCAAATTCCAAATTCCGTATTCCAAATTACAAATTACAAATTCCGTTTTCCAAATTCCAAATTCTGTATTCTGAATTCTAAATTCAAAAATTCTGTTTTCCGTATTCTGTGTTCCGAATTCAAAAATACCGTATTCCAAATTTTGTGTTCCGAATTCCGTGTTCCGAATTCCGTGTTCCGAATTCCAAATTCCATGTTCTGAATTCCGTATTCCAAATTCAGTGTTCCAAATTCCGTGTTCCAAATTCCGTGTTCCAAATTCCGTGTTCCGAATTCCAAATTCCGTGTTCCGAATTCTGTGTTCCAAATTCTGTGTTCTGAATTCCGTGTTCCAAATTCCGTGTTCCGAATTCCGTGTTCCGAATTCCGTGTTCCGAGTTCCAAATTTCAAATTCCGTGTTCTGAATTCCAAATTCCGTGTTCCGAATTCCAAATTCTGTGTTTCGAATTCCAAATTCCGTGTTCCGAATTCCAAATTCCGTGTTCCGAATTCCAAAGTCCGTGTTCCGAATTTCAAATTCCATGTTCCGAATTCCAAATTCCGTGTTCTGAATTCATTATTCCAAATTCCGTATTCCAAATTCCGTGTTCCGAATTCCAAATTCCAAATTCCGTATTCCAAATTTCAAATTCTATATTCCAATTTCCGTATTCCAAATTCCAAATTCCGTATTCCGTATTCAAAATTCCGTGTTTTGAATTCCAAATTCCAATTTTCTTATTCCAAATTCCGTGTTCCAAATTCCATGTTTCTAGTTCCAAATTCCGTGTTCTGAATTCCGTGGTCCGAATTTCAAATTCCATATTCCAAATTCCGTATTCCAAATTCCATATTCCGAATTCCGTGTTCCGAATTCCAAATTCCGTGTTCTGAATTCCATATTCCAAATTCAGTGATCCAAATTCAGTGTTCCAAATTCAGTGTTCCAAATTCCGTGTTCCAAATTCCGTGTTCCGAATTCCAAATTCCATGTTCCGAATTCTGTGTTCCGATTTCCGTGTTCCGAATTCCGTGTTCCGAATTCCAAATTCCAAATTCCGTATTCCCAATTCCAAATTCCGTGTTCCGAATTCCGTGTTCCGTGTTCCGAGTTCCAAATTCCGTATTCCAAATTCCGTGTTCCGAATTCCAAATTCTGAATTCCTTATTCCAAATTCCCTGTTCTGAATTTCAAATTCCAAATTCCATATTCCAAATTCCGTGTTCCGAGTTCCGTGTTCCGAATTCCGTGTTCCGAATTCCAAATTCCAAATTCCGTATTCCAAATTACAAATTACAAATTCTGTATTCCATATTCCAAATTCTGTGTTCCGAATTCTGTGTTTGATTTCTGTGTTCCAAATTCTGTATTCCAAATTTCATGTTCCGTGTTCCAAATTCCAAATTCAGTATTCCAAATTCCGTGTTCCGAATTCCGTGTTCCGAATTCCAAATTCCAAATTCCAAATTACAAATTCCGTATTCCATATTCCAAATTCCGTGTTCCGAATTCCGTGTTCCGAATTCCGTGTTCCGAATTCCGTGTTCCAAATTCCAAATCCCAAATTCCAAATTCCAAATTCCAAATTCCATATTCCATATTCCAAATTCCGTGTTCCAAATTCTGTATTCCAAATTTCATGTTCCGTGTTCCAAATTCCAAATTCAGTATTCCATATTCCATATTCCGTGTTCCAAATTCCGTATTCCAAATTCCGTGTTCCGAATTCCGTAATCCGAATTCCGTGTTCCGAATTCCGTGTTCCGAATTCTGTTTTCCAAATTCCGTGTTCCGTGTTCCAAATTCCGTGTTCCGAGTTCCAAATTCCGCATTCAGAGTTCCAAATTCCGTGTTCCGAGTTCCATATTCTGTATTCCAAATTCCGTGTTCCGAATTCCAAATTCTGAATTCCTTATTCCAAATTCCCTGTCCTGAATTTCAAATTCCGAATTCCAAATTCCATATTCCAAATTCCGTGTTCCGAATTCCGTGTTCCGAATTCCGTGTTCCGATTTCCAAATTCCAAATTCCAAATTCCGCATTCCAAATTCCAAATTCCGTATTCCATATTCCAAATTCTGTGTTCCGAATTCCGTGTTTGATTTCTGTGTTCCAAATTCTGTATTCCAAATTTCATGTTCCGTGTTCCAAATTCCAAATTCAGTATTCCAAATTCCGTATTCCGAATTCCAAGTTCCATGTTCTAAATTCCATATTCCGTGTTCCAAATTCCGTATTCCAAATTCCGTGTTCCGAATTCTGTGTTCCGAATTCCGTGTTCCGAATTTTCATGTTCCGAATTCCGTGTTCCGAATTCCGTGTTCCGAATTCCAAATTCCAAATTCCGTATTCCAAATTCCAAATTCCAAATTCCGTATTCCAAATTCCAAATTCCGTATTCCATATTCCAAATTCCGTGTTCCGAATTCCGTGTTCTGAATTCCGTGTTCTGAATTCCGTGTTCCGAATTCCAAATTCCAAATTCCAAATTCCATGTTCTGAATTCCAAATTCCGTGTTCTAAATTCCAAATTCCGTATTCCAAATTCCATGTTCTGAATTCCAAATTCCGTGTTCTGAATTCCAAGTTCCGTGTTCTGAATTCCAAATTCCGTATTCCAAATTCCATGTTCTGAATTCCAAATTCCTTGTTCTGAATTCCAAATTCCGTGTTCTGAATTCCAAATTACGAGTTCGAATTTCAAATTCCGTGTTCTGGATTTCAAATTCCGTGTTCCGAATTCCAAATTCCGTGTTCTGAATTCCAAATTCCGTGTTCTGAATTCAGTGTTCCAAATTCCTTTTTTTCCGAATTCCGTGTTCTGAATTCCGTATTCCAAATTCCAAATTCCGTATTCCATATTCCAAATTCCGTGTTCCGAATTCCGTGTTTGATTTCTGTGTTCCAAATTCTGTATTCCAAATTCCCTGTTCTGAATTTCAAATTCCGTGTTCTGAATTCCAAATTCCTTATTCCAAATTCCGTGTTCCGAATTTCAAATTCCAAATTCCAAATTCCGTATTTCAAATACCAAATTCCGTGTTCCGAATTCCGTGTTCCAATTTCCGTGTTCCAAATTCCGTGTTCCAATTTCCGTGTTCCTAACTCCGTGTTCCGAGTTCCAAATTCCACGTTCAGAGTTCCAAATTCCGTGTTCCGATTTCCAAATTCCGTGTTCCGAATTCTGTTTTCCAAATTCCGTGTTCCGTGTTCCAAATTCTGTGTTCCGAGTTCCAAATTCCGCGTTCAGAGTTCCAAATTCCGTGTTCCGAGTTCCAAATTCCGTATTCCAAATTCCGTGTTCCGAATTCCAAATTCTGAATTCCTTATTCCAAATTCCCTGTTCTGAATTTCAAATTACAAATTCCAAATTCCATATTCCAAATTCCGTGTTCCGAGTTCCGTGTTCCGAATTCCGTGTTCCGAATTCCAAATTCCAAATTCCGTATTCCAAATTCCAAATTACAAATTCCGTATTCCATATTCCAAATTCTGTGTTCCGAATTCCGTGTTTGATTTCTGTGTTCCAAATTCTGTATTCCAAATTTCATGTTCCGTGTTCCAAATTCCAAATTCAGTATTCCAAATTCCGTGTTCCGAATTCCGTGTTCCGAATTCCAAATTCCAAATTCCAAATTACAAATTCCGTATTCCATATTCCGAATTCCGTGTTCCAAATTCCAAATTCCAAATTCCAAATTCCAAATTCCATATTCCATATTCCAAATTCCGTGTTCCGAATTCCGTGTTTGATTTCTGTGTTCCAAATTCTGTATTCCAAATTTCATGTTCCGTGTTCCAAATTCCAAATTCAGTATTCCATATTCCATATTCCGTGTTCAAAATTCCGTATTACAAATTCCGTGTTCCGAATTCCGTGATCCGAATTCCGTGTTCCGAATTCCGTGTTCCGAATTCCAAATTCCAAATTCCAAATTACAAATTACAAATTCCGTATTCCATATTCCGAATTCCGTGTTCCGAATTCCGTGTTCCGAATTCCGTGTTCCGAATTCCGTGTTCCGAATTCCAAATTCCAAATTCCATATTCCAAATTCCAAATTCCATATTCCAAATTCCGTGTTCCGAATTCCGTGTTTGATTTCTGTGTTCCAAATTCTGTATTCCAAATGTCATGTTCCGTGTTCCAAATTCCAAATTCAGTATTCCAAATTCCGTATTCCGAATTCCAAGTTTCATGTTCTAAATTCCATATTCCTTGTTCCAAATTCTGTATTCCGAATTCCGTGTTCCGAATTCCGTGTTCCGAATTCCAAATTCCAAATTCCGTATTCCAAATTCCAAATTTCAAATTCCGTATTCCATATTCCAAATTCCGTGTTCCAAATTCCGTGTTTGATTTCTGTGTTCCAAATTCTGTATTCCAAATTTCATGTTCCGTGTTCCAAATTCAGTATTCCAAATTCCGTATTCCGAATTCCAAGTTCCATGTTCTAAATTCCTTATTCCAAATTTCTTGTTCCAAATTCCATATTCCGTGTTCTAAATTACGTGTTCCAAATTCTGTGTTCCAAATTCCATATTCCATGTTCCGAATTCCAAATTCCGAATTCCAAATTCCGAATTTGAAATTCTGAATTCCTTATTCCAAATTCCCTGTTCTGAATTTCAAATTCCGTGTTCCGAATTCCGTGTTTGATTTCTGTGTTCCAAATTCTGTATTCCAAATTTCATGTTCCGTGTTCCAAATTCCAAATTCAGTATTCCAAATTCTGTATTCCGAATTCCAAGTTTCATGTTCTAAATTCCATATTCCGTGTTCCAAATTCTGTATTCTGAATTCCGTGTTCCGAATTCCGTGTTCCGAATTCCAAATTCCAAATTCCGTATTCCAAATTCCAAATTCCAAATTCCGTATTCCATATTCCAAATTCTGTGTTCCAAATTCCGTGTTTGATTTCTGTGTTCCAAATTCTGTATTCCAAATTTCATGTTCCGTGTTCCAAATTCAGTATTCCAAATTCCGTATTCCAAATTCCAAGTTCCATGTTCTAAATTCCTTATTCCAAATTTCTTGTTCCAAATTCCATATTCCGTGTTCCGAATTCCAATTTCCGAATTCCGTGTTCCAAATTCCATGTTCTAAATTCTGTGTTCCAAATTCTGTGTTCCAAATTCCGTATTCCATGTTCCGAATTCCAAATTCCGAATTCCAAATTCCGAATTTGAAATTCTGAATTCCTTATTCCAAATTCCCTGTTCTGAATTTCAAATTCCGTGTTCTGAATTCCAAATTCCTTATTCCAAATTCCGTGTTCCGAATTTCAAATTACGAATTCCAAATTCCGTATTTCAAATACCAAATTCTGTGTTCCGAATTCCGTGTTCCGATTTCCGTGTTCCAAATTCCGTGTTCCGATTTCCGTGTTCCTAATTCCGTGTTCTGAGTTCCAAATTCCGCGTTCAGAGTTCCAAATTCCGTGTTCCGAGTTCCAAATTCCGTGTTCCGAATTCTGTTTTCCAAATTCCGTGTTCCAAATTCCATGTTCCGAGTTCCGAATTCCGTGTTCAGAGTTCCAAATTCCGTGTTCCGAGTTCCAAATTCCATATTCCAAATTCCGTGTTCCGAATTCCAAATTCTGAATTCCTTATTCCAAATTCCCTGTTCTGAATTTCAAATTCGGAATTCCAAATTCCATATTCCAAATTCCGTGTTCCGAATTCCGTGTTCCGAATTCCATGTTCCGAATTCCAAATTCCAAATTCCGCATTCCAAATTCCAAATTCCAAATTCCGTATTCCATATTCCAAATTCCGTGTTCCGAATTCCGTGTTTGATTTCTGTGTTCCAAATTCTGTATTCCAAATTTCATGTTCCGTGTTCCAAATTCCAAATTCAGTATTCCAAATTCCGTATTCCGAATTCCAAGTTTCATGTTCTAAATTCCATATTCCGTGTTCCAAATTCTGTATTCCGAATTCTGTGTTCCGAATTCCGTGTTCCGAATTCCAAATTCCAAATTCCGTATTCCAAATTCCAAATTCCAAATTCCGTATTCCATATTCCAAATTCCGTGTTCCAAATTCCGTGTTTGATTTCTGTGTTCCAAATTCTGTATTCCAAATTTCATGTTCCGTGTTCCAAATTCAGTATTCCAAATTCCGTATTCCGAATTCCAAGTTCCATGTTCTAAATTCCTTATTCCAAATTTCTTGTTCCAAATTCCATATTCCGTGTTCCGAATTCCAATTTCCGAATTCCGTGTTCCAAATTCCGTGTTCTAAATTCCGTGTTCCAAATTCTGTGTTCCAAATTCCGTATTCCATGTTCCGAATTCCAAATTCCGAATTTGAAATTCTGAATTCCTTATTCCAAATTCCCTGTTCTGAATTTCAAATTCCGTGTTCTGAATTCCAAATTCCTTATTCCAAATTCCGTGTTCCGAATTTCAAATTACGAATTCCAAATTCCGTATTTCAAATACCAAATTCTGTGTTCCGAATTCCGTGTTCCGATTTCCGTGTTCCAAATTCCGTGTTCCGATTTCCGTGTTCCTAATTCCGTGTTCCGAGTACCAAATTCCGCGTTCAGAGTTCCAAATTCCGTGTTCCGAGTTCCAAATTCCGTGTTCCGAATTCTGTTTTCCAAATTCCGTGTTCCGTGTTCCAAATTCCATGTTCCGAGTTCCGAATTCCGCGTTCAGAGTTCCAAATTCCGTGTTACGAGTTCCAAATTCCATATTCCAAATTCCGTGTTCCGAATTCCAAATTCTGAATTCCTTATTCCAAATTCCCTGTTCTGAATTTCAAATTCCGAATTCCAAATTCCATATTCCAAATTCCGTGTTCCGAATTCCGTGTTCCGAATTCCATGTTCCGAATTCCAAATTCCAAATTCCGCATTCCAAATTCCAAATTCCGTATTCCATATTCCAAATTCCGTGTTCCGAATTCCGTGTTTGATTTCTGTGTTCCAAATTCTGTATTCCAAATTTCATGTTCCGTGTTCCGTGTTCCAAATTCAGTATTCCAAATTCCGTATTCCGAATTCCAAGTTTCATGTTCTAAATTCCATATTCCGTGTTCCAAATTCTGTATTCCGAATTCTGTGTTCCGAATTCCGTGTTCCGAATTCCAAATTCCAAATTCCGTATTCCAAATTCCAAATTCCAAATTCCGTATTCCATATTCCAAATTCCGTGTTCCAAATTCCGTGTTTGATTTCTGTGTTCCAAATTCTGTATTCCAAATTTCATGTTCCGTGTTCCAAATTCAGTATTCCAAATTCCGTATTCCGAATTCCAAGTTCCATGTTCTAAATTCCTTATTCCAAATTTCTTGTTCCAAATTCCATATTCCGTGTTCCGAATTCCAATTTCCGAATTCCGTGTTCCAAATTCCGTGTTCTAAATTCCGTGTTCCAAATTCTGTGTTCCAAATTCCGTATTCCATGTTCCGAATTCCAAATTCCGAATTTGAAATTCTGAATTCCTTATTCCAAATTCCCTGTTCTGAATTTCAAATTCCGTGTTCTGAATTCCAAATTTCTTATTCCAAATTCCGTGTTCCGGATTTCAAATTACGAATTCCAAATTCCGTATTTCAAATACCAAATTCCGTGTTCCGAATTCCGTGTTCCGATTTCCGTGTTCCAAATTCCGTGTTCCGAGTTCCAAATTCCGCATTCAGAGTTCCAAATTCCGTGTTCCGAGTTTCGAATTCCGTGTTCCGATTTCCGTGTTCCTAATTCCGTGTTCCGAGTTCCAAATTCCGCATTCAGAGTTCCAAATTCCGTGTTCCGAGTTCCAAATTCCGTGTTCCGAATTCTGTTTTCCAAATTCCGTGTTCCGTGTTCCAAATTCCGTGTTCCGAGTTACAAATTCCGCGTTCAGAGTTCCAAATTCCGTGTTCCGAGTTCCAAATTCCGTATTCCAAATTCCGTGTTCCGAATTCCAAATTCTGAATTCCTTATTCCAAATTCCCTGTTCTGAATTTCAAATTCCGAATTCCAAATTCCATATTCCAAATTCCGTGTTCCGAATTCCGTGTTCCGAATTCCATGTTCCGAATTCCAAATTCCAAATTCCGCATTCCAAATTCCAAATTCCAAATTCCGTATGCCATATTCCAAATTCCGTGTTCCGAATTCCGTGTTTGATTTCTGTGTTCCAAATTCTGTATTCCAAATTTCATGTTCCGTGTTCCAAATTCCAAATTCAGTATTCCAAATTCCGTATTCCGAATTCCAAGTTCCATGTTCTAAATTCCATAATCCGTGTTCCAAATTCCGTATTCCAAATTCCGTGTTCCGAATTTCGTGTTCCGAATTCCGTGTTACAAATTCCGTGTTCCGAATTCCAAATTCCGTGTTCTAAATTCCAAATTCCGTATTCCAAATTCCATGTTCTGAATTCCAAATTCCGTGTTCTGATTTCCAAACTCCGTGTTCTGAATTCCAAATTCCGTATTCCAAATTCCATGTTCTGAATTCCAAATTCGTTGTTCTGAATTCCAAATTCCGTGTTCTGAATTCCAAATTACGAGTTCGAATTTCAAATTCCGTGTTCTGGATTTCAAATTCCATGTTCCGAATTCCAAATTCCGTGTTCTGAATTTATTATTCCAAATTCCGTTTTCAGAATTCCAGATTCCAAATTCCGTGTTCTGAATTCCGTGTTCTGAATTAATTATTCAAAATTCCGTATTCAAATTCCGTGTTCCGAATTCCGTGTTCCGAATTCCAAACTCCAAATTCCGTATTCCAAATTCCGTATTCCAAATTCCAAATTCTTTATTCCAAATTCAAAATTCCATATTCAAAATTCAAAATTCCGTATTCCAAATTCCAAATGCCGTATTCCAAATTCCTTATTCCAAATTCCGGGTTTCGAATTCCAAATTCCCAATTTTGTATTCCAAATTCCTTATTCCAAATTCCGTGTTCCGAATTTCAAATTACAAAATCCAAATTCCGTATTTCAAATACCAAATTCCGTGTTCCGAATTCCGTGTTCCGATTTCCATGTTCCAAATTCCGTTTTCCGATTTCCGTGTTCCTAATTCCGTGTTCCGAGTTCCAAATTCCGTGTTCTGAATTCCGTGTTCCAAATTCCGTGTTCCGAATTCCGTGTTCTGAATTCCGTGTTCCGAATTCCATGTTCCAAATTCCACGTTCCGAATTCCAAATTCCAAATTCCGTATTCCAAATTACAAATTACAAATTCCGTTTTCCAAATTCCAAATTCTGTATTCTGAATTCTAAATTCAAAAATTCTGTTTTCCGTATTCTGTGTTCCGAATTCAAAAATACCGTATTCCAAATTTTGTGTTCCGAATTCCGTGTTCCGAATTCCGTGTTCCGAATTCCAAATTCCATGTTCTGAATTCCATGTTCTGAATTCCGTATTCCAAATTAAGTGTTCCAAATTCCGTGTTCCAAATTCCGTGTTCCGAATTCCAAATTCCGTGTTCCGAATTCCGTGTTCCAAATTCTGTGTTCTGAATTCCGTGTTCCAAATTCCGTGTTCCGAATTCCGTGTTCCGAATTCCGTGTTCCGAGTTCCAAATTTCAAATTCTGTGTTCTGAATTCCAAATTCCGTGTTCCGAATTCCAAATTCTGTGTTTCGAATTCCAAATTCCGTGTTCCGAATTCCAAATTCCGTGTTCCGAATTCCAAAGTCCGTGTTCCGAATTTCAAATTCCATGTTCCGAATTCCAAATTCCGTGTTCTGAATTCATTATTCCAAATTCCATATTCCAAATTCCGTGTTCCGAATTCCAAATTCCAAATTCCGTATTCCAAATTTCAAATTCTACATTCCAATTTCCGTATTCCAAATTCCAAA
The DNA here is from genome assembly GCA_029206835.1 of Rana muscosa. Taxonomy (NCBI): domain Eukaryota; kingdom Metazoa; phylum Chordata; class Amphibia; order Anura; family Ranidae; genus Rana; species Rana muscosa. Next base: position 1,347,149 of record JARGYO010000046.1, read on the forward strand.
TTCCGTATTCCGTATTCAAAATTCCGTGTTTTGAATTCCAAATTCCAATTTTCTTATTCCAAATTCCGTGTTCCAAATTCCATGTTTCTAGTTCCAAATTCCGTGTTCTGAATTCCGTGGTCCGAATTTCAAATTCCATATTCCAAATTCCGTATTCCAAATTCCATATTCCGAATTCCGTGTTCCGAATTCCAAATTCCGTGTTCTGAATTCCATATTCCAAATTCAGTGATCCAAATTCAGTGTTCCAAATTCAGTGTTCCAAATTCCGTGTTCCGTGTTCCAAATTCCATGTTCCGAGTTCCGAATTCCGTGTTCAGAGTTCCAAATTCCGTGTTCCGAGTTCCAAATTCCATATTCCAAATTCCGTGTTCCGAATTCCAAATTCTGAATTCCTTATTCCAAATTCCCTGTTCTGAATTTCAAATTCCGAATTCCAAATTCCATATTCCAAATTCCGTGTTCCGAATTCCGTGTTCCGAATTCCATGTTCCGAATTCCAAATTCCAAATTCCGCATTCCAAATTCCAAATTCCAAATTCCGTATTCCATATTCCAAATTCCGTGTTCCGAATTCCGTGTTTGATTTCTGTGTTCCAAATTCTGTATTCCAAATTTCATGTTCCGTGTTCCAAATTCCAAATTCAGTATTCCAAATTCCGTATTCCGAATTCCAAGTTTCATGTTCTAAATTCCATATTCCGTGTTCCAAATTCTGTATTCCGAATTCTGTGTTCCGAATTCCGTGTTCCGAATTCCAAATTCCAAATTCCGTATTCCAAATTCCAAATTCCAAATTCCGTATTCCATATTCCAAATTCCGTGTTCCAAATTCCGTGTTTGATTTCTGTGTTCCAAATTCTGTATTCCAAATTTCATGTTCCGTGTTCCAAATTCAGTATTCCAAATTCCGTATTCCGAATTCCAAGTTCCATGTTCTAAATTCCTTATTCCAAATTTCTTGTTCCAAATTCCATATTCCGTGTTCCGAATTCCAATTTCCGAATTCCGTGTTCCAAATTCCGTGTTCTAAATTCCGTGTTCCAAATTCTGTGTTCCAAATTCCGTATTCCATGTTCCGAATTCCAAATTCCGAATTTGAAATTCTGAATTCCTTATTCCAAATTCCCTGTTCTGAATTTCAAATTCCGTGTTCTGAATTCCAAATTCCTTATTCCAAATTCCGTGTTCCGAATTTCAAATTACGAATTCCAAATTCCGTATTTCAAATACCAAATTCTGTGTTCCGAATTCCGTGTTCCGATTTCCGTGTTCCAAATTCCGTGTTCCGATTTCCGTGTTCCTAATTCCGTGTTCCGAGTTCCAAATTCCGCGTTCAGAGTTCCAAATTCCGTGTTCCGAGTTCCAAATTCCGTGTTCCGAATTCTGTTTTCCAAATTCCGTGTTCCGTGTTCCAAATTCCATGTTCCGAGTTCCGAATTCCGCGTTCAGAGTTCCAAATTCCGTGTTACGAGTTCCAAATTCCATATTCCAAATTCCGTGTTCCGAATTCCAAATTCTGAATTCCTTATTCCAAATTCCCTGTTCTGAATTTCAAATTCCGAATTCCAAATTCCATATTCCAAATTCCGTGTTCCGAATTCCGTGTTCCGAATTCCATGTTCCGAATTCCAAATTCCAAATTCCGCATTCCAAATTCCAAATTCCGTATTCCATATTCCAAATTCCGTGTTCCGAATTCCGTGTTTGATTTCTGTGTTCCAAATTCTGTATTCCAAATTTCATGTTCCGTGTTCCAAATTCAGTATTCCAAATTCCGTATTCCGAATTCCAAGTTTCATGTTCTAAATTCCATATTCCGTGTTCCAAATTCTGTATTCCGAATTCTGTGTTCCGAATTCCGTGTTCCGAATTCCAAATTCCAAATTCCGTATTCCAAATTCCAAATTCCAAATTCCGTATTCCATATTCCAAATTCCGTGTTCCAAATTCCGTGTTTGATTTCTGTGTTCCAAATTCTGTATTCCAAATTTCATGTTCCGTGTTCCAAATTCAGTATTCCAAATTCCGTATTCCGAATTCCAAGTTCCATGTTCTAAATTCCTTATTCCAAATTTCTTGTTCCAAATTCCATATTCCGTGTTCCGAATTCCAATTTCCGAATTCCGTGTTCCAAATTCCGTGTTCTAAATTCCGTGTTCCAAATTCTGTGTTCCAAATTCCGTATTCCATGTTCCGAATTCCAAATCCCGAATTTGAAATTCTGAATTCCTTATTCCAAATTCCCTGTTCTGAATTTCAAATTCCGTGTTCTGAATTCCAAATTCCTTATTCCAAATTCCGTGTTCCGGATTTCAAATTACGAATTCCAAATTCCGTATTTCAAATACCAAATTCCGTGTTCCGAATTCCGTGTTCCGATTTCCGTGTTCCAAATTCCGTGTTCCGATTTCCGTGTTCCTAATTCCGTGTTCCGAGTTCCAAATTCCGCATTCAGAGTTCCAAATTCCGTGTTCCGAGTTCCAAATTCCGTGTTCCGAATTCTGTTTTCCAAATTCCGTGTTCCGTGTTCCAAATTCCGTGTTCCGAGTTACAAATTCCGTGTTCAGAGTTCCAAATTCCGTGTTCCGAGTTCCAAATTCCGTATTCCAAATTCCGTGTTCCGAATTCCAAATTCTGAATTCCTTATTCCAAATTCCCTGTTCTGAATTTCAAATTCCGAATTCCAAATTCCATATTCCAAATTCCGTGTTCCGAATTCCGTGTTCCGAATTCCATGTTCCGAATTCCAAATTCCAAATTCCGCATTCCAAATTCCAAATTCCAAATTCCGTATGCCATATTCCAAATTCCGTGTTCCGAATTCCGTGTTTGATTTCTGTGTTCCAAATTCTGTATTCCAAATTTCATGTTCCGTGTTCCAAATTCCAAATTCAGTATTCCAAATTCCGTATTCCGAATTCCAAGTTCCATGTTCTAAATTCCATAATCCGTGTTCCAAATTCCGTATTCCAAATTCCGTGTTCCAAATTCCGTGTTCCGAATTCCGTGTTCCGAATTCCGTGTTCCGAATTTTCATGTTCCGAATTCCGTGTTCCGAATTCCAAATTCCAAATTCCATATTCCAAATTACAAATTACAAATTCCGTATTCCATATTCCAAATTCCGTGTTCCGAATTTCGTGTTCCGAATTCCGTGTTCCAAATTCCGTGTTCCGAATTCCAAATTCCGTGTTCTAAATTCCAAATTCCGTATTCCAAATTCCATGTTCTGAATTCCAAATTCCGTGTTCTGATTTCCAAATTCCGTGTTCTGAATTCCAAATTCCGTATTCCAAATTCCATGTTCTGAATTCCAAATTCGTTGTTCTGAATTCCAAATTCCGTGTTCTGAATTCCAAATTACGAGTTCGAATTTCAAATTCCGTGTTCTGGATTTCAAATTCCGTGTTCCGAATTCCAAATTCCGTGTTCTGAATTTATTATTCCAAATTCCGTTTTCAGAATTCCAAATTCCAAATTCCGTGTTCCGAATTCCGTGTTCTGAATTAATTATTCAAAATTCCGTATTCAAATTCCGTGTTCCGAATTCCGTGTTCCGAATTCCAAACTCCAAATTCCGTATTCCAAATTCCGTATTCCAAATTCCAAATTCTTTATTCCAAATTCAAAATTCCATATTCAAAATTCAAAATTCCGTATTCCAAATTACAAATGCCGTATTCCAAATTCCTTATTCCAAATTCTGGGTTTCGAATTCCAAATTCCCAATTTTGTATTCCAAATTCCTTATTCCAAATTCCGTGTTCCGAATTTCAAATTACAAAATCCAAATTCCGTATTTCAAATACCAAATTCCGTGTTCCGAATTCCGTGTTCCGATTTCCATGTTCCAAATTCCGTTTTCCGATTTCCGTGTTCCTAATTCCGTGTTCCGAGTTCCAAATTCCGTGTTCTGAATTCCGTGTTCCAAATTCCGTGTTCCGAATTCCGTGTTCTGAATTCCGTGTTCCGAATTCCATGTTCCAAATTCCACGTTCCGAATTCCAAATTCCAAATTCCGTATTCCAAATTACAAATTACAAATTCCGTTTTCCAAATTCCAAATTCTGTATTCTGAATTCTAAATTCAAAAATTCTGTTTTCCGTATTCTGTGTTCCGAATTCAAAAATACCGTATTCCAAATTTTGTGTTCCGAATTCCGTGTTCCGAATTCCGTGTTCCGAATTCCAAATTCCATGTTCTGAATTCCGTATTCCAAATTCAGTGTTCCAAATTCCGTGTTCCAAATTCCGTGTTCCAAATTCCGTGTTCCGAATTCCAAATTCCGTGTTCCGAATTCCGTGTTCCAAATTCTGTGTTCTGAATTCCGTGTTCCAAATTCCGTGTTCCGAATTCCGTGTTCCGAATTCCGTGTTCCGAGTTCCAAATTTCAAATTCTGTGTTCTGAATTCCAAATTCCGTGTTCCGAATTCCAAATTCCGTGTTCCGAATTCCAAAGTCCGTGTTCCGAATTTCAAATTCCATGTTCCGAATTCCAAATTCCGTGTTCTGAATTCATTATTCCAAATTCCGTATTCCAAATTCCGTGTTCCGAATTCCAAATTCCAAATTCCGTATTCCAAATTTCAAATTCTATATTCCAATTTCCGTATTCCAAATTCCAAATTCCGTATTCCGTATTCAAAATTCCGTGTTTTGAATTCCAAATTCCAATTTTCTTATTCCAAATTCCGTGTTCCAAATTCCATGTTTCTAGTTCCAAATTCCGTGTTCTGAATTCCGTGGTCTGAATTTCAAATTCCATATTCCAAATTCCGTATTCCAAATTCCATATTCCGAATTCCGTGTTCCGAATTCCAAATTCCGTGTTCTGAATTCCATATTCCAAATTCAGTGATCCAAATTCAGTGTTCCAAATTCAGTGTTCCAAATTCCGTGTTCCAAATTCCGTGTTCCGAATTCCAAATTCCATATTCCAAATTCCGTGTTCCGAATTCCAAATTCTGAATTCCTTATTCCAAATTCCCTGTTCTGAATTTCAAATTCCGAATTCCAAATTCCATATTCCAAATTCCGTGTTCCGAATTCCGTGTTCCGAATTCCATGTTCCGAATTCCAAATTCCAAATTCCGCATTCCAAATTCCAAATTCCAAATTCCGTGTTCCGAATTCCGTGTTTGATTTCTGTGTTCCAAATTCTGTATTCCAAATTTCATGTTCCGTGTTCCAAATTCCAAATTCAGTATTCCAAATTCCGTATTCCGAATTCCAAGTTTCATGTTCTAAATTCCATATTCCGTGTTCCAAATTCTGTATTCCGAATTCTGTGTTCCGAATTCCGTGTTCCGAATTCCAAATTCCAAATTCCGTATTCCAAATTCCAAATTCCAAATTCCGTATTCCATATTCCAAATTCCGTGTTCCAAATTCCATGTTTGATTTCTGTGTTCCAAATTCTGTATTCCAAATTTCATGTTCCGTGTTCCAAATTCAGTATTCCAAATTCCGTATTCCGAATTCCAAGTTCCATGTTCTAAATTCCTTATTCCAAATTTCTTGTTCCAAATTCCATATTCCGTGTTCCGAATTCCAATTTCCGAATTCCGTGTTCCAAATTCCGTGTTCTAAATTCCGTGTTCCAAATTCTGTGTTCCAAATTCCGTATTCCATGTTCCGAATTCCAAATTCCGAATTTGAAATTCTGAATTCCTTATTCCAAATTCCCTGTTCTGAATTTCAAATTCCGTGTTCTGAATTCCAAATTCCTTATTCCAAATTCCGTGTTCCGAATTTCAAATTACGAATTCCAAATTCCGTATTTCAAATACCAAATTCTGTGTTCCGAATTCCGTGTTCCGATTTCCGTGTTCCAAATTCCGTGTTCCGATTTCCGTGTTCCTAATTCCGTGTTCCGAGTTCCAAATTCCGCGTTCAGAGTTCCAAATTCCGTGTTCCGAGTTCCAAATTCCGTGTTCCGAATTCTGTTTTCCAAATTCCGTGTTCCGTGTTCCAAATTCCATGTTCCGAGTTCCGAATTCCGCGTTCAGAGTTCCAAATTCCGTGTTACGAGTTCCAAATTCCATATTCCAAATTCCGTGTTCCGAATTCCAAATTCTGAATTCCTTATTCCAAATTCCCTGTTCTGAATTTCAAATTCCGAATTCCAAATTCCATATTCCAAATTCCGTGTTCCGAATTCCGTGTTCCGAATTCCATGTTCCGAATTCCAAATTCCAAATTCCGCATTCCAAATTCCAAATTCCGTATTCCATATTCCAAATTCCGTGTTCCGAATTCCGTGTTTGATTTCTGTGTTCCAAATTCTGTATTCCAAATTTCATGTTCCGTGTTCCAAATTCAGTATTCCAAATTCCGTATTCCGAATTCCAAGTTTCATGTTCTAAATTCCATATTCCGTGTTCCAAATTCTGTATTCCGAATTCTGTGTTCCGAATTCCGTGTTCCGAATTCCAAATTCCAAATTCCGTATTCCAAATTCCAAATTCCAAATTCCGTATTCCATATTCCAAATTCCGTGTTCCAAATTCCGTGTTTGATTTCTGTGTTCCAAATTCTGTATTCCAAATTTCATGTTCCGTGTTCCAAATTCAGTATTCCAAATTCCGTATTCCGAATTCCAAGTTCCATGTTCTAAATTCCTTATTCCAAATTTCTTGTTCCAAATTCCATATTCCGTGTTCCGAATTCCAATTTCCGAATTCCGTGTTCCAAATTCCGTGTTCTAAATTCCGTGTTCCAAATTCTGTGTTCCAAATTCCGTATTCCATGTTCCGAATTCCAAATCCCGAATTTGAAATTCTGAATTCCTTATTCCAAATTCCCTGTTCTGAATTTCAAATTCCGTGTTCTGAATTCCAAATTCCTTATTCCAAATTCCGTGTTCCGGATTTCAAATTACGAATTCCAAATTCCGTATTTCAAATACCAAATTCCGTGTTCCGAATTCCGTGTTCCGATTTCCGTGTTCCAAATTCCGTGTTCCGATTTCCGTGTTCCTAATTCCGTGTTCCGAGTTCCAAATTCCGCATTCAGAGTTCCAAATTCCGTGTTCCGAGTTCCAAATTCCGTGTTCCGAATTCTGTTTTCCAAATTCCGTGTTCCGTGTTCCAAATTCCGTGTTCCGAGTTACAAATTCCGTGTTCAGAGTTCCAAATTCCGTGTTCCGAGTTCCAAATTCCGTATTCCAAATTCCGTGTTCCGAATTCCAAATTCTGAATTCCTTATTCCAAATTCCCTGTTCTGAATTTCAAATTCCGAATTCCAAATTCCATATTCCAAATTCCGTGTTCCGAATTCCGTGTTCCGAATTCCATGTTCCGAATTCCAAATTCCAAATTCCGCATTCCAAATTCCAAATTCCAAATTCCGTATGCCATATTCCAAATTCCGTGTTCCGAATTCCGTGTTTGATTTCTGTGTTCCAAATTCTGTATTCCAAATTTCATGTTCCGTGTTCCAAATTCCAAATTCAGTATTCCAAATTCCGTATTCCGAATTCCAAGTTCCATGTTCTAAATTCCATAATCCGTGTTCCAAATTCCGTATTCCAAATTCCGTGTTCCAAATTCCGTGTTCCGAATTCCGTGTTCCGAATTCCGTGTTCCGAATTTTCATGTTCCGAATTCCGTGTTCCGAATTCCAAATTCCAAATTCCATATTCCAAATTACAAATTACAAATTCCGTATTCCATATTCCAAATTCCGTGTTCCGAATTTCGTGTTCCGAATTCCGTGTTCCAAATTCCGTGTTCCGAATTCCAAATTCCGTGTTCTAAATTCCAAATTCCGTATTCCAAATTCCATGTTCTGAATTCCAAATTCCGTGTTCTGATTTCCAAATTCCGTGTTCTGAATTCCAAATTCTGTATTCCAAATTCCATGTTCTGAATTCCAAATTCGTTGTTCTGAATTCCAAATTCCGTGTTCTGAATTCCAAATTACGAGTTCGAATTTCAAATTCCGTGTTCTGGATTTCAAATTCCGTGTTCCGAATTCCAAATTCCGTGTTCTGAATTTATTATTCCAAATTCCGTTTTCAGAATTCCAAATTCCAAATTCCGTGTTCCGAATTCCGTGTTCTGAATTAATTATTCAAAATTCCGTATTCAAATTCCGTGTTCCGAATTCCGTGTTCCGAATTCCAAACTCCAAATTCCGTATTCCAAATTCCGTATTCCAAATTCCAAATTCTTTATTCCAAATTCAAAATTCCATATTCAAAATTCAAAATTCCGTATTCCAAATTCCAAATGCCGTATTCCAAATTCCTTATTCCAAATTCCGGGTTTCGAATTCCAAATTCCCAATTTTGTATTCCAAATTCCTTATTCCAAATTCCGTGTTCCGAATTTCAAATTACAAAATCCAAATTCCGTATTTCAAATACCAAATTCCGTGTTCCGAATTCCGTGTTCCGATTTCCATGTTCCAAATTCCGTTTTCCGATTTCCGTGTTCCTAATTCCGTGTTCCGAGTTCCAAATTCCGTGTTCTGAATTCCGTGTTCCAAATTCCGTGTTCCGAATTCCGTGTTCTGAATTCCGTGTTCCGAATTCCATGTTCCAAATTCCACGTTCCGAATTCCAAATTCCAAATTCCGTATTCCAAATTACAAATTACAAATTCCGTTTTCCAAATTCCAAATTCTGTATTCTGAATTCTAAATTCAAAAATTCTGTTTTCCGTATTCTGTGTTCCGAATTCAAAAATACCGTATTCCAAATTTTGTGTTCCGAATTCCGTGTTCCGAATTCCGTGTTCCGAATTCCAAATTCCATGTTCTGAATTCCGTATTCCAAATTCAGTGTTCCAAATTCCGTGTTCCAAATTCCGTGTTCCAAATTCCGTGTTCCGAATTCCAAATTCCGTGTTCCGAATTCCGTGTTCCAAATTCTGTGTTCTGAATTCCGTGTTCCAAATTCCGTGTTCCGAATTCCGTGTTCCGAATTCCGTGTTCCGAGTTCCAAATTTCAAATTCTGTGTTCTGAATTCCAAATTCCGTGTTCCGAATTCCAAATTCCGTGTTCCGAATTCCAAAGTCCGTGTTCCGAATTTCAAATTCCATGTTCCGAATTCCAAATTCCGTGTTCTGAATTCATTATTCCAAATTCCGTATTCCAAATTCCGTGTTCCGAATTCCAAATTCCAAATTCCGTATTCCAAATTTCAAATTCTATATTCCAATTTCCGTATTCCAAATTCCAAATTCTGTATTCCGTATTCAAAATTCCGTGTTTTGAATTCCAAATTCCAATTTTCTTATTCCAAATTCCGTGTTCCAAATTCCATGTTTCTAGTTCCAAATTCCGTGTTCTGAATTCCGTGGTCCGAATTTCAAATTCCATATTCCAAATTCCGTATTCCAAATTCCATATTCCGAATTCCGTGTTCCGAATTCCAAATTCCGTGTTCTGAATTCCATATTCCAAATTCAGTGATCCAAATTCAGTGTTCCAAATTCAGTGTTCCAAATTCCGTGTTCCAAATTCCGTGTTCCGAATTCCAAATTCCATGTTCCGAATTCTGTGTTCCGATTTCTGTGTTCCGAATTCCGTGTTCCGAATTCCAAATTCCAAATTCCGTATTCCCAATTCCAAATTCCGTGTTCCGAATTCCGTGTTCCGTGTTCCGAGTTCCAAATTCCGTATTCCAAATTCCGTGTTCCGAATTCCAAATTCTGAATTCCTTATTCCAAATTCCCTGTTCTGAATTTCAAATTCCAAATTCCAAATTCCATATTCCAAATTCCATGTTCCGAGTTCCGTGTTCCGAATTCCGTGTTCCGAATTCCAAATTCCAAATTCCGTATTCCAAATTACAAATTACAAATTCTGTATTCCATATTCCAAATTCTGTGTTCCGAATTCTGTGTTTGATTTCTGTGTTCCAAATTCTGTATTCCAAATTTCATGTTCCGTGTTCCAAACTCCAAATTCAGTATTCCAAATTCCGTGTTCCGAATTCCGTGTTCCGAATTCCAAATTCCAAATTACAAATTACAAATTCCGTATTCCATATTCCAAATTCCGTGTTCCGAATTCCGTGTTCCGAATTCCGTGTTCCGAATTCCGTGTTCCAAATTCCAAATTCCAAATTCCAAATTCCAAATTCCAAATTCCATATTCCATATTCCAAATTCCGTGTTCCAAATTCTGTATTCCAAATTTCATGTTCCGTGTTCCAAATTCCAAATTCAGTATTCCATATTCCATATTCCGTGTTTCAAATTCCGTATTCCAAATTCCGTGTTCCGAATTCCGTGATCCGAATTCCGTGTTCCGAATTCCGTGTTCCGAATTCCAAATTCCAAATTCCAAATTCCAAATTCCAAATTCCGTATTCCATATTCCGAATTCCGTGTTCCAAATTCCGTGTTCCGAATTCCGTGTTCCGAATTCCATGTTCCGAATTCCAAATTCCAAATTCCATATTCCAAATTCCAAATTCCGTGTTCCGAATTCCGTGTTTGATTTCTGTGTTCCAAATTCTGTATTCCAAATTTCATGTTCCGTGTTCCAAATTCCAAATTCAGTATTCCAAATTCCGTATTCCGAATTCCGTGTTCCGAATTCCGTGTTCCGAATTCCAAATTCCAAATTCCAAATTCCAAATTCCAAATTCCATATTCCAAATTCCGTGTTCCAAATTCCGTGTTTGATTTCTGTGTTCCAAATTCTGTATTCCAAATTTCATGTTCCGTGTTCCAAATTCAGTATTCCAAATTCCGTATTCCGAATTCTAAGTTCCATGTTCTAAATTCCTTATTCCAAATTTCTTGTTCCAAATTCCATATTCCGTGTTCCGAATTCCAATTTCCGAATTCCGTGTTCCAAATTCCGTGTTCTAAATTCCGTGTTCCAAATTCTGTGTTCCAAATTCTGTATTCCATGTTCCGAATTCCAAATTCCGAATTCCAAATTCCGAATTTGAAATTCTGAATTCCTTATTCCAAATTCCCTGTTCTGAATTTCAAATTCCGTGTTCTGAATTCCAAATTCCTTATTCCAAATTCCGTGTTCCGAATTTCAAATTACGAATTCCAAATTCCGTATTTCAAATACCAAATTCTGTGTTCCGAATTCCGTGTTCCGATTTCCGTGTTCCAAATTCCGTGTTCCGATTTCCGTGTTCCTAATTCCGTGTTCCGAGTTCCAAATTCCGCGTTCAGAGTTCCAAATTCCGTGTTCCGAGTTCCAAATTCCGTGTTCCGAATTCTGTTTTCCAAATTCCGTGTTCCGTGTTCCAAATTCCATGTTCCGAGTTCCGAATTCCGTGTTCAGAGTTCCAAATTCCGTGTTCCGAGTTCCAAATTCCATATTCCAAATTCCGTGTTCCGAATTCCAAATTCTGAATTCCTTATTCCAAATTCCCTGTTCTGAATTTCAAATTTCGAATTCCAAATTCCATATTCCAAATTCCGTGTTCCGAATTCCGTGTTCCGAATTCCATGTTCCGAATTCCAAATTCCAAATTCCGCATTCCAAATTCCAAATTCCAAATTCCGTATTCCATATTCCAAATTCCGTGTTCCAAATTCCGTGTTTGATTTCTGTGTTCCAAATTCTGTATTCCAAATGTCATGTTCCGTGTTCCAAATTCAGTATTCCAAATTCCGTATTCCGAATTCCAAGTTCCATGTTCTAAATTCCTTATTCCAAATTTCTTGTTCCAAATTCCATATTCCGTGTTCCGAATTCCAATTTCCGAATTCCGTGTTCCAAATTCCGTGTTCTAAATTCCGTGTTCCAAATTCTGTGTTCCAAATTCCGTATTCCATGTTCCGAATTCCAAATTCCGAATTTGAAATTCTGAATTCCTTATTCCAAATTCCCTGTTCTGAATTTCAAATTCCGTGTTCTGAATTCCAAATTCCTTATTCCAAATTCTGTGTTCCGAATTTCAAATTACGAATTCCAAATTCCGTATTTCAAATACCAAATTCTGTGTTCCGAATTCCGTGTTCCGATTTCCGTGTTCCAAATTCCGTGTTCCGATTTCCGTGTTCCTAATTCCGTGTTCCGAGTTCCAAATTCCGCGTTCAGAGTTCCAAATTCCGTGTTCCGAGTTCCAAATTCCGTGTTCCGAATTCTGTTTTCCAAATTCCGTGTTCCGTGTTCCAAATTCCATGTTCCGAGTTCCGAATTCCGCGTTCAGAGTTCCAAATTCCGTGTTCCGAGTTCCAAATTCCATATTCCAAATTCCGTGTTCCGAATTCCAAATTCTGAATTCCTTATTCCAAATTCCCTGTTCTGAATTTCAAATTCCGAATTCCAAATTCCATATTCCAAATTCCGTGTTCCGAATTCCGTGTTCCGAATTCCATGTTCCGAATTTCAAATTCCAAATTCCGCATTCCAAATTCCAAATTCCGTATTCCATATTCCAAATTCCGTGTTCCGAATTCCGTGTTTGATTTCTGTGTTCCAAATTCTGTATTCCAAATTTCATGTTCCGTGTTCCGTGTTCCAAATTCAGTATTCCAAATTCCGTATTCCGAATTCCAAGTTTCATGTTCTAAATTCCATATTCCGTGTTCCAAATTCTGTATTCCGAATTCTGTGTTCCGAATTCCGTGTTCCGAATTCCAAATTCCAAATTCCGTATTCCAAATTCCAAATTCCAAATTCCGTATTCCATATTCCAAATTCCGTGTTCCAAATTCCGTGTTTGATTTCTGTGTTCCAAATTCTGTATTCCAAATTTCATGTTCCGTGTTCCAAATTCAGTATTCCAAATTCCGTATTCCGAATTCCAAGTTCCATGTTCTAAATTCCTTATTCCAAATTTCTTGTTCCAAATTCCATATTCCGTGTTCCGAATTCCAATTTCCGAATTCCGTGTTCCAAATTCCGTGTTCTAAATTCCGTGTTCCAAATTCCGTATTCCATGTTCCGAATTCCAAATTCCGAATTTGAAATTCTGAATTCCTTATTCCAAATTCCCTGTTCTGAATTTCAAATTCCGTGTTCTGAATTCCAAATTCCTTATTCCAAATTCCGTGTTCCGGATTTCAAATTACGAATTCCAAATTCCGTATTTCAAATACCAAATTCCGTGTTCCGAATTCCGTGTTCCGATTTCCGTGTTCCAAATTCCGTGTTCCGATTTCCGTGTTCCTAATTCCGTGTTCCGAGTTCCAAATTCCGCATTCAGAGTTCCAAATTCCGTGTTCCGAGTTCCAAATTCCGTGTTCCGAATTCTGTTTTCCAAATTCCGTGTTCCGTGTTCCAAATTGCGTTTTCCGAGTTACAAATTCCGCGTTCAGAGTTCCAAATTCCGTGTTCCGAGTTCCAAATTCCGTATTCCAAATTCCGTGTTCCGAATTCCAAATTCTGAATTCCTTATTCCAAATTCCCTGTTCTGAATTTCAAATTCCGAATTCCAAATTCCATATTCCAAATTCCGTGTTCCGAATTCCGTGTTCCGAATTCCATGTTCCGAATTCCAAATTCCAAATTCCGCATTCCAAATTCCAAATTCCAAATTCCAAATTCCGTATGCCATATTCCAAATTCCGTGTTCCGAATTCCGTGTTTGATTTCTGTGTTCCAAATTCTGTATTCCAAATTTCATGTTCCGTGTTCCAAATTCCAAATTCAGTATTCCAAATTCCGTATTCCGAATTCCAAGTTCCATGTTCTAAATTCCATAATCCGTGTTCCAAATTCCGTATTCCAAATTCCGTGTTCCAAATTCCGTGTTCCGAATTCCGTGTTCCGAATTCCATGTTCCGAATTTTCATGTTCCGAATTCCGTGTTCCGAATTCCAAATTCCAAATTCCATATTCCAAATTACAAATTACAAATTCCGTATTCCATATTCCAAATTCCGTGTTCCGAATTTCGTGTTCCGAATTCCGTGTTCCAAATTCCGTGTTCCGAATTCCAAATTCCGTGTTCTAAATTCCAAATTCCGTATTCCAAATTCCATGTTCTGAATTCCAAATTCCGTGTTCTGATTTCCAAATTCCGTGTTCTGAATTCCAAATTCCGTATTCCAAATTCCATGTTCTGAATTCCAAATTCGTTGTTCTGAATTCCAAATTCCGTGTTCTGAATTCCAAATTACGAGTTCGAATTTCAAATTCCGTGTTCTGGATTTCAAATTCCGTGTTCCGAATTCCAAATTCCGTGTTCTGAATTTATTATTCCAAATTCCGTTTTCAGAATTCCAAATTCCAAATTCCGTGTTCCGAATTCCGTGTTCTGAATTAATTATTCAAAATTCCGTATTCAAATTCCGTGTTCCGAATTCCGTGTTCCGAATTCCAAACTCCAAATTCCGTATTCCAAATTCCGTATTCCAAATTCCAAATTCTTTATTCCAAATTCAAAATTCCATATTCAAAATTCCAAATTCCGTATTCCAAATTCCAAATGCCGTATTCCAAATTCCTTATTCCAAATTCCGGGTTTCGAATTCCAAATTCCCAATTTTGTATTCCAAATTCCTTATTCCAAATTCCGTGTTCCGAATTTCAAATTACAAAATCCAAATTCCGTATTTCAAATACCAAATTCCGTGTTCCGAATTCCGTGTTCCGATTTCCATGTTCCAAATTCCGTTTTCCGATTTCCGTGTTCCTAATTCCGTGTTCCGAGTTCCAAATTCCGTGTTCTGAATTCCGTGTTCCAAATTCCGTGTTCCGAATTCCGTGTTCTGAATTCCGTGTTCCGAATTCCATGTTCCAAATTCCACGTTCCGAATTCCAAATTCCAAATTCCGTATTCCAAATTACAAATTACAAATTCCGTTTTCCAAATTCCAAATTCTGTATTCTGAATTCTAAATTCAAAAATTCTGTTTTCCGTATTCTGTGTTCCGAATTCAAAAATACCGTATTCCAAATTTTGTGTTCCGAATTCCGTGTTCCGAATTCCGTGTTCCGAATTCCAAATTCCATGTTCTGAATTCCGTATTCCAAATTCAGTGTTCCAAATTCCGTGTTCCAAATTCCGTGTTCCAAATTCCGTGTTCCGAATTCCAAATTCCGTGTTCCGAATTCCGTGTTCCAAATTCTGTGTTCTGAATTCCGTGTTCCAAATTCCGTGTTCCGAATTCCGTGTTCCGAATTCCATGTTCGGAGTTCCAAATTTCAAATTCTGTGTTCTGAATTCCAAATTCCGTGTTCCGAATTCCAAATTCTGTGTTTCGAATTCCAAATTCCATGTTCCGAATTCCAAATTCCGTGTTCTGAATTCATTATTCCAAATTCCGTATTCCAAATTCCGTGTTCCGAATTCCAAATTCCAAATTCCGTATTCCAAATTTCAAATTCTATATTCCAATTTCCGTATTCCAAATTCCAAATTCCGTATTCCGTATTCAAAATTCCGTGTTTTGAATTCCAAATTCCAATTTTCTTATTCCAAATTCCGTGTTCCAAATTCCATGTTTCTAGTTCCAAATTCCATGTTCTGAATTCCGTGGTCCGAATTTCAAATTCCATATTCCAAATTCCGTATTCCAAATTCCATATTCCGAATTCCGTGTTCCGAATTCCAAATTCCGTGTTCTGAATTCCATATTCCAAATTCAGTGATCCAAATTCAGTGTTCCAAATTCAGTGTTCCAAATTCCGTGTTCCAAATTCCGTGTTCCGAATTCCAAATTCCATGTTCCGAATTCTGTGTTCCGATTTCCGTGTTCCGAATTCCGTGTTCCGAATTCCAAATTCCAAATTCCGTATTCCCAATTCCAAATTCCGTGTTCCGAATTCCGTGTTCCGTGTTCCGAGTTCCAAATTCCGTATTCCAAATTCCGTGTTCCGAATTCCAAATTCTGAATTCCTTATTCCAAATTCCCTGTTCTGAATTTCAAATTCCAAATTCCAAATTCCATATTCCAAATTCCGTGTTCCGAGTTCCGTGTTCCGAATTCCGTGTTCCGAATTCCAAATTCCAAATTCCGTATTCCAAATTCCAAATTACAAATTCTGTATTCCATATTCCAAATTCCGTGTTCCGAATTCCGTGTTCCGAATTCCGTGTTCCGAATTCCGTGTTCCAAATTCCAAATTCCAAATTCCAAATTCCATATTCCATATTCCAAATTCCGTGTTCCAAATTCTGTATTCCAAATTTCATGTTCCGTGTTCCAAATTCCAAATTCAGTATTCCATATTCCATATTCCGTGTTTCAAATTCCGTATTCCAAATTCCGTGTTCCGAATTCCGTGATCCGAATTCCGTGTTCCGAATTCCGTGTTCCAAATTCCAAATTCCAAATTCCAAATTCCAAATTCCAAATTCCAAATTCCATATTCCGAATTCCGTGTTCCGAATTCCGTGTTCCGAATTCCATGTTCCGAATTCCATGTTCCGAATTCCAAATTCCAAATTCCATATTCCAAATTCCAAATTCCGTGTTCCGAATTCCGTGTTTGATTTCTGTGTTCCAAATTCTGTATTCCAAATTTCATGTTCCGTGTTCCAAATTCCAAATTCAGTATTCCAAATTCCGTATTCCGAATTCCGTGTTCCGAATTCCGTGTTCCGAATTCCAAATTCCAAATTCCAAATTCCAAATTCCAAATTCCATATTCCAAATTCCGTGTTCCAAATTCCGTGTTTGATTTCTGTGTTCCAAATTCTGTATTCCAAATTTCATGTTCCGTGTTCCAAATTCAGTATTCCAAATTCCGTATTCCGAATTCTAAGTTCCATGTTCTAAATTCCTTATTCCAAATTTCTTGTTCCAAATTCCATATTCCGTGTTCCGAATTCCAATTTCCGAATTCCGTGTTCCAAATTCCGTGTTCTAAATTCCGTGTTCCAAATTCTGTGTTCCAAATTCTGTATTCCATGTTCCGAATTCCAAATTCCGAATTCCAAATTCCGAATTTGAAATTCTGAATTCCTTATTCCAAATTCCCTGTTCTGAATTTCAAATTCCGTGTTCTGAATTCCAAATTCCTTATTCCAAATTCCGTGTTCCGAATTTCAAATTACGAATTCCAAATTCCGTATTTCAAATACCAAATTCTGTGTTCCGAATTCCGTGTTCCGATTTCCGTGTTCCAAATTCCGTGTTCCGATTTCCGTGTTCCTAATTCCGTGTTCCGAGTTCCAAATTCCGCGTTCAGAGTTCCAAATTCCGTGTTCCGAGTTCCAAATTCCGTGTTCCGAATTCTGTTTTCCAAATTCCGTGTTCCGTGTTCCAAATTCCATGTTCCGAGTTCCGAATTCCGTGTTCAGAGTTCCAAATTCCGTGTTCCGAGTTCCAAATTCCATATTCCAAATTCCGTGTTCCCAATTCCAAATTCTGAATTCCTTATTCCAAATTCCCTGTTCTGAATTTCAAATTTCGAATTCCAAATTCCATATTCCAAATTCCGTGTTCCGAATTCCGTGTTCCGAATTCCATGTTCCGAATTCCAAGTTCCAAATTCCGCATTCCAAATTCCAAATTCCAAATTCCGTATTCCATATTCCAAATTCCGTGTTCCGAATTCCGTGTTTGATTTCTGTGTTCCAAATTCTGTATTCCAAATTTCATGTTCCGTGTTCCAAATTCCAAATTCAGTATTCCAAATTCCGTATTCCGAATTCCAAGTTTCATGTTCTAAATTCCATATTCCGTGTTCCAAATTCTGTATTCCGAATTCTGTGTTCCGAATTCCGTGTTCCGAATTCCAAATTCCAAATTCCGTATTCCAAATTCCAAATTCCAAATTCCGTATTCCATATTCCAAATTCCGTGTTCCAAATTCCGTGTTTGATTTCTGTGTTCCAAATTCTGTATTCCAAATTTCATGTTCCGTGTTCCAAATTCAGTATTCCAAATTCCGTATTCCGAATTCCAAGTTCCATGTTCTAAATTCCTTATTCCAAATTTCTTGTTCCAAATTCCATATTCCGTGTTCCGAATTCCAATTTCCGAATTCCGTGTTCCAAATTCCGTGTTCTAAATTCCGTGTTCCAAATTCTGTGTTCCAAATTCCGTATTCCATGTTCCGAATTCCAAATTCCGAATTTGAAATTCTGAATTCCTTATTCCAAATTCCCTGTTCTGAATTTCAAATTCCGTGTTCTGAATTCCAAATTCCTTATTCCAAATTCTGTGTTCCGAATTTCAAATTACGAATTCCAAATTCCGTATTTCAAATACCAAATTCTGTGTTCCGAATTCCGTGTTCCGATTTCCGTGTTCCAAATTCCGTGTTCCGATTTCCGTGTTCCTAATTCCGTGTTCCGAGTTCCAAATTCCGCGTTCAGAGTTCCAAATTCCGTGTTCCGAGTTCCAAATTCCGTGTTCCGAATTCTGTTTTCCAAATTCCGTGTTCCGTGTTCCAAATTCCATGTTCCGAGTTCCGAATTCCGCGTTCAGAGTTCCAAATTCCGTGTTCCGAGTTCCAAATTCCATATTCCAAATTCCGTGTTCCGAATTCCAAATTCTGAATTCCTTATTCCAAATTCCCTGTTCTGAATTTCAAATTCCGAATTCCAAATTCCATATTCCAAATTCCGTGTTCCGAATTCCGTGTTCCGAATTCCATGTTCCGAATTTCAAATTCCAAATTCCGCATTCCAAATTCCAAATTCCGTATTCCATATTCCAAATTCCGTGTTCCGAATTCCGTGTTTGATTTCTGTGTTCCAAATTCTGTATTCCAAATTTCATGTTCCGTGTTCCGTGTTCCAAATTCAGTATTCCAAATTCCGTATTCCGAATTCCAAGTTTCATGTTCTAAATTCCATATTCCGTGTTCCAAATTCTGTATTCCGAATTCTGTGTTCCGAATTCCGTGTTCCGAATTCCAAATTCCAAATTCCGTATTCCAAATTCCAAATTCCAAATTCCGTATTCCATATTCCAAATTCCGTGTTCCAAATTCCGTGTTTGATTTCTGTGTTCCAAATTCTGTATTCCAAATTTCATGTTCCGTGTTCCAAATTCAGTATTCCAAATTCCGTATTCCGAATTCCAAGTTCCATGTTCTAAATTCCTTATTCCAAATTTCTTGTTCCAAATTCCATATTCCGTGTTCCGAATTCCAATTTCCGAATTCCGTGTTCCAAATTCCGTGTTCTAAATTCCGTGTTCCAAATTCCGTATTCCATGTTCCGAATTCCAAATTCCGAATTTGAAATTCTGAATTCCTTATTCCAAATTCCCTGTTCTGAATTTCAAATTCCGTGTTCTGAATTCCAAATTCCTTATTCCAAATTCCGTGTTCCGGATTTCAAATTACGAATTCCAAATTCCGTATTTCAAATACCAAATTCCGTGTTCCGAATTCCGTGTTCCGATTTCCGTGTTCCAAATTCCGTGTTCCGATTTCCGTGTTCCTAATTCCGTGTTCCGAGTTCCAAATTCCGCATTCAGAGTTCCAAATTCCGTGTTCCGAGTTCCAAATTCCGTGTTCCGAATTCTGTTTTCCAAATTCCGTGTTCCGTGTTCCAAATTGCGTTTTCCGAGTTACAAATTCCGCGTTCAGAGTTCCAAATTCCGTGTTCCGAGTTCCAAATTCCGTATTCCAAATTCCGTGTTCCGAATTCCAAATTCTGAATTCCTTATTCCAAATTCCCTGTTCTGAATTTCAAATTCCGAATTCCAAATTCCATATTCCAAATTCTGTGTTCCGAATTCCGTGTTCCGAATTCCATGTTCCGAATTCCAAATTCCAAATTCCGCATTCCAAATTCCAAATTCCAAATTCCAAATTCCGTATGCCATATTCCAAATTCCGTGTTCCGAATTCCGTGTTTGATTTCTGTGTTCCAAATTCTGTATTCCAAATTTCATGTTCCGTGTTCCAAATTCCAAATTCAGTATTCCAAATTCCGTATTCCGAATTCCAAGTTCCATGTTCTAAATTCCATAATCCGTGTTCCAAATTCCGTATTCCAAATTCCGTGTTCCAAATTCCGTGTTCCGAATTCCGTGTTCCGAATTCCGTGTTCCGAATTTTCATGTTCCGAATTCCGTGTTCCGAATTCCAAATTCCAAATTCCATATTCCAAATTACAAATTACAAATTCCGTATTCCATATTCCAAATTCCGTGTTCCGAATTTCGTGTTCCGAATTCCGTGTTCCAAATTCCGTGTTCCGAATTCCAAATTCCGTGTTCTAAATTCCAAATTCCGTATTCCAAATTCCATGTTCTGAATTCCAAATTCCGTGTTCTGATTTCCAAATTCCGTGTTCTGAATTCCAAATTCCGTATTCCAAATTCCATGTTCTGAATTCCAAATTCGTTGTTCTGAATTCCAAATTCCGTGTTCTGAATTCCAAATTACGAGTTCGAATTTCAAATTCCGTGTTCTGGATTTCAAATTCCGTGTTCCGAATTCCAAATTCCGTGTTCTGAATTTATTATTCCAAATTCCGTTTTCAGAATTCCAAATTCCAAATTCCGTGTTCCGAATTCCGTGTTCTGAATTAATTATTCAAAATTCCGTATTCAAATTCCGTGTTCCGAATTCCGTGTTCCGAATTCCAAACTCCAAATTCCGTATTCCAAATTCCGTATTCCAAATTCCAAATTCTTTATTCCAAATTCAAAATTCCATATTCAAAATTCAAAATTCCGTATTCCAAATTCCAAATGCCGTATTCCAAATTCCTTATTCCAAATTCCGGGTTTCGAATTCCAAATTCCCAATTTTGTATTCCAAATTCCTTATTCCAAATTCCGTGTTCCGAATTTCAAATTACAAAATCCAAATTCCGTATTTCAAATACCAAATTCCGTGTTCCGAATTCCGTGTTCCGATTTCCATGTTCCAAATTCCGTTTTCCGATTTCCGTGTTCCTAATTCCGTGTTCCGAGTTCCAAATTCCGTGTTCTGAATTCCGTGTTCCAAATTCCGTATTCCGAATTCCGTGTTCTGAATTCCGTGTTCCGAATTCCATGTTCCAAATTCCACGTTCCGAATTCCAAATTCCAAATTCCGTATTCCAAATTACAAATTACAAATTCCGTTTTCCAAATTCCAAATTCTGTATTCTGAATTCTAAATTCAAAAATTCTGTTTTCCGTATTCTGTGTTCCGAATTCAAAAATACCGTATTCCAAATTTTGTGTTCCGAATTCCGTGTTCCGAATTCCGTGTTCCGAATTCCAAATTCCATGTTCTGAATTCCGTATTCCAAATTCAGTGTTCCAAATTCCGTGTTCCAAATTCCGTGTTCCAAATTCCGTGTTCCGAATTCCAAATTCCGTGTTCCGAATTCCGTGTTCCAAATTCTGTGTTCTGAATTCCGTGTTCCAAATTCCGTGTTCCGAATTCCGTGTTCCGAATTCCGTGTTCGGAGTTCCAAATTTCAAATTATGTGTTCTGAATTCCAAATTCCGTGTTCCGAATTCCAAATTCTGTGTTTCGAATTCCAAATTCCGTGTTCCGAATTCCAAATTCCGTGTTCCGAATTCCAAAGTCCGTGTTCCGAATTTCAAATTCCATGTTCCGAATTCCAAATTCCGTGTTCTGAATTCATTATTCCAAATTCCGTATTCCAAATTCCGTGTTCCGAATTCCAAATTCCAAATTCCGTATTCCAAATTTCAAATTCTATATTCCAATTTCCGTATTCCAAATTCCAAATTCCGTATTCCGTATTCAAAATTCCGTGTTTTGAATTCCAAATTCCAATTTTCTTATTCCAAATTCCGTGTTCCAAATTCCATGTTTCTAGTTCCAAATTCCGTGTTCTGAATTCCGTGGTCCGAATTTCAAATTCCATATTCCAAATTCCGTATTCCAAATTCCATATTCCGAATTCCGTGTTCCGAATTCCAAATTCCGTGTTCTGAATTCCATATTCCAAATTCAGTGATCCAAATTCAGTGTTCCAAATTCAGTGTTCCAAATTCCGTGTTCCAAATTCCGTGTTCCGAATTCCAAATTCCATGTTCCGAATTCTGTGTTCCGATTTCCGTGTTCCGAATTCCGTGTTCCGAATTCCAAATTCCAAATTCCGTATTCCCAATTCCAAATTCCGTGTTCCGAATTCCGTGTTCCGTGTTCCGAGTTCCAAATTCCGTATTCCAAATTCCGTGTTCCGAATTCCAAATTCTGAATTCCTTATTCCAAATTCCCTGTTCTGAATTTCAAATTCCAAATTCCAAATTCCATATTCCAAATTCCGTGTTCCGAGTTCCGTGTTCCGAATTCCGTGTTCCGAATTCCAAATTCCAAATTCCGTATTCCAAATTACAAATTACAAATTCTGTATTCCATATTCCAAATTCTGTGTTCCGAATTCTGTGTTTGATTTCTGTGTTCCAAATTCTGTATTCCAAATTTCATGTTCCGTGTTCCAAATTCCAAATTCAGTATTCCAAATTCCGTGTTCCGAATTCCGTGTTCCGAATTCCAAATTCCAAATTACAAATTACAAATTCCGTATTCCATATTCCAAATTCCGTGTTCCGAATTCCGTGTTCCGAATTCCGTGTTCCGAATTCCGTGTTCCAAATTCCAAATTCCAAATTCCAAATTCCATATTCCATATTCCAAATTCCGTGTTCCAAATTCTGTATTCCAAATTTCATGTTCCGTGTTCCAAATTCCAAATTCAGTATTCCATATTCCATATTCCGTGTTTCAAATTCCGTATTCCAAATTCCGTGTTCCGAATTCCGTGATCCGAATTCCGTGTTCCGAATTCCGTGTTCCGAATTCCAAATTCCAAATTCCAAATTCCAAATTCCAAATTCCGTATTCCATATTCCGAATTCCGTGTTCCGAATTCCGTGTTCCGAATTCCGTGTTCCGAATTCCATGTTCCGAATTCCAGATTCCAAATTCCATATTCCAAATTCCAAATTCCGTGTTCCGAATTCCGTGTTTGATTTCTGTGTTCCAAATTCTGTATTCCAAATTTCATGTTCCGTGTTCCAAATTCAGTATTCCAAATTCCGTATTCCGAATTCTAAGTTCCATGTTCTAAATTCCTTATTCCAAATTTCTTGTTCCAAATTCCATATTCCGTGTTCCGAATTCCAATTTCCGAATTCCGTGTTCCAAATTCCGTGTTCTAAATTCCGTGTTCCAAATTCTGTGTTCCAAATTCTGTATTCCATGTTCCGAATTCCAAATTCCGAATTCCAAATTCCGAATTTGAAATTCTGAATTCCTTATTCCAAATTCCCTGTTCTGAATTTCAAATTCCGTGTTCTGAATTCCAAATTCCTTATTCCAAATTCCGTGTTCCGAATTTCAAATTACGAATTCCAAATTCTGTATTTCAAATATCAAATTCCGTGTTCCGAATTCCGTGTTCCGATTTCCGTGTTCCAAATTCCGTGTTCCGATTTCCGTGTTCCTAATTCCGTGTTCCGAGTTCCAAATTCCGCGTTCAGAGTTCCAAATTCCGTGTTCCGAGTTCCAAATTCCGTGTTCCGAATTCTGTTTTCCAAATTCCGTGTTCCGTGTTCCAAATTCCGTGTTCTGAGTTCCAAATTCCGCGTTCAGAGTTCCAAATTCCGTGTTCCGAGTTCCAAATTCCGTATTCCAAATTCCGTGTTCCGAATTCCAAATTCTGAATTCCTTATTCCAAATTCCCTGTTCTGAATTTCAAATTCCAAATTCCAAATTCCATATTCCAAATTCCGTGTTCCGAATTCCGTGTTCCAAATTCCATGTTCCGAATTCCAAATTCCAAATTCCAAATTCCAAATTCCAAATTCCGTATTCCATATTCCAAATTCCGTGTTCCGAATTCCGTGTTTGATTTCTGTGTTCCAAATTCTGTATTCCAAATTTCATGTTCCGTGTTCCAAATTCCAAATTCAGTATTCCAAATTCCGTATTCCGAATTCCAAGTTCCATGTTCTAAATTCCATATTCCGTGTTCCAAATTCCGTATTCCAAATTCCGTGTTCCGAATTCCGTGTTCCGAATTCCGTGTTCCGAATTTTCATGTTCCGAATTCCGTGTTCCGAATTCCAAATTCCAAATTCCGTATTCCAAATTACAAATTACAAATTCCGTATTCCATATTCCAAATTCCGTGTTCCAAATTCCGTGTTCCGAATTCCAAATTCCAAATTCCAAATTCCATGTTCTGAATTCCAATTTCCGTGTTCTAAATTCCAAATTCCGTATTCCAAATTCCATGTTCTGAATTCCAAATTCCGTGTTCTGAATTCCAAATTCCGTGTTCTGAATTCCAAATTCCGTATTCCAAATTCCATGTTCTGAATTCCAAATTCCTTGTTCTGAATTCCAAATTCCGTGTTCTGAATTCCAAATTACGAGTTCGAATTTCAAATTCCGTGTTCTGGATTTCAAATTCTGTGTTCCGAATTCCAAATTCCGTGTTCTGAATTTATTATTCCAAATTCCGTTTTCCGAATTCCAAATTCCAAATTCCGTGTTCCGAATTCCGTGTTCTGAATTATTTTTCAAAATTCCGTATTCAAATTCCGTGTTCCGAATTCCGTGTTCCGAATTCCAAACTCCAAATTCTGTATTCCAAATTCCGTATTCCAAATTCCAAATTCTTTATTCCAAATTCAAAATTCCATATTCCAAATTCAAAATTCCGTATTCCAAATTCCAAATGCCGTATTCCAAATTCCGTGTTCCAAATTCTGTGTTCCAAATTCCGTATTCCATGTTCCGAATTCCAAATTCCGAATTCCGTGTTCCGAATTTGAAATTCTGAATTCCTTATTCCAAATTCCCTGTTCTGAATTTCAAATTCCGTGTTCTGAATTCCAAATTCCTTATTCCAAATTCCGTGTTCCGAATTTCAAATTACAAATTCCAAATTCCGTATTTCAAATACCAAATTCCGTGTTCCGAATTCCGTGTTCCGATTTCTGTGTTCCAAATTCCGTGTTCCGATTTCCGTGTTCCTAATTCCATGTTCCGAGTTCCAAATTCCACGTTCAGAGTTCCAAATTCCGTGTTCCGAGTTCCAAATTCCGTGTTCCGAATTCTGTTTTCCAAATTCCGTGTTCCGTGTTCCGAGTTCCAAATTCCGTTTTCCCGAATTCCAAATTCTGAATGCCTTATTCCAAATTCCCTGTTCTGAATTTCAAATTCCGAATTCCAAATTCCATATTCCAAATTCCGTGTTCCGAATTCCGTGTTCCGAATTCCGTGTTCCGAATTCCAAATTCCAAATTCCAAATTCCGTATTCCATATTCCAAATTCCGTGTTCCGAATTCCGTGTTCCGAATTTTCATGTTCCGAATTCCGTGTTCCGAATTCCGTGTTCCGAATTCCAAATTCCAAATTCCGTATTCCAAATTCCAAATTCCAAATTCCGTATTCCAAATTCCAAATTCCAAATTCCGTATTCCAAATTCCAAATTCCAAATTCCGTATTCCATATTCCAAATTCCGTGTTCCGAATTCCGTGTTCCGAATTCCGTGTTCTGAATTCCGTGTTCCGAATTCCAAATTCCATATTCCAAATTCCATGTTCCGAATTCCGTGTTTGATTTCTGTGTTCCAAATTCTGTATTCCAAATTTCATGTTCCGTGTTCCAAATTCCAAATTCAGTATTCCAAATTCCGTATTCCGAATTCCAAGTTTCATGTTCTAAATTCCATATTCCGTGTTCCAAATTCTGTATTCCGAATTCCGTGTTCCGAATTCCGTGTTCCGAATTCCAAATTCCAAATTCCGTGTTCCAAATTCTGTATTCCGAATTCCGTGTTCCGAATTCCGTGTTCCGAATTCCAAATTCCAAATTCCGTGTTCCAAATTCTGTATTCCGAATTCCGTGTTCCGAATTCCGTGTTCCGAATTCCAAATTCCAAATTCCAAATTCCAAATTCCAAATTCCATATTCCAAATTCCGTGTTCCAAATTCCGTGTTTGATTTCTGTGTTCCAAATTCTGTATTCCAAATTTCATGTTCCGTGTTCCAAATTCAGTATTCCAAATTCCGTATTCCGAATTCCAAGTTCCATGTTCTAAATTCCTTATTCCAAATTTCTTGTTCCAAATTCCATATTCCGTGTTCCGAATTCCAATTTCCGAATTCCGTGTTCCAAATTCCGTGTTCTAAATTCCGTGTTCCAAATTCTGTGTTCCAAATTCTGTATTCCATGTTCCGAATTCCAAATTCCAAATTCCGAATTTGAAATTCTGAATTCCTTATTCAAAATTCCCTGTTCTGAATTTCAAATTCCGTGTTCTGAATTCCAAATTCCTTATTCCAAATTCCGTGTTCCGAATTTCAAATTCTGAATTCCAAATTCCGTATTTCAAATATCAAATTCCGTGTTCCGAATTCCGTGTTCCAAATTCCGTGTTCCGATTTCCGTGTCCCTAATTCCGTGTTCCGAGTTCCAAATTCCGCGTTCAGAGTTCCAAATTCCGTGTTCCGAGTTCCAAATTCCATGTTCCGAATTCTGTTTTCCAAATTCCGTGTTCCGTGTTCCAAATTCCGTGTTCCGAGTTCCAAATTCCGCGTTCAGAGTTCCAAATTCCGTGTTCCGAGTTCCAAATTCCGTATTCCAAATTCCGTGTTCCGAATTCCAAATTCTGAATTCCTTATTCCAAATTCCCTGTTCTGAATTTCAAATTCCGAATTCCAAATTCCATATTCCAAATTCCGTGTTCCGAATTCCGTGTTCCGAATTCCATGTTCCGAATTCCAAATTCCAAATTCCACATTCCAAATTCCGTATTCCATATTCCAAATTCCGTGTTCCGAATTCCGTGTTTGATTTCTGTGTTCCAAATTCTGTATTCCAAATTTCATGTTCCGTGTTCCAAATTCCAAATTCAGTATTCCAAATTCCGTATTCCGAATTCCAAGTTCCATGTTCTAAATTCCATATTCCGTGTTCCAAATTCCGTATTCCAAATTCCGTGTTCCGAATTCCGTGTTCCGAATTCCGTGTTCCGAATTTTCATGTTCCGAATTCCGTGTTCCGAATTCCAAATTCCAAATTCCGTATTCCAAATTACAAATTACAAATTCCGTATTCCATATTCCAAATTCCGTGTTCCGAATTTCGTGTTCCGAATTCCGTGTTCCAAATTCCGTGTTCCGAATTCCAAATTCCAAATTCCAAATTCCATGTTCTGAATTCCAAATTCCGTGTTCTAAATTCCAAATTCCGTATTCCAAATTCCATGTTCTGAATTCCAAATTCCGTGTTCTGAATTCCAAATTCCGTGTTCTGAATTCCAAATTCCGTATTCCAAATTCCATGTTCTGAATTCCAAATTCCTTGTTCTGAATTCCAAATTCCGTGTTCTGAATTCCAAATTACGAGTTCGAATTTCAAATTCCGTGTTCTGGATTTCAAATTCCGTGTTCCGAATTCCAAATTCCGTGTTCTGAATTTATTATTCCAAATTCCGTTTTCCGAATTCCAAATTCCAAATTCCGTGTTCCGAATTCCGTGTTCTGAATTAATTATTCAAAATTCCGTATTCAAATTCCGTGTTCCGAATTCCGTGTTCCGAATTCCAAACTCCAAATTCCGTATTCCAAATTCCGTATTCCAAATTCCAAATTCTTTATTCCAAATTCAAAATTCCATATTCCAAATTCAAAATTCCGTATTCCAAATTCCAAATGCCGTATTCCAAATTCCTTATTCCAAATTCCGTGTTCCGATTTCCGTGTTCCTAATTCCGTGTTCCGAGTTCCAAATTCCGTGTTCCGAGTTCCAAATTCCGCGTTCAGAGTTCCAAATTCCGTGTTCCGAGTTCCAAATTCCGTATTCCAAATTCCGTGTTCCGAATTCCAAATTCTGAATTCCTTATTCCAAATTCCCTGTACTGAATTTCAAATTCCGAATTCCAAATTCCATATTCCAAATTCCGTGTTCCGAATTCCGTGTTCCGAATTCCGTGTTCCGAATTCCAAATTCCAAATTCCGCATTCCAAATTCCAAATTCCAAATTCCGTATTCCATATTCCGTGTTTGATTTCTGTGTTCCAAATTCTGTATTCCAAATTTCATGTTCCGTATTCCAAATTCCAAATTCCGTGTTCCAAATTCCGTGTTTGATTTCTGTGTTCCAAATTCTGTATTCCAAATTTCATGTTCCGTGTTCCAAATTCAGTATTCCAAATTCCGTATTCCGAATTCCAAGTTCCATGTTCTAAATTCCTTATTCCAAATTTCTTGTTCCAAATTCCATATTCCGTGTTCCGAATTCCAATTTCCGAATTCCGTGTTCCAAATTCCGTGTTCTAAATTCCGTGTTCCAAATTCTGTGTTCCAAATTCCGTATTCCATGTTCCGAATTCCAAATTCCGAATTCCAAATTCCGAATTTGAAATTCTGAATTCCTTATTCCAAATTCCCTGTTCTGAATTTCAAATTCCGTGTTCTGAATTCCAAATTCCTTATTCCAAATTCCGTGTTCCGAATTTCAAATTACGAATTCCAAATTCCGTATTTCAAATATCAAATTCCGTGTTCCGAATTCCGTGTTCCGATTTCCATGTTTCAAATTCCGTGTTCCGATTTCCGTGTTCCTAATTCTGTGTTCCGAGTTCCAAATTCCGCGTTCAGAGTTCCAAATTCCGTGTTCCGAGTTCCAAATTCCGTGTTCCGAATTCTGTTTTCCAAATTCCGTGTTCCAAATTCCGTGTTCCGAGTTCCAAATTCCGCGTTCAGAGTTCCAAATTCCGTATTCCGAGTTCCAAATTCCGTATTCCAAATTCCGTGTTCCGAATTCCAAATTCTGAATTCCTTATTCCAAATTCCCTGTTCTGAATTTCAAATTCCGAATTCCAAATTCCATATTCCAAATTCCGTGTTCCGAATTCCGTGTTCCGAATTCCATGTTCTGAATTCCAAATTCCAAATTCCGCATTCCAAATTCCAAATTCCATATTCCAAATTCCGTGTTCCGAATTCCGTGTTTGATTTCTGTGTTCCAAATTCTGTATTCCAAATTTCATGTTCCGTGTTCCAAATTCCAAATTCAGTATTCCAAATTCCGTATTCCGAATTCCAAGTTCCATGTTCTAAATTCCATATTCCGTGTTCCAAATTCCGTATTCCAAATTCCGTGTTCCGAATTCCGTGTTCCGAATTCCGTGTTCCGAATTTTCATGTTCCGAATTCCGTGTTCCGAATTCCAAATTCCAAATTCCGTATTCCAAATTACAAATTACAAATTCCGTATTCCATATTCCAAATTCCGTGTTCCGAATTTCGTGTTCTGAATTCCGTGTTCCAAATTCCGTCTTCCGAATTCCAAATTCCAAATTCCATGTTCTGAATTCCAAATTCCGTGTTCTAAATTCCAAATTCCGTATTCCAAATTCCATGTTCTGAATTCCAAATTCCGTGTTCTGAATTCCAAATTCCATGTTCTGAATTCCAAATTCCTTGTTCTGAATTCCAAATTCCGTGTTCTGAATTCCAAATTACGAGTTCGAATTTCAAATTCTGTGTTCTGGATTTCAAATTCCGTGTTCCGAATTCCAAATTCCGTGTTCTGAATTCATTATTCCAAATTCCGTTTTCCGAATTCCAAATTCCAAATTCCGTGTTCTGAATTCCGTGTTCTGAATTAATTATTCAAAATTCCGTGTTCCGAATTCCGTGTTCCGAATTCCAAACTCCAAATTCCGTATTCCAAATTCCGTATTCCAAATTCCAAATTCTTTATTCCAAATTCAAAATTCCATATTCCAAATTCAAAATTCCGTATTCCAAATTCCAAATGCCGTATTCCAAATTCCTTATTCCAAATTCCGTGTTCCAAATTCTGTGTTCCAAATTCCGTATTCCATGTTCCGAATTCCAAATTCCGAATTCCGTGTTCCGAATTTGAAATTCTGAATTCCTTATTCCAAATTCCCTGTTCTGAATTTCAAATTCCGCGTTCTGAATTCCAAATTCCTTATTCCAAATTCCGTGTTCCGAATTTCAAATTACAAATTCCAAATTCCGTATTTCAAATACCAAATTCTGTGTTCCGAATTCCGTGTTCCGATTTCTGTGTTCCAAATTCCGTGTTCCGATTTCCGTGTTCCTAATTCTGTGTTCCGAGTTCCAAATTCCACGTTCAGAGTTCCAAATTCCGTGTTCCGAGTTCCAAATTCCGTGTTCCGAATTCTGTTTTCCAAATTCCGTGTTCCGTGTTCCAAATTCCGTGTTCCGAGTTCCAAATTCCGCATTCAGAGTTCCAAATTCCATGTTCCGAGTTCCAAATTCCGTATTCCAAATTCCGTGTTCCGAATTCCAAATTCTGAATTCCTTATTCCAAATTCCCTGTTCTGAATTTCAAATTCCGAATTCCAAATTCCATATTCCAAATTCCGTGTTCCGAATTCCGTGTTCCGAATTCCAAATTCCATATTCCAAATTCCATGTTCCGAATTCCGTGTTTGATTTCTGTGTTCCAAATTCTGTATTCCAAATTTCATGTTCCGTGTTCCAAATTCCAAATTCAGTATTCCAAATTCCGTATTCCGAATTCCAAGTTTCATGTTCTAAATTCCATATTCCGTGTTCCAAATTCTGTATTCCGAATTCCGTGTTCCGAATTCCGTGTTCCGAATTCCAAATTCCAAATTCCGTGTTCCAAATTCTGTATTCCGAATTCCGTGTTCCGAATTCCGTGTTCCGAATTCCAAATTCCAAATTCCGTGTTCCAAATTCTGTATTCCGAATTCCGTGTTCCGAATTCCGTGTTCCGAATTCCAAATTCCAAATTCCAAATTCCAAATTCCAAATTCCATATTCCAAATTCCGTGTTCCAAATTCCGTGTTTGATTTCTGTGTTCCAAATTCTGTATTCCAAATTTCATGTTCCGTGTTCCAAATTCAGTATTCCAAATTCCGTATTCCGAATTCCAAGTTCCATGTTCTAAATTCCTTATTCCAAATTTCTTGTTCCAAATTCCATATTC
This sequence comes from Rana muscosa, assembly GCA_029206835.1. Taxonomy (NCBI): domain Eukaryota; kingdom Metazoa; phylum Chordata; class Amphibia; order Anura; family Ranidae; genus Rana; species Rana muscosa. The sequence continues at coordinate 1,377,934 of JARGYO010000046.1, forward strand.
CGTGTTCCGAATTCCAATTTCCGAATTCCGTGTTCCAAATTCCGTGTTCTAAATTCCGTGTTCCAAATTCTGTGTTCCAAATTCTGTATTCCATGTTCCGAATTCCAAATTCCAAATTCCAAATTCCGAATTTGAAATTCTGAATTCCTTATTCAAAATTCCCTGTTCTGAATTTCAAATTCCGTGTTCTGAATTCCAAATTCCTTATTCCAAATTCCGTGTTCCGAATTTCAAATTATGAATTCCAAATTCCGTATTTCAAATATCAAATTCCGTGTTCCGAATTCCGTGTTCCAAATTCCGTGTTCCGATTTCCGTGTCCCTAATTCCGTGTTCCGAGTTCCAAATTCCGCGTTCAGAGTTCCAAATTCCGTGTTCCGAGTTCCAAATTCCATGTTCCGAATTCTGTTTTCCAAATTCCGTGTTCCGTGTTCCAAATTCCGTGTTCCGAGTTCCAAATTCCGCGTTCAGAGTTCCAAATTCCGTGTTCCGAGTTCCAAATTCCGTATTCCAAATTCCGTGTTCCGAATTCCAAATTCTGAATTCCTTATTCCAAATTCCCTGTTCTGAATTTCAAATTCCGAATTCCAAATTCCATATTCCAAATTCCGTGTTCCGAATTCCGTGTTCCGAATTCCATGTTCCGAATTCCAAATTCCAAATTCCGCATTCCAAATTCCAAATTCCATATTCCAAATTCCGTGTTCCGAATTCCGTGTTTGATTTCAGTGTTCCAAATTCTGTATTCCAAATTTCATGTTCCGTGTTCCAAATTCCAAATTCAGTATTCCAAATTCCGTATTCCGAATTCCAAGTTCCATGTTCTAAATTCCATATTCCGTGTTCCAAATTCCGTATTCCAAATTCCGTGTTCCGAATTCCGTGTTCCGAATTCCGTGTTCCGAATTTTCATGTTCCGAATTCCGTGTTCCGAATTCCAAATTCCAAATTCCGTATTCCAAATTACAAATTACAAATTCCGTATTCCATATTCCAAATTCCGTGTTCCGAATTTCGTGTTCTGAATTCCGTGTTCCAAATTCCGTCTTCCGAATTCCAAATTCCAAATTCCATGTTCTGAATTCCAAATTCCGTGTTCTAAATTCCAAATTCCGTATTCCAAATTCCATGTTCTGAATTCCAAATTCCGTGTTCTGAATTCCAAATTCCATGTTCTGAATTCCAAATTCCTTGTTCTGAATTCCAAATTCCGTGTTCTGAATTCCAAATTACGAGTTCGAATTTCAAATTCTGTGTTCTGGATTTCAAATTCCGTGTTCCGAATTCCAAATTCCGTGTTCTGAATTCATTATTCCAAATTCCGTTTTCCGAATTCCAAATTCCAAATTCCGTGTTCTGAATTCCGTGTTCTGAATTAATTATTCAAAATTCCGTGTTCCGAATTCCGTGTTCCGAATTCCAAACTCCAAATTCCGTATTCCAAATTCCGTATTCCAAATTCCAAATTCTTTATTCCAAATTCAAAATTCCATATTCCAAATTCAAAATTCCGTATTCCAAATTCCAAATGCCGTATTCCAAATTCCTTATTCCAAATTCCGTGTTCCAAATTCTGTGTTCCAAATTCCGTATTCCATGTTCCGAATTCCAAATTCCGAATTCCGTGTTCCGAATTTGAAATTCTGAATTCCTTATTCCAAATTCCCTGTTCTGAATTTCAAATTCCGCGTTCTGAATTCCAAATTCCTTATTCCAAATTCCGTGTTCCGAATTTCAAATTACAAATTCCAAATTCCGTATTTCAAATACCAAATTCCGTGTTCCGAATTCCGTGTTCCGATTTCCGTGTTCCAAATTCCGTGTTCCGATTTCCGTGTTCCTAATTCCGTGTTCCGAGTTCCAAATTCCGCGTTCAGAGTTCCAAATTCCGCATTCAGAGTTCCAAATTCCATGTTCCGAGTTCCAAATTCCGTATTCCAAATTCCGTGTTCCGAATTCCAAATTCTGAATTCCTTATTCCAAATTCCCTGTTCTGAATTTCAAATTCCGAATTCCAAATTCCATATTCCAAATTCCGTGTTCCGAATTCCGTGTTCCGAATTCCGTGTTCCGAATTCCGTGTTCCGAATTCCAAATTCCAAATTCCGCATTCCAAATTCCAAATTCCAAATTCCGTATTCCATATTCCAAATTCCGTGTTCCGAATTCCGTGTTTGATTTCTGTGTTCCAAATTCTGTATTCCAAATTTCATGTTCCGTGTTCCAAATTCCAAATTCAGTATTCCAAATTCCGTATTCCGAATTCCAAGTTCCATGTTCTAAATTCCATATTCCGTGTTCCAAATTCCGTATTCCAAATTCCGTGTTCCGAATTCCGTGTTCCGAATTCCGTGTTCCGAATTTTCATGTTCCGAATTCCGTGTTCCGAATTCCGTGTTCCGAATTCCAAATTCCAAATTCCGTATTCCAAATTCCAAATTCCAAATTCCGTATTCCAAATTCCAAATTCCAAATTCTGTATTCCATATTCCAAATTCCGTGTTCCGAATTCCGTGTTCCGAATTCCGTGTTCTGAATTCCGTGTTCCGAATTCCAAATTCCAAATTCCAAATTCCATGTTCTGAATTCCAAATTCCGTGTTCTAAATTTCAAATTCCGTATTCCAAATTCCATGTTCTGAATTCCAAATTCCGTGTTCTGAATTCCAAGTTCCGTGTTCTGAATTCCAAATTCCATATTCCAAATTCCATGTTCTGAATTCCAAATTCGTTGTTCTGAATTCCAAATTCCGTGTTCTGAATTCCAAATTACGAGTTCGAATTTCAAATTCCGTGTTCTGGATTTCAAATTCCGTGTTCCGAATTCCAAATTCCGTGTTCTGAATTTATTATTCCAAATTCCGTTTTCAGAATTCCAAATTCCAAATTCCGTGTTCCGAATTCCGTGTTCTGAATTAATTATTCAAAATTCCGTATTCAAATTCCGTGTTCCGAATTCCGTGTTCCGAATTCCAAACTCCAAATTCCGTATTCCAAATTCCGTATTCCAAATTCCAAATTCTTTATTCCAAATTCAAAATTCCATATTCAAAATTCAAAATTCCGTATTCCAAATTCCAAATGCCGTATTCCAAATTCCTTATTCCAAATTCCGGGTTTCGAATTCCAAATTCCCAATTTTGTATTCCAAATTCCTTATTCCGAATTTCAAATTACAAAATCCAAATTCCGTATTTCAAATACCAAATTCCGTGTTCCGAATTCCGTGTTCCGATTTCCATGTTCCAAATTCCGTTTTCCGATTTCCGTGTTCCTAATTCCGTGTTCCGAGTTCCAAATTCCGTGTTCTGAATTCCGTGTTCCAAATTCCGTGTTCCGAATTCCGTGTTCTGAATTCCGTGTTCCGAATTCCATGTTCCAAATTCCACGTTCCGAATTCCAAATTCCAAATTCCGTATTCCAAATTACAAATTACAAATTCCGTTTTCCAAATTCCAAATTCTGTATTCTGAATTCTAAATTCAAAAATTCTGTTTTCCGTATTCTGTGTTCCGAATTCAAAAATACCGTATTCCAAATTTTGTGTTCCGAATTCCGTGTTCCGAATTCCGTGTTCCGAATTCCAAATTCCATGTTCTGAATTCCGTATTCCAAATTCAGTGTTCCAAATTCCGTGTTCCAAATTCCGTGTTCCGAATTCCAAATTCCGTGTTCCGAATTCCGTGTTCCAAATTCTGTGTTCTGAATTCCGTGTTCCAAATTCCATGTTCCGAATTCCGTGTTCCGAATTCCGTGTTCGGAGTTCCAAATTTCAAATTCTGTGTTCTGAATTCCAAATTCCGTGTTCCGAATTCCAAATTCTGTGTTTCGAATTCCAAATTCCGTGTTCCGAATTCCAAATTCCGTGTTCCGAATTCCAAAGTCCGTGTTCCGAATTTCAAATTCCATGTTCCGAATTCCAAATTCCGTGTTCTGAATTCATTATTCCAAATTCCGTATTCCAAATTCCGTGTTCCGAATTCCAAATTCCAAATTCCGTATTCCAAATTTCAAATTCTATATTCCAATTTCCGTATTCCAAATTCCAAATTCCGTATTCCGTATTCAAAATTCCGTGTTTTGAATTCCAAATTCCAATTTTCTTATTCCAAATTCCGTGTTCCAAATTCCATGTTTCTAGTTCCAAATTCCGTGTTCTGAATTCCGTGGTCCGAATTTCAAATTCCATATTCCAAATTCCGTATTCCAAATTCCATATTCCGAATTCCGTGTTCCGAATTCCAAATTCCGTGTTCTGAATTCCATATTCCAAATTCAGTGATCCAAATTCAGTGTTCCAAATTCAGTGTTCCAAATTCCGTGTTCCAAATTCCGTGTTCCGAATTCCAAATTCCATGTTCCGAATTCTGTGTTCCGATTTCCGTGTTCCGAATTCCGTGTTCCGAATTCCAAATTCCAAATTCCGTATTCCCAATTCCAAATTCCGTGTTCCGAATTCCGTGTTCCGTGTTCCGAGTTCCAAATTCCGTATTCCAAATTCCGTGTTCCGAATTCCAAATTCTGAATTCCTTATTCCAAATTCCCTGTTCTGAATTTCAAATTCCAAATTCCAAATTCCATATTCCAAATTCCGTGTTCCGAGTTCCGTGTTCCGAATTCCGTGTTCCGAATTCCAAATTCCAAATTCCGTATTCCAAATTACAAATTACAAATTCTGTATTCCATATTCCAAATTCTGTGTTCCGAATTCTGTGTTTGATTTCTGTGTTCCAAATTCTGTATTCCAAATTTCATGTTCCGTGTTCCAAATTCCAAATTCAGTATTCCAAATTCCGTGTTCCGAATTCCGTGTTCCGAATTCCAAATTCCAAATTACAAATTACAAATTCCGTATTCCATATTCCAAATTCCGTGTTCCGAATTCCGTGTTCCGAATTCCGTGTTCCGAATTCCGTGTTCCAAATTCCAAATTCCAAATTCCAAATTCCATATTCCATATTCCAAATTCCGTGTTCCAAATTCTGTATTCCAAATTTCATGTTCCGTGTTCCAAATTCCAAATTCAGTATTCCATATTCCATATTCCGTGTTTCAAATTCCGTATTCCAAATTCCGTGTTCCGAATTCCGTGATCCGAATTCCGTGTTCCGAATTCCGTGTTCCGAATTCCAAATTCCAAATTCCAAATTCCAAATTCCAAATTCCGTATTCCATATTCCGAATTCCGTGTTCCGAATTCCGTGTTCCGAATTCCGTGTTCCGAATTCCATGTTCCGAATTCCAGATTCCAAATTCCATATTCCAAATTCCAAATTCCGTGTTCCGAATTCCGTGTTTGATTTCTGTGTTCCAAATTCTGTATTCCAAATTTCATGTTCCGTGTTCCAAATTCCAAATTCAGTATTCCAAATTCCGTATTCCGAATTCCGTGTTCCGAATTCCGTGTTCCGAATTCCAAATTCCAAATTCCAAATTCCAAATTCCAAATTCCGTATTCCATATTCCAAATTCCGTGTTCCAAATTCCGTGTTTGATTTCTGTGTTCCAAATTCTGTATTCCAAATTTCATGTTCCGTGTTCTAAATTCCTTATTCCAAATTTCTTGTTCCAAATTCCATATTCCGTGTTCCGAATTCCAATTTCCGAATTCCGTGTTCCAAATTCCGTGTTCTAAATTCCGTGTTCCAAATTCTGTGTTCCAAATTCTGTATTCCATGTTCTGAATTCCAAATTCCGAATTCCAAATTCCGAATTTGAAATTCTGAATTCCTTATTCCAAATTCCCTGTTCTGAATTTCAAATTCCGTGTTCTGAATTCCAAATTCCTTATTCCAAATTCCGTGTTCCGAATTTCAAATTACGAATTCCAAATTCTGTATTTCAAATATCAAATTCCGTGTTCCGAATTCCGTGTTCCGATTTCCGTGTTCCAAATTCCGTGTTCCGATTTCCGTGTTCCTAATTCCGTGTTCCGAGTTCCAAATTCCGCGTTCAGAGTTCCAAATTCCGTGTTCCGAGTTCCAAATTCCGTGTTCCGAATTCTGTTTTCCAAATTCCGTGTTCCGTGTTCCAAATTCCGTGTTCTGAGTTCCAAATTCCGCGTTCAGAGTTCCAAATTCCGTGTTCCGAGTTCCAAATTCCGTATTCCAAATTCCGTGTTCCGAATTCCAAATTCTGAATTCCTTATTCCAAATTCCCTGTTCTGAATTTCAAATTCCGAATTCCAAATTCCATATTCCAAATTCCGTGTTCCGAATTCCGTGTTCCAAATTCCATGTTCCGAATTCCAAATTCCAAATTCCAAATTCCAAATTCCAAATTCCGTATTCCATATTCCAAATTCCGTGTTCCGAATTCCATGTTTGATTTCTGTGTTCCAAATTCTGTATTCCAAATTTCATGTTCCGTGTTCCAAATTCCAAATTCAGTATTCCAAATTCCGTATTCCGAATTCCAAGTTCCATGTTCTAAATTCCATATTCCGTGTTCCAAATTCCGTATTCCAAATTCCGTGTTCCGAATTCCGTGTTCCGAATTCCGTGTTCCGAATTTTCATGTTCCGAATTCCGTGTTCCGAATTCCAAATTCCAAATTCCGTATTCCAAATTACAAATTACAAATTCCGTATTCCATATTCCAAATTCCGTGTTCCAAATTCCGTGTTCCGAATTCCAAATTCCAAATTCCAAATTCCATGTTCTGAATTCCAATTTCCGTGTTCTAAATTCCAAATTCCGTATTCCAAATTCCATGTTCTGAATTCCAAATTCCGTGTTCTGAATTCCAAATTCCGTGTTCTGAATTCCAAATTCCGTATTCCAAATTCCATGTTCTGAATTCCAAATTCCTTGTTCTGAATTCCAAATTCCGTGTTCTGAATTCCAAATTACGAGTTCGAATTTCAAATTCCGTGTTCTGGATTTCAAATTCTGTGTTCCGAATTCCAAATTCCGTGTTCTGAATTTATTATTCCAAATTCCGTTTTCCGAATTCCAAATTCCAAATTCCGTGTTCCGAATTCCGTGTTCTGAATTATTTTTCAAAATTCCGTATTCAAATTCCGTGTTCCGAATTCCGTGTTCCGAATTCCAAACTCCAAATTCTGTATTCCAAATTCCGTATTCCAAATTCCAAATTCTTTATTCCAAATTCAAAATTCCATATTCCAAATTCAAAATTCCGTATTCCAAATTCCAAATGCCGTATTCCAAATTCCTTATTCCAAATTCCGTGTTCCAAATTCTGTGTTCCAAATTCCGTATTCCATGTTCCGAATTCCAAATTCCGAATTCCGTGTTCCGAATTTGAAATTCTGAATTCCTTATTCCAAATTCCCTGTTCTGAATTTCAAATTCCGTGTTCTGAATTCCAAATTCCTTATTCCAAATTCCGTGTTCCGAATTTCAAATTACAAATTCCAAATTCCGTATTTCAAATACCAAATTCCGTGTTCCGAATTCCGTGTTCCGATTTCTGTGTTCCAAATTCCGTGTTCCGATTTCCGTGTTCCTAATTCTGTGTTCCGAGTTCCAAATTCCACGTTCAGAGTTCCAAATTCCGTGTTCCGAGTTCCAAATTCCGTGTTCCGAATTCTGTTTTCCAAATTCCGTGTTCCGTGTTCCAAATTCCGTGTTCCGAGTTCCAAATTCCGCATTCAGAGTTCCAAATTCCATGTTCCGAGTTCCAAATTCCGTATTCCAAATTCCGTGTTCCGAATTCCAAATTCTGAATTCCTTATTCCAAATTCCCTGTTCTGAATTTCAAATTCCGAATTCCAAATTCCATATTCCAAATTCCGTGTTCCGAATTCCGTGTTCCGAATTCCGTGTTCCGAATTCCGTGTTCCGAATTCCAAATTCCAAATTCCGCATTCCAAATTCCAAATTCCAAATTCCGTATTCCATATTCCAAATTCCGTGTTCCGAATTCCGTGTTTGATTTCTGTGTTCCAAATTCTGTATTCCAAATTTCATGTTCCGTGTTCCAAATTCCAAATTCAGTATTCCAAATTCCGTATTCCGAATTCCAAGTTCCATGTTCTAAATTCCATATTCCGTGTTCCAAATTCCGTATTCCAAATTCCGTGTTCCGAATTCCGTGTTCCGAATTCCGTGTTCCGAATTTTCATGTTCCGAATTCCGTGTTCCGAATTCCGTGTTCCGAATTCCAAATTCCAAATTCCGTATTCCAAATTCCAAATTCCAAATTCCGTATTCCAAATTCCAAATTCCAAATTCTGTATTCCATATTCCAAATTCCGTGTTCCGAATTCCGTGTTCCGAATTCCGTGTTCTGAATTCCGTGTTCCGAATTCCAAATTCCAAATTCCAAATTCCATGTTCTGAATTCCAAATTCCGTGTTCTAAATTTCAAATTCCGTATTCCAAATTCCATGTTCTGAATTCCAAATTCCGTGTTCTGAATTCCAAATTCCATATTCCAAATTCCATGTTCTGAATTCCAAATTCCTTGTTCTGAATTCCAAATTCCGTGTTCTGAATTCCAAATTACGAGTTCGAATTTCAAATTCCGTGTTCTGGATTTCAAATTCCGTGTTCCGAATTCCAAATTCCGTGTTCTGAATTCCAAATTCCGTGTTCTGAATTCCGTGTTCCAAATTCCGTGTTCCGAATTCCGTGTTCTGAATTTCGTGTTCCGAATTCCATGTTCCAAATTCCACGTTCCGAATTCCAAATTCCAAATTCCGTATTCCAAATTACAAATTACAAATTCCGTATTCCAAATTCCAAATTCTGTATTCTGAATTCTAAATTCAAAAATTCTGTTTTCCGTATTCCGTGTTCCGAATTCAAAAATACCGTATTCCAAATTTTGTGTTCCGAATTCCGTGTTCCGAATTCCATGTTCCGAATTCCAAATTCCATGTTCTGAATTCCGTATTCCGTGTTCTGATTTCCAAATTCCGTGTTCTGAATTCCAAATTCCGTATTCCAAATTCCATGTTCTGAATTCCAAATTCGTTGTTCTGAATTCCAAATTCTGTGTTCTGAATTCCAAATTACGAGTTCGAATTTCAAATTCCGTGTTCTGGATTTCAAATTCCGTGTTCCGAATTCCAAATTCCGTGTTCTGAATTTATTATTCCAAATTCCGTTTTCAGAATTCCAAATTCCAAATTCCGTGTTCCGAATTCCGTGTTCTGAATTAATTATTCAAAATTCCGTATTCAAATTCCGTGTTCCGAATTCCGTGTTCCGAATTCCAAACTCCAAATTCCGTATTCCAAATTCCGTATTCCAAATTCCAAATTCTTTATTCCAAATTCAAAATTCCATATTCAAAATTCAAAATTCCGTATTCCAAATTCCAAATGCCGTATTCCAAATTCCTTATTCCAAATTCCGGGTTTCGAATTCCAAATTCCCAATTTTGTATTCCAAATTCCTTATTCCAAATTCCGTGTTCCGAATTTCAAATTACAAAATCCAAATTCCGTATTTCAAATACCAAATTCCGTGTTCCGAATTCCGTGTTCCGATTTCCATGTTCCAAATTCCGTTTTCCGATTTCCGTGTTCCTAATTCCGTGTTCCGAGTTCCAAATTCCGTGTTCTGAATTCCGTGTTCCAAATTCCGTGTTCCGAATTCCGTGTTCTGAATTCCGTGTTCCGAATTCCATGTTCCAAATTCCACGTTCCGAATTCCAAATTCCAAATTCCGTATTCCAAATTACAAATTCTGTATTCTGAATTCTAAATTCAAAAATTCTGTTTTCCGTATTCTGTGTTCCGAATTCAAAAATACCGTATTCCAAATTTTGTGTTCCGAATTCCGTGTTCCGAATTCCGTGTTCCGAATTCCAAATTCCATGTTCTGAATTCCGTATTCCAAATTCAGTGTTCCAAATTCCGTGTTCCAAATTCCGTGTTCCAAATTCCGTGTTCCGAATTCCAAATTCCGTGTTCCGAATTCCGTGTTCCAAATTCTGTGTTCTGAATTCCGTGTTCCAAATTCCGTGTTCCGAATTCCGTGTTCCGAATTCCGTGTTCGGAGTTCCAAATTTCAAATTCTGTGTTCTGAATTCCAAATTCCGTGTTCCGAATTCCAAATTCTGTGTTTCGAATTCCAAATTCCGTGTTCCGAATTCCAAATTCCGTGTTCCGAATTCCAAAGTCCGTGTTCCGAATTTCAAATTCCATGTTCCGAATTCCAAATTCCGTGTTCTGAATTCATTATTCCAAATTCCGTATTCCAAATTCCGTGTTCCGAATTCCAAATTCCAAATTCCGTATTCCAAATTTCAAATTCTATATTCCAATTTCCGTATTCCAAATTCCAAATTCCGTATTCCGTATTCAAAATTCCGTGTTTTGAATTCCAAATTCCAATTTTCTTATTCCAAATTCCGTGTTCCAAATTCCATGTTTCTAGTTCCAAATTCCGTGTTCTGAATTCCGTGGTCCGAATTTCAAATTCCATATTCCAAATTCCGTATTCCAAATTCCATATTCCGAATTCCGTGTTCCGAATTCCAAATTCCGTGTTCTGAATTCCATATTCCAAATTCAGTGATCCAAATTCAGTGTTCCAAATTCAGTGTTCCAAATTCCGTGTTCCAAATTCCGTGTTCCGAATTCCAAATTCCATGTTCCGAATTCTGTGTTCCGATTTCCGTGTTCCGAATTCCGTGTTCCGAATTCCAAATTCCAAATTCCGTATTCCCAATTCCAAATTCCGTGTTCCGAATTCCGTGTTCCGTGTTCCGAGTTCCAAATTCCGTATTCCAAATTCCGTGTTCCGAATTCCAAATTCTGAATTCCTTATTCCAAATTCCCTGTTCTGAATTTCAAATTCCAAATTCCAAATTCCATATTCCAAATTCCGTGTTCCGAGTTCCGTGTTCCGAATTCCGTGTTCCGAATTCCAAATTCCAAATTCCGTATTCCAAATTACAAATTACAAATTCTGTATTCCATATTCCAAATTCTGTGTTCCGAATTCTGTGTTTGATTTCTGTGTTCCAAATTCTGTATTCCAAATTTCATGTTCCGTGTTCCAAATTCCAAATTCAGTATTCCAAATTCCGTGTTCCGAATTCCGTGTTCCGAATTCCAAATTCCAAATTACAAATTACAAATTCCGTATTCCATATTCCAAATTCCGTGTTCCGAATTCCGTGTTCCGAATTCCGTGTTCCGAATTCCATGTTCCAAATTCCAAATTCCAAATTCCAAATTCCATATTCCATATTCCAAATTCCGTGTTCCAAATTCTGTATTCCAAATTTCATGTTCCGTGTTCCAAATTCCAAATTCAGTATTCCATATTCCATATTCCGTGTTTCAAATTCCGTATTCCAAATTCCGTGTTCCGAATTCCGTGATCCGAATTCCGTGTTCCGAATTCCGTGTTCCGAATTCCAAATTCCAAATTCCAAATTCCAAATTCCAAATTCCGTATTCCATATTCCGAATTCCGTGTTCCGAATTCCGTGTTCCGAATTCCGTGTTCCGAATTCCATGTTCCGAATTCCAGATTCCAAATTCCATATTCCAAATTCCAAATTCCGTGTTCCGAATTCCGTGTTTGATTTCTGTGTTCCAAATTCTGTATTCCAAATTTCATGTTCCGTGTTCCAAATTCCAAATTCAGTATTCCAAATTCCGTATTCCGAATTCCGTGTTCCGAATTCCGTGTTCCGAATTCCAAATTCCAAATTCCAAATTCCAAATTCCAAATTCCGTATTCCATATTCCAAATTCCGTGTTCCAAATTCCGTGTTTGATTTCTGTGTTCCAAATTCTGTATTCCAAATTTCATGTTCCGTGTTCCAAATTCAGTATTCCAAATTCCGTATTCCGAATTCTAAGTTCCATGTTCTAAATTCCTTATTCCAAATTTCTTGTTCCAAATTCCATATTCCGTGTTCCGAATTCCAATTTCCGAATTCCGTGTTCCAAATTCCGTGTTCTAAATTCCGTGTTCCAAATTCTGTGTTCCAAATTCTGTATTCCATGTTCCGAATTCCAAATTCCGAATTCCAAATTCCGAATTTGAAATTCTGAATTCCTTATTCCAAATTCCCTGTTCTGAATTTCAAATTCCGTGTTCTGAATTCCAAATTCCTTATTCCAAATTCCGTGTTCCGAATTTCAAATTACGAATTCCAAATTCTGTATTTCAAATATCAAATTCCGTGTTCCGAATTCCGTGTTCCGATTTCCGTGTTCCAAATTCCGTGTTCCGATTTCCGTGTTCCTAATTCCGTGTTCCGAGTTCCAAATTCCGCGTTCAGAGTTCCAAATTCCGTGTTCCGAGTTCCAAATTCCGTGTTCCGAATTCTGTTTTCCAAATTCCGTGTTCCGTGTTCCAAATTCCGTGTTCTGAGTTCCAAATTCCGCGTTCAGAGTTCCAAATTCCGTGTTCCGAGTTCCAAATTCCGTATTCCAAATTCCGTGTTCCGAATTCCAAATTCTGAATTCCTTATTCCAAATTCCCTGTTCTGAATTTCAAATTCCGAATTCCAAATTCCATATTCCAAATTCCGTGTTCCGAATTCCGTGTTCCAAATTCCATGTTCCGAATTCCAAATTCCAAATTCCAAATTCCAAATTCCAAATTCCGTATTCCATATTCCAAATTCCGTGTTCCGAATTCCATGTTTGATTTCTGTGTTCCAAATTCTGTATTCCAAATTTCATGTTCCGTGTTCCAAATTCCAAATTCAGTATTCCAAATTCCGTATTCCGAATTCCAAGTTCCATGTTCTAAATTCCATATTCCGTGTTCCAAATTCCGTATTCCAAATTCCGTGTTCCGAATTCCGTGTTCCGAATTCCGTGTTCCGAATTTTCATGTTCCGAATTCCGTGTTCCGAATTCCAAATTCCAAATTCCGTATTCCAAATTACAAATTACAAATTCCGTATTCCATATTCCAAATTCCGTGTTCCAAATTCCGTGTTCCGAATTCCAAATTCCAAATTCCAAATTCCATGTTCTGAATTCCAATTTCCGTGTTCTAAATTCCAAATTCCGTATTCCAAATTCCATGTTCTGAATTCCAAATTCCGTGTTCTGAATTCCAAATTCCGTGTTCTGAATTCCAAATTCCGTATTCCAAATTCCATGTTCTGAATTCCAAATTCCTTGTTCTGAATTCCAAATTCCGTGTTCTGAATTCCAAATTACGAGTTCGAATTTCAAATTCCGTGTTCTGGATTTCAAATTCTGTGTTCCGAATTCCAAATTCCGTGTTCTGAATTTATTATTCCAAATTCCGTTTTCCGAATTCCAAATTCCAAATTCCGTGTTCCGAATTCCGTGTTCTGAATTATTTTTCAAAATTCCGTATTCAAATTCCGTGTTCCGAATTCCGTGTTCCGAATTCCAAACTCCAAATTCCGTATTCCAAATTCCGTATTCCAAATTCCAAATTCTTTATTCCAAATTCAAAATTCCATATTCCAAATTCAAAATTCCGTATTCCAAATTCCAAATGCCGTATTCCAAATTCCTTATTCCAAATTCCGTGTTCCAAATTCTGTGTTCCAAATTCCGTATTCCATGTTCCGAATTCCAAATTCCGAATTCCGTGTTCCGAATTTGAAATTCTGAATTCCTTATTCCAAATTCCCTGTTCTGAATTTCAAATTCCGTGTTCTGAATTCCAAATTCCTTATTCCAAATTCCGTGTTCCGAATTTCAAATTACAAATTCCAAATTCCGTATTTCAAATACCAAATTCCGTGTTCCGAATTCTGTGTTCCGATTTCTGTGTTCCAAATTCCGTGTTCCGATTTCCGTGTTCCTAATTCCATGTTCCGAGTTCCAAATTCCACGTTCAGAGTTCCAAATTCCGTGTTCCGAGTTCCAAATTCCGTGTTCCGAATTCTGTTTTCCAAATTCCGTGTTCCGTGTTCCGAGTTCCAAATTCCGTTTTCCCGAATTCCAAATTCTGAATGCCTTATTCCAAATTCCCTGTTCTGAATTTCAAATTCCGAATTCCAAATTCCATATTCCAAATTCCGTGTTCCGAATTCCGTGTTCCGAATTCCGTGTTCCGAATTCCAAATTCCAAATTCCAAATTCCAAATTCCGTATTCCATATTCCAAATTCCGTGTTCCGAATTCCGTGTTCCGAATTTTCATGTTCCGAATTCCGTGTTCCGAATTCCGTGTTCCGAATTCCAAATTCCAAATTCCGTATTCCAAATTCCAAATTCCGTATTCCAAATTCCAAATTCCAAATTCCGTATTCCAAATTCCAAATTCCAAATTCCGTATTCCATATTCCAAATTCCGTGTTCCGAATTCCGTGTTCCGAATTCCGTGTTCTGAATTCCGTGTTCCGAATTCCAAATTCCATATTCCAAATTCCATGTTCCGAATTCCGTGTTTGATTTCTGTGTTCCAAATTCTGTATTCCAAATTTCATGTTCCGTGTTCCAAATTCCAAATTCAGTATTCCAAATTCCGTATTCCGAATTCCAAGTTTCATGTTCTAAATTCCATATTCCGTGTTCCAAATTCTGTATTCCGAATTCCGTGTTCCGAATTCCGTGTTCCGAATTCCAAATTCCAAATTCCGTGTTCCAAATTCTGTATTCCGAATTCCGTGTTCCGAATTCCGTGTTCCGAATTCCAAATTCCAAATTCCGTGTTCCAAATTCTGTATTCCGAATTCCGTGTTCCGAATTCCGTGTTCCGAATTCCAAATTCCAAATTCCAAATTCCAAATTCCAAATTCCATATTCCAAATTCCGTGTTCCAAATTCCGTGTTTGATTTCTGTGTTCCAAATTCTGTATTCCAAATTTCATGTTCCGTGTTCCAAATTCAGTATTCCAAATTCCGTATTCCGAATTCCAAGTTCCATGTTCTAAATTCCTTATTCCAAATTTCTTGTTCCAAATTCCATATTCCGTGTTCCGAATTCCAATTTCCGAATTCCGTGTTCCAAATTCCGTGTTCTAAATTCCGTGTTCCAAATTCTGTGTTCCAAATTCTGTATTCCATGTTCCGAATTCCAAATTCCAAATTCCAAATTCCGAATTTGAAATTCTGAATTCCTTATTCAAAATTCCCTGTTCTGAATTTCAAATTCCGTGTTCTGAATTCCAAATTCCTTATTCCAAATTCCGTGTTCCGAATTTCAAATTACGAATTCCAAATTCCGTATTTCAAATATCAAATTCCGTGTTCCGAATTCCGTGTTCCAAATTCCGTGTTCCGATTTCCGTGTCCCTAATTCCGTGTTCCGAGTTCCAAATTCCGCGTTCAGAGTTCCAAATTCCGTGTTCCGAGTTCCAAATTCCGTGTTCCGAATTCTGTTTTCCAAATTCCGTGTTCCGTGTTCCAAATTCCGTGTTCCGAGTTCCAAATTCCGCGTTCAGAGTTCCAAATTCCGTGTTCCGAGTTCCAAATTCCGTATTCCAAATTCCGTGTTCCGAATTCCAAATTCTGAATTCCTTATTCCAAATTCCCTGTTCTGAATTTCAAATTCCGAATTCCAAATTCCATATTCCAAATTCCGTGTTCCGAATTCCGTGTTCCGAATTCCATGTTCCGAATTCCAAATTCCAAATTCCACATTCCAAATTCCAAATTCCGTATTCCATATTCCAAATTCCGTGTTCCGAATTCCGTGTTTGATTTCTGTGTTCCAAATTCTGTATTCCAAATTTCATGTTCCGTGTTCCAAATTCCAAATTCAGTATTCCAAATTCCGTATTCCGAATTCCAAGTTCCATGTTCTAAATTCCATATTCCGTGTTCCAAATTCCGTATTCCAAATTCCGTGTTCCGAATTCCGTGTTCCGAATTCCGTGTTCCGAATTTTCATGTTCCGAATTCCGTGTTCCGAATTCCAAATTCCAAATTCCGTATTCCAAATTACAAATTACAAATTCCGTATTCCATATTCCAAATTCCGTGTTCCGAATTTCGTGTTCCGAATTCCGTGTTCCAAATTCCGTGTTCCGAATTCCAAATTCCAAATTCCAAATTCCATGTTCTGAATTCCAAATTCCGTGTTCTAAATTCCAAATTCCGTATTCCAAATTCCGTGTTCTGAATTCCAAATTCCGTGTTCTGAATTCCAAATTCCGTGTTCTGAATTCCAAATTCCGTATTCCAAATTCCATGTTCTGAATTCCAAATTCCTTGTTCTGAATTCCAAATTCCGTGTTCTGAATTCCAAATTACGAGTTCGAATTTCAAATTCCGTGTTCTGGATTTCAAATTCCGTGTTCCGAATTCCAAATTCCGTGTTCTGAATTTATTATTCCAAATTCCGTTTTCCGAATTCCAAATTCCAAATTCCGTGTTCCGAATTCCGTGTTCTGAATTAATTATTCAAAATTCCGTATTCAAATTCCGTGTTCCGAATTCCGTGTTCCGAATTCCAAACTCCAAATTCCGTATTCCAAATTCCAAATTCTTTATTCCAAATTCAAAATTCCATATTCCAAATTCAAAATTCCGTATTCCAAATTCCAAATGCCGTATTCCAAATTCCTTATTCCAAATTCCGTGTTCCGATTTCCGTGTTCCTAATTCCGTGTTCCGAGTTCCAAATTCCGTGTTCCGAGTTCCAAATTCCGCGTTCAGAGTTCCAAATTCCGTGTTCCGAGTTCCAAATTCCGTATTCCAAATTCCGTGTTCCGAATTCCAAATTCTGAATTCCTTATTCCAAATTCCCTGTACTGAATTTCAAATTCCGAATTCCAAATTCCATATTCCAAATTCCGTGTTCCGAATTCCGTGTTCCGAATTCCGTGTTCCGAATTCCAAATTCCAAATTCCGCATTCCAAATTCCAAATTCCAAATTCCGTATTCCATATTCCGTGTTTGATTTCTGTGTTCCAAATTCTGTATTCCAAATTTCATGTTCCGTATTCCAAATTCCAAATTCCGTGTTCCAAATTCCGTGTTTGATTTCTGTGTTCCAAATTCTGTATTCCAAATTTCATGTTCCGTGTTCCAAATTCAGTATTCCAAATTCCGTATTCCGAATTCCAAGTTCCATGTTCTAAATTCCTTATTCCAAATTTCTTGTTCCAAATTCCATATTCCGTGTTCCGAATTCCAATTTCCGAATTCCGTGTTCCAAATTCCGTGTTCTAAATTCCGTGTTCCATATTCTGTGTTCCAAATTCCGTATTCCATGTTCCGAATTCCAAATTCCGAATTCCAAATTCCGAATTTGAAATTCTGAATTCCTTATTCCAAATTCCCTGTTCTGAATTTCAAATTCCGTGTTCTGAATTCCAAATTCCTTATTCCAAATTCCGTGTTCCGAATTTCAAATTACGAATTCCAAATTCCGTATTTCAAATATCAAATTCCGTGTTCCGAATTCCGTGTTCCGATTTCCATGTTTCAAATTCCGTGTTCCGATTTCCGTGTTCCTAATTCTGTGTTCCGAGTTCCAAATTCCGCGTTCAGAGTTCCAAATTCCGTGTTCCGAGTTCCAAATTCCGTGTTCCGAATTCTGTTTTCCAAATTCCGTGTTCCAAATTCCGTGTTCCGAGTTCCAAATTCCGCGTTCAGAGTTCCAAATTCCGTGTTCCGAGTTCCAAATTCCGTATTCCAAATTCCGTGTTCCGAATTCCAAATTCTGAATTCCTTATTCCAAATTCCCTGTTCTGAATTTCAAATTCCGAATTCCAAATTCCATATTCCAAATTCCGTGTTCCGAATTCCGTGTTCCGAATTCCATGTTCCGAATTCCAAATTCCAAATTCCGCATTCCAAATTCCAAATTCCAAATTCCAAATTCCATATTCCAAATTCCGTGTTCCGAATTCCGTGTTTGATTTCTGTGTTCCAAATTCTGTATTCCAAATTTCATGTTCCGTGTTCCAAATTCCAAATTCAGTATTCCAAATTCCGTATTCCGAATTCCAAGTTCCATGTTCTAAATTCCATATTCCGTGTTCCAAATTCCGTATTCCGAATTCCGTGTTCCGAATTCCGTGTTCCGAATTTTCATGTTCCGAATTCCGTGTTCCGAATTCCAAATTCCAAATTCCGTATTCCAAATTACAAATTCCAAATTCCGTATTCCATATTCCAAATTCCGTGTTCCGAATTTCGTGTTCTGAATTCCGTGTTCCAAATTCCGTCTTCCGAATTCCAAATTCCAAATTCCATGTTCTGAATTCCAAATTCCGTGTTCTAAATTCCAAATTCCGTATTCCAAATTCCATGTTCTGAATTCCAAATTCCGTGTTCTGAATTCCAAATTCCATGTTCTGAATTCCAAATTCCTTGTTCTGAATTCCAAATTCCGTGTTCTGAATTCCAAATTACGAGTTCGAATTTCAAATTCTGTGTTCTGGATTTCAAATTCCGTGTTCCGAATTCCAAATTCCGTGTTCTGAATTCATTATTCCAAATTCCGTTTTCCGAATTCCAAATTCCAAATTCCGTGTTCTGAATTCCGTGTTCTGAATTAATTATTCAAAATTCCGTATTCAAATTCCGTGTTCCGAATTCCGTGTTCCGAATTCCAAACTCCAAATTCCGTATTCCAAATTCCGTATTCCAAATTCCAAATTCTTTATTCCAAATTCAAAATTCCATATTCCAAATTCAAAATTCCGTATTCCAAATTCCAAATGCCGTATTCCAAATTCCTTATTCCAAATTCCGTGTTCCAAATTCTGTGTTCCAAATTCCGTATTCCATGTTCCGAATTCCAAATTCCGAATTCCGTGTTCCGAATTTGAAATTCTGAATTCCTTATTCCAAATTCCCTGTTCTGAATTTCAAATTCCGCGTTCTGAATTCCAAATTCCTTATTCCAAATTCCGTGTTCCGAATTTCAAATTACAAATTCCAAATTCCGTATTTCAAATACCAAATTCTGTGTTCCGAATTCCGTGTTCCGATTTCTGTGTTCCAAATTCCGTGTTCCGATTTCCGTGTTCCTAATTCTGTGTTCCGAGTTCCAAATTCCACGTTCAGAGTTCCAAATTCCGTGTTCCGAGTTCCAAATTCCGTGTTCCGAATTCTGTTTTCCAAATTCCGTGTTCCGTGTTCCAAATTCCGTGTTCCGAGTTCCAAATTCCGCATTCAGAGTTCCAAATTCCATGTTCCGAGTTCCAAATTCCGTATTCCAAATTCCGTGTTCCGAATTCCAAATTCTGAATTCCTTATTCCAAATTCCCTGTTCTGAATTTCAAATTCCGAATTCCAAATTCCATATTCCAAATTCCGTGTTCCGAATTCCGTGTTCCGAATTCCGTGTTCCGAATTCCGTGTTCCGAATTCCAAATTCCAAATTCCGCATTCCAAATTCCAAATTCCAAATTCCGTATTCCATATTCCAAATTCCGTGTTCCGAATTCCGTGTTTGATTTCTGTGTTCCAAATTCTGTATTCCAAATTTCATGTTCCGTGTTCCAAATTCCAAATTCAGTATTCCAAATTCCGTATTCCGAATTCCAAGTTCCATGTTCTAAATTCCATATTCCGTGTTCCAAATTCCGTATTCCAAATTCCGTGTTCCGAATTCCGTGTTCCGAATTCCGTGTTCCGAATTTTCATGTTCCGAATTCCGTGTTCCGAATTCCGTGTTCCGAATTCCAAATTCCAAATTCCGTATTCCAAATTCCAAATTCCAAATTCCGTATTCCAAATTCCAAATTCCAAATTCTGTATTCCATATTCCAAATTCCGTGTTCCGAATTCCGTGTTCCGAATTCCGTGTTCTGAATTCCGTGTTCCGAATTCCAAATTCCAAATTCCAAATTCCATGTTCTGAATTCCAAATTCCGTGTTCTAAATTTCAAATTCCGTATTCCAAATTCCATGTTCTGAATTCCAAATTCCGTGTTCTGAATTCCAAGTTCCGTGTTCTGAATTCCAAATTCCATATTCCAAATTCCATGTTCTGAATTCCAAATTCCTTGTTCTGAATTCCAAATTCCGTGTTCTGAATTCCAAATTACGAGTTTGAATTTCAAATTCCGTGTTCTGGATTTCAAATTCCGTGTTCCGAATTCCAAATTCCGTGTTCTGAATTCCGTGTTCCAAATTCCGTGTTCCGAATTCCGTGTTCAGAATTCCGTGTTCCGAATTCCATGTTCCAAATTCCACGTTCCGAATTCCAAATTCCAAATTCCGTATTCCAAATTACAAATTACAAATTCCGTATTCCAAATTCCAAATTCTGTATTCTGAATTCTAAATTCAAAAATTCTGTTTTCCGTATTCCGTGTTCCGAATTCAAAAATACCGTATTCCAAATTTTGTGTTCCGAATTCCGTGTTCCGAATTCCATGTTCCGAATTCCAAATTCCATGTTCTGAATTCCGTATTCCAAATTCAGTGTTCCAAATTCCGTGTTCCAAATTCTGTGTTCCAAATTCCGTGTTCCGAATTCCAAATTCCGTGTTCCAAATTCCGTGTTCCAAATTCTGTGTTCCGAATTCCGTGTTCCAAATTCCGTGTTCCGAATTCCGTGTTCCAAATTCCGTGTTCCGAATTCCGTGTTCCGAATTCCGTGTTCTGAATTCCGTGTTCCGAGTTCCAAATTTCAAATTCCGTGTTCTGAATTCCAAATTCCGTGTTCCGAATTCCAAATTCTGTGTTTCGAATTCCAAATTCCGTGTTCCGAATTCCAAATTCCGTGTTCCGAATTCCAAAGTCCGTGTTCCGAATTTCAAATTCTGTGTTCCGAATTCCAAATTCCGTGTTCTGAATTCATTATTCCAAATTCCGTATTCCAAATTCCGTGTTCCGAATTCCAAATTCCAAATTCCGTATTCCAAATTTCAAATTCTATATTCCAATTTCCGTATTCCAAATTCCAAATTCCGTATTCCGTATTCAAAATTCCGTGTTTTGAATTCCAAATTCCAATTTTCTTATTCCAAATTCCGTGTTCCAAATTCCGTGTTCCGAATTTCAAATTACAAATTCCAAATACTGTATTTCAAATACCAAATTCCATGTTCCAAATTCCATGTTTCTAGTTCCAAATTCCGTGTTCCGAATTCCGTGGTCCGAATTTCAAATTCCATATTCCAAATTCCGTATTCCAAATTCCATATTCCGAATTCCGTGTTCCGAATTCCAAATTCCGTGTTCTGAATTCCATATTCCAAATTCAGTGATCCAAATTCAGTGTTCCAAATTCAGTGTTCCAAATTCCGTGTTCCAAATTCCGTGTTCCGAATTCCAAATTCCATGTTCCGAATTCTGTGTTCCAAATTCCGTGTTCCAAATTCCGTGTTCCGAATTCCAAATTCCGTGTTCCGAATTCTGTGTTCCGATATCCGTGTTCCGAATTCCGTGTTCCGAATTCCAAATTCCGTATTCCAAATTCCAAATGACAAATTCCGTATTCCATATTCCAAATTCCGTGTTCCGAATTCCGTGTTTGATTTCTGTGTTCCAAATTCTGTATTCCAAATTTCATGTTCCGTGTTCCAAATTCCAAATTCAGTATTCCAAATTCCGTATTCCGAATTCCAAGTTCCATATTCCGTGTTCCAAATTCCGTATTCCAAATTCAGTGTTCTGAATTCCGTGTTCCAAATTCCGTGTTCCGAATTCCGTGTTCCGAATTCCAAATTCCAAATTCCGTGTTCCGAATTCCGTGTTCTGTGTTCCGAATTCCAAATTCCGTATTCCAAATTCCAAATTCCGTATTCCATATTCCAAATTCCGTGTTCCGAATTCCGTGTTTGATTTCTGTGTTCCAAATTCTGTATTCCAAATTCCCTGTTCTGAATTTCAAATTCCGTGTTCTGAATTCCAAATTCCTTATTCCAAATTCCGTGTTCCGAATTTCAAATTCCAAATTCCAAATTCCGTATTTCAAATACCAAATTCCGTGTTCCGAATTCCGTGTTCCGATTTCCGTGTTCCAAATTCCGTGTTCCGATTTCCGTGTTCCTAATTCCGTGTTCCGAGTTCCAAATTCCGCGTTCAGAGTTCCAAATTCCGTGTTCCGATTTCCAAATTCCGTGTTCCGAATTCTGTTTTCCAAATTCCGTGTTCCAAATTCCGTGTTCCGAGTTCCAAATTCCGCGTTCAGAGTTCCAAATTCCATGTTCCGAGTTCCAAATTCCGTATTCCAAATTCCGTGTTCCGAATTCCGTGTTCCAAATTCTGTGTTCCGAATTCCGTGTTCCAAATTCCGTGTTCCGAATTCCGTGTTCCGAATTCCGTGTTCTGAATTCCGTGTTCCGAGTTCCAAATTTCAAATTCCGTGTTCTGAATTCCAAATTCCGTGTTCCGAATTCCAAATTCTGTGTTTCGAATTCCAAATTCCGTGTTCCGAATTCCAAATTCCGTGTTCCGAATTCCAAAGTCCGTGTTCCGAATTTCAAATTCCGTGTTCCGAATTCCAAATTCCGTGTTCTGAATTCATTATTCCAAATTCCGTATTCCAAATTCCGTGTTCCGAATTCCAAATTCCAAATTCCGTATTCCAAATTTCAAATTCTATATTCCAATTTCCGTATTCCAAATTCCAAATTCCGTATTCCCTATTCAAAATTCCGTGTTTTGAATTCCAAATTCCAATTTTCTTATTCCAAATTCCGTGTTCCAAATTCCGTGTTCCGAATTTCAAATTACAAATTCCAAATACTGTATTTCAAATACCAAATTCCGTGTTCCAAATTCCATGTTTCTAGTTCCAAATTCCGTGTTCCGAATTCCGTGGTCCGAATTTCAAATTCCATTCTCCAAATTCCGTATTCCAAATTCCATATTCCGAATTCCGTGTTCCGAATTCCAAATTCCGTGTTCTGAATTCCATATTCCAAATTCAGTGATCCAAATTCAGTGTTCCAAATTCAGTGTTCCAAATTCCATGTTCCAAATTCCCTGTTCTGAATTTCAAATTCCGAATTCCAAATTCCATATTCCAAATTCCGTGTTCCGAATTCCGTGTTCCGAATTCCATGTTCCGAATTCCAAATTCCAAATTCCGCATTCCAAATTCCAAATTCCAAATTCCAAATTCCATATTCCAAATTCCGTGTTCCGAATTCCGTGTTTGATTTCTGTGTTCCAAATTCTGTATTCCAAATTTCATGTTCCGTGTTCCAAATTCCAAATTCAGTATTCCAAATTCCGTATTCCGAATTCCAAGTTCCATGTTCTAAATTCCATATTCCGTGTTCCAAATTCCGTATTCCGAATTCCGTGTTCCGAATTCCGTGTTCCGAATTTTCATGTTCCGAATTCCGTGTTCCGAATTCCAAATTCCAAATTCCGTATTCCAAATTACAAATTCCAAATTCCGTATTCCATATTCCAAATTCCGTGTTCCGAATTTCGTGTTCTGAATTCCGTGTTCCAAATTCCGTCTTCCGAATTCCAAATTCCAAATTCCATGTTCTGAATTCCAAATTCCGTGTTCTAAATTCCAAATTCCGTATTCCAAATTCCATGTTCTGAATTCCAAATTCCGTGTTCTGAATTCCAAATTCCATGTTCTGAATTCCAAATTCCTTGTTCTGAATTCCAAATTCCGTGTTCTGAATTCCAAATTACGAGTTCGAATTTCAAATTCTGTGTTCTGGATTTCAAATTCCGTGTTCCGAATTCCAAATTCCGTGTTCTGAATTCATTATTCCAAATTCCGTTTTCCGAATTCCAAATTCCAAATTCCGTGTTCTGAATTCCGTGTTCTGAATTAATTATTCAAAATTCCGTATTCAAATTCCGTGTTCCGAATTCCGTGTTCCGAATTCCAAACTCCAAATTCCGTATTCCAAATTCCGTATTCCAAATTCCAAATTCTTTATTCCAAATTCAAAATTCCATATTCCAAATTCAAAATTCCGTATTCCAAATTCCAAATGCCGTATTCCAAATTCCTTATTCCAAATTCCGTGTTCCAAATTCTGTGTTCCAAATTCCGTATTCCATGTTCCGAATTCCAAATTCCGAATTCCGTGTTCCGAATTTGAAATTCTGAATTCCTTATTCCAAATTCCCTGTTCTGAATTTCAAATTCCGCGTTCTGAATTCCAAATTCCTTATTCCAAATTCCGTGTTCCGAATTTCAAATTACAAATTCCAAATTCCGTATTTCAAATACCAAATTCTGTGTTCCGAATTCCGTGTTCCGATTTCTGTGTTCCAAATTCCGTGTTCCGATTTCCGTGTTCCTAATTCTGTGTTCCGAGTTCCAAATTCCACGTTCAGAGTTCCAAATTCCGTGTTCCGAGTTCCAAATTCCGTGTTCCGAATTCTGTTTTCCAAATTCCGTGTTCCGTGTTCCAAATTCCGTGTTCCGAGTTCCAAATTCCGCATTCAGAGTTCCAAATTCCATGTTCCGAGTTCCAAATTCCGTATTCCAAATTCCGTGTTCCGAATTCCAAATTCTGAATTCCTTATTCCAAATTCCCTGTTCTGAATTTCAAATTCCGAATTCCAAATTCCATATTCCAAATTCCGTGTTCCGAATTCCGTGTTCCGAATTCCGTGTTCCGAATTCCGTGTTCCGAATTCCAAATTCCAAATTCCGCATTCCAAATTCCAAATTCCAAATTCCGTATTCCATATTCCAAATTCCGTGTTCCGAATTCCGTGTTTGATTTCTGTGTTCCAAATTCTGTATTCCAAATTTCATGTTCCGTGTTCCAAATTCCAAATTCAGTATTCCAAATTCCGTATTCCGAATTCCAAGTTCCATGTTCTAAATTCCATATTCCGTGTTCCAAATTCCGTATTCCAAATTCCGTGTTCCGAATTCCGTGTTCCGAATTCCGTGTTCCGAATTTTCATGTTCCGAATTCCGTGTTCCGAATTCCGTGTTCCGAATTCCAAATTCCAAATTCCGTATTCCAAATTCCAAATTCCAAATTCCGTATTCCAAATTCCAAATTCCAAATTCTGTATTCCATATTCCAAATTCCGTGTTCCGAATTCCGTGTTCCGAATTCCGTGTTCTGAATTCCGTGTTCCGAATTCCAAATTCCAAATTCCAAATTCCATGTTCTGAATTCCAAATTCCGTGTTCTAAATTTCAAATTCCGTATTCCAAATTCCATGTTCTGAATTCCAAATTCCGTGTTCTGAATTCCAAGTTCCGTGTTCTGAATTCCAAATTCCATATTCCAAATTCCATGTTCTGAATTCCAAATTCCTTGTTCTGAATTCCAAATTCCGTGTTCTGAATTCCAAATTACGAGTTTGAATTTCAAATTCCGTGTTCTGGATTTCAAATTCCGTGTTCCGAATTCCAAATTCCGTGTTCTGAATTCCGTGTTCCAAATTCCGTGTTCCGAATTCCGTGTTCAGAATTCCGTGTTCCGAATTCCATGTTCCAAATTCCACGTTCCGAATTCCAAATTCCAAATTCCGTATTCCAAATTACAAATTACAAATTCCGTATTCCAAATTCCAAATTCTGTATTCTGAATTCTAAATTCAAAAATTCTGTTTTCCGTATTCCGTGTTCCGAATTCAAAAATACCGTATTCCAAATTTTGTGTTCCGAATTCCGTGTTCCGAATTCCATGTTCCGAATTCCAAATTCCATGTTCTGAATTCCGTATTCCAAATTCAGTGTTCCAAATTCCGTGTTCCAAATTCTGTGTTCCAAATTCCGTGTTCCGAATTCCAAATTCCGTGTTCCAAATTCCGTGTTCCAAATTCTGTGTTCCGAATTCCGTGTTCCAAATTCCGTGTTCCGAATTCCGTGTTCCAAATTCCGTGTTCCGAATTCCGTGTTCCGAATTCCGTGTTCTGAATTCCGTGTTCCGAGTTCCAAATTTCAAATTCCGTGTTCTGAATTCCAAATTCCGTGTTCCGAATTCCAAATTCTGTGTTTCGAATTCCAAATTCCGTGTTCCGAATTCCAAATTCCGTGTTCCGAATTCCAAAGTCCGTGTTCCGAATTTCAAATTCTGTGTTCCGAATTCCAAATTCCGTGTTCTGAATTCATTATTCCAAATTCCGTATTCCAAATTCCGTGTTCCGAATTCCAAATTCCAAATTCCGTATTCCAAATTTCAAATTCTATATTCCAATTTCCGTATTCCAAATTCCAAATTCCGTATTCCGTATTCAAAATTCCGTGTTTTGAATTCCAAATTCCAATTTTCTTATTCCAAATTCCGTGTTCCAAATTCCGTGTTCCGAATTTCAAATTACAAATTCCAAATACTGTATTTCAAATACCAAATTCCATGTTCCAAATTCCATGTTTCTAGTTCCAAATTCCGTGTTCCGAATTCCGTGGTCCGAATTTCAAATTCCATATTCCAAATTCCGTATTCCAAATTCCATATTCCGAATTCCGTGTTCCGAATTCCAAATTCCGTGTTCTGAATTCCATATTCCAAATTCAGTGATCCAAATTCAGTGTTCCAAATTCAGTGTTCCAAATTCCGTGTTCCAAATTCCGTGTTCCGAATTCCAAATTCCATGTTCCGAATTCTGTGTTCCAAATTCCGTGTTCCAAATTCCGTGTTCCGAATTCCAAATTCCGTGTTCCGAATTCTGTGTTCCGATATCCGTGTTCCGAATTCCGTGTTCCGAATTCCAAATTCCGTATTCCAAATTCCAAATGACAAATTCCGTATTCCATATTCCAAATTCCGTGTTCCGAATTCCGTGTTTGATTTCTGTGTTCCAAATTCTGTATTCCAAATTTCATGTTCCGTGTTCCAAATTCCAAATTCAGTATTCCAAATTCCGTATTCCGAATTCCAAGTTCCATATTCCGTGTTCCAAATTCCGTATTCCAAATTCAGTGTTCTGAATTCCGTGTTCCAAATTCCGTGTTCCGAATTCCGTGTTCCGAATTCCAAATTCCAAATTCCGTGTTCCGAATTCCGTGTTCTGTGTTCCGAATTCCAAATTCCGTATTCCAAATTCCAAATTCCGTATTCCATATTCCAAATTCCGTGTTCCGAATTCCGTGTTTGATTTCTGTGTTCCAAATTCTGTATTCCAAATTCCCTGTTCTGAATTTCAAATTCCGTGTTCTGAATTCCAAATTCCTTATTCCAAATTCCGTGTTCCGAATTTCAAATTCCAAATTCCAAATTCCGTATTTCAAATACCAAATTCCGTGTTCCGAATTCCGTGTTCCGATTTCCGTGTTCCAAATTCCGTGTTCCGATTTCCGTGTTCCTAATTCCGTGTTCCGAGTTCCAAATTCCGCGTTCAGAGTTCCAAATTCCGTGTTCCGATTTCCAAATTCCGTGTTCCGAATTCTGTTTTCCAAATTCCGTGTTCCAAATTCCGTGTTCCGAGTTCCAAATTCCGCGTTCAGAGTTCCAAATTCCATGTTCCGAGTTCCAAATTCCGTATTCCAAATTCCGTGTTCCGAATTCCGTGTTCCAAATTCTGTGTTCCGAATTCCGTGTTCCAAATTCCGTGTTCCGAATTCCGTGTTCCGAATTCCGTGTTCTGAATTCCGTGTTCCGAGTTCCAAATTTCAAATTCCGTGTTCTGAATTCCAAATTCCGTGTTCCGAATTCCAAATTCTGTGTTTCGAATTCCAAATTCCGTGTTCCGAATTCCAAATTCCGTGTTCCGAATTCCAAAGTCCGTGTTCCGAATTTCAAATTCCGTGTTCCGAATTCCAAATTCCGTGTTCTGAATTCATTATTCCAAATTCCGTATTCCAAATTCCGTGTTCCGAATTCCAAATTCCAAATTCCGTATTCCAAATTTCAAATTCTATATTCCAATTTCCGTATTCCAAATTCCAAATTCCGTATTCCCTATTCAAAATTCCGTGTTTTGAATTCCAAATTCCAATTTTCTTATTCCAAATTCCGTGTTCCAAATTCCGTGTTCCGAATTTCAAATTACAAATTCCAAATACTGTATTTCAAATACCAAATTCCGTGTTCCAAATTCCATGTTTCTAGTTCCAAATTCCGTGTTCCGAATTCCGTGGTCCGAATTTCAAATTCCATTCTCCAAATTCCGTATTCCAAATTCCATATTCCGAATTCCGTGTTCCGAATTCCAAATTCCGTGTTCTGAATTCCATATTCCAAATTCAGTGATCCAAATTCAGTGTTCCAAATTCAGTGTTCCAAATTCCATGTTCCAAATTCCGTGTTCCGAATTCCAAATTCCGTTTTCCGAATTCTGTGTTCCGATTTCCGTGTTCCGAATTCCGTGTTCCGAATTCCAAATTCCAAATTCCAAATGACAAATTCCGTATTCCATATTCCAAATTCCGTGTTCCGAATTCCGTGTTTGATTTCTGTGTTCCAAATTCTGTATTCCAAATTTCATGTTCCGTGTTCCAAATTCCAAATTCAGTATTCCAAATTCCGTATTCCGAATTCCAAGTTCCATATTCCGTGTTCCAAATTCCGTATTCCAAATTCCGTGTTCTGAATTCCGTGTTCCAAATTCCGTGTTCCGAATTCCGTGTTCCGAATTCCAAATTCCAAATTCCGTGTTCCGAATTCCGTGTTCCGTGTTCCGAATTCCAAATTCCGTATTCCAAATTCCAAATTCCGTATTCCATATTCCAAATTCCGTGTTCCGAATTCCGTGTTTGATTTCTGTGTTCCAAATTCTGTATTCCAAATTCCCTGTTCTGAATTTCAAATTCCGTGTTCTGAATTCCAAATTCCTTATTCCAAATTCCGTGTTCCGAATTTCAAATTCCGAATTCCAAATTCCGTATTTCAAATACCAAATTCCGTGTTCCGAATTCCGTGTTCCAAATTCCGTGTTCCGATTTCCGTGTTCCTAATTCCGTGTTCCGAGTTCCAAATTCCGCGTTCAGAGTTCCAAATTCCGTGTTCCGATTTCCAAATTCCGTGTTCCGAATTCTGTTTTCCAAATTCCGTGTTCCGTGTTCCAAATTCCGTGTTCCGAGTTCCAAATTCCGCGTTCAGAGTTCCAAATTCCATGTTCCGAGTTCCAAATTCCGTATTCCAAATTCCGTGTTCCGAATTCCAAATTCTGAATTCCTTATTCCAAATTCCCTGTTCTGAATTTCAAATTCCGAATTCCAAATTCCGTATTCCAAATTACAAATTACAAATTCCGTATTCCATATTCCAAATTCTGTGTTCCGAATTCATTGTTCCAAATTCCGTGTTCCAAATTCCGTGTTCCGAATTCCAAATGACAAATTCCGTATTCCATATTCCAAATTCCGTGTTCCGAATTCCAAGTTCCATATTCCGTGTTCCAAATTCCGTATTCCAAATTCCGTGTTCCGAATTCCGTGTTCCGAATTC
Organism: Rana muscosa; assembly: GCA_029206835.1. Classification (NCBI taxonomy): domain Eukaryota; kingdom Metazoa; phylum Chordata; class Amphibia; order Anura; family Ranidae; genus Rana; species Rana muscosa. Next base: position 1,407,051 of record JARGYO010000046.1, read on the forward strand.
CATGTTCCGAATTCCAAATTCCAAATTCCATATTCCCAATTCCAAATTCCGTGTTCCGAAATCCGTGTTCCGTGTTCCGAATTCCAAATTCCGTATTCCAAATTCCAAATTCCAAATTCCGTATTCCATATTCCAAATTCCGTGTTCCGAATTCCGTGTTTGATTTCTGTGTTCCATATTCTGTATTCCAAATTTCATGTTCCGTGTTCCAAATTCCAAATTCAGTATTCCCTATTCCATATTCCGTGTTCCAAATTCCGTATTCCAAATTCCGTGTTCCGAATTCCGTGATCCGAATTCCATGTTCCGAATTCCGTGTTCCGAATTCCAAATTCCAAATTACAAATTACAAATTACAAATTCCGTATTCCATATTCCGAATTCCGTGTTCCGAATTCCAAATTCCAAATTCCATATTCCAAATTCCAAATTCCATATTCCAAATTCTGTGTTCCGAATTCCGTGTTTGATTTCTGTGTTCCAAATTCTGTATTCCAAATTTCATGTTCCGTGTTCCAAATTCCAAATTCAGTATTCCAAATTCCGTATTCCGAATTCCAAGTTCCATGTTCTAAATTCCATATTCCGTGTTCCAAATTCTGTATTCCGAATTCCGTGTTCCGAATTCCGTGTTCCGAATTCCGTGTTCCGAATTCCAAATTCCAAATTCCGTATTCCAAATTCCAAATTACAAATTCCGTATTCCATATTCCAAATTCCCTGTTCCAAATTCCGTGTTTGATTTCTGTGTTCCAAATTCTGTATTCCAAATTTCATGTTCCGTGTTCCAAATTCAGTATTCCAAATTCCGTATTCCGAATTCCAAGTTCCATGTTCTAAATTCCTTATTCCAAATTTCTTGTTCCAAATTCCATATTCCGTGTTCCGAATTCCAATTTCCGAATTCTGTGTTCCAAATTCCGTGTTCTAAATTCCGTGTTCCGAATTCCGTGTTCCGAATTTGAAATTCAGAATTCCTTATTCCAAATTCCCTGTTCTGAATTTCAAATTCCGTGTTCTGAATTCCAAATTCCTTATTCCAAATTCCGTGTTCCGAATTTCAAATTACAAATTCCAAATTCCTTATTTCAAATACCAAATTCCGTGTTCCGAATTCTGTGTTCCGATTTCCGTGTTCCAAATTCTGTGTTCCGATTTCCGTGTTCCTAATTCCGTGTTCCGAGTTCCAAATTCCACGTTTAGAGTTCCAAATTCCGTGTTCCGAGTTCCAAATTCCGTGTTCCGAATTCCATGTTTGATTTCTGTGTTCCAAATTCTGTATTCCAAATTCCAAGTTCCATGTTCTAAATTCCATATTCTGTGTTCCAAATTCTGTATTCCGAATTCCGTGTTCCGAATTCCGTGTTCCGAATTCCGTGTTCCGAATTCCGTGTTCCGAATTCCAAATTCCAAATTCCCTGTTCTGAATTTCAAATTACAAATTCCAAATTCCATATTCCAAATTCCGTGTTCCGAGTTCCGTGTTCCGAATTCCGTGTTCCGAATTCCAAATTCCAAATTCCGTATTCCAAATTCCAAATTACAAATTCCGTATTCCATATTCCAAATTCTGTGTTCCAAATTCCGTGTTTGATTTCTGTGTTCCAAATTCTGTATTCCAAATTTCATGTTCCGTGTTCCAAATTCAGTATTCCAAATTCCGTATTCCGAATTCCAAGTTCCATGTTCTAAATTCCTTATTCCAAATTTCTTGTTCCAAATTCCATATTCCGTGTTCCGAATTCCAATTTCCGAATTCTGTGTTCCAAATTCCGTGTTCTAAATTCCGTGTTCCGAATTCCGTGTTCCGAATTTGAAATTCAGAATTCCTTATTCCAAATTCCCTGTTCTGAATTTCAAATTCCGTGTTCTGAATTCCAAATTCCTTATTCCAAATTCCGTGTTCCGAATTTCAAATTACGAATTCCAAATTCCTTATTTCAAATACCAAATTCCGTGTTCCGAATTCTGTGTTCCGATTTCCGTGTTCCAAATTCTGTGTTCCGATTTCCGTGTTCCTAATTCCGTGTTCCGAGTTCCAAATTCCACGTTTAGAGTTCCAAATTCCGTGTTCCGAGTTCCAAATTCCGTGTTCCGAATTCCATGTTTGATTTCTGTGTTCCAAATTCTGTATTCCAAATTCCAAGTTCCATGTTCTAAATTCCATATTCTGTGTTCCAAATTCTGTATTCCGAATTCCGTGTTCCGAATTCCGTGTTCCGAATTCCGTGTTCCGAATTCCGTGTTCCGAATTCCAAATTCCAAATTCCCTGTTCTGAATTTCAAATTACAAATTCCAAATTCCATATTCCAAATTCTGTGTTCCGAATTCCGTGTTTGATTTCTGTGTTCCAAATTCTGTATTCCAAATTTCATGTTCCGTGTTCCAAATTCCAAATTCAGTATTCCAAATTCCGTGTTCCGAATTCCGTGTTCCGAATTCCAAATTCCAAATTCCAAATTACAAATTCCGTATTCCATATTCCGAATTCCGTGTTCCAAATTCCAAATTCCAAATTCCATATTCCATATTCCAAATTCCGTGTTCCGAATTCCGTGTTTGATTTCTGTGTTCCAAATTCTGTATTCCAAATTTCATGTTCCGTGTTCCAAATTCCAAATTCAGTATTCCATATTCCATATTCCGTGTTCAAAATTCCGTATTACAAATTCCGTGTTCCGAATTCCGTGATCCGAATTCCGTGTTCCGAATTCCGTGTTCCGAATTCCAAATTCCAAATTCCAAAATACAAATTACAAATTCCGTATTCCATATTCCGAATTCCGTGTTCCGAATTCCGTGTTCCGAATTCCGTGTTCCGAATTCCAAATTCCAAATTCCATATTCCAAATTCCAAATTCCATATTCCAAATTCCGTGTTCCGAATTCCGTGTTTGATTTCTGTGTTCCAAATTCTGTATTCCAAATGTCATGTTCCGTGTTCCAAATTCCAAATTCAGTATTCCAAATTCCGTATTCCGAATTCCAAGTTTCATGTTCTAAATTCCATATTCCGTGTTCCAAATTCTGTATTCCGAATTCCGTGTTCCGAATTCCGTGTTCTGAATTCCAAATTCCAAATTCTGTATTCCAAATTCCAAATTCCAAATTCCGTATTCCATATTCCAAATTCCGTGTTCCAAATTCCGTGTTTGATTTCTGTGTTCCAAATTCTGTATTCCAAATTTCATGTTCCGTGTTCCAAATTCAGTATTCCAAATTCCGTATTCCGAATTCCAAGTTCCATGTTCTAAATTCCTTATTCCAAATTTCTTCTTCCAAATTCCATATTCCGTGTTCTAAATTCCGTGTTCCAAATTCTGTGTTCCAAATTCCGTATTCCATGTTCCGAATTCCAAATTCCGAATTCCAAATTCCGAATTTGAAATTCTGAATTCCTTATTCCAAATTCCCTGTTCTGAATTTCAAATTCCGTGTTCCGAATTCCGTGTTTGATTTCTGTGTTCCAAATTCTGTATTCCAAATTTCATGTTCCGTGTTCCAAATTCCAAATTCAGTATTCCAAATTCTGTATTCCGAATTCCAAGTTTCATGTTCTAAATTCCATATTCCGTGTTCCAAATTCTGTATTCTGAATTCCGTGTTCCGAATTCCGTGTTCCGAATTCCAAATTCCAAATTCCGTATTCCAAATTCCAAATTCCAAATTCCATATTCCATATTCCAAATTCTGTGTTCCAAATTCCGTGTTTGATTTCTGTGTTCCAAATTCTGTATTCCAAATTTCATGTTCCGTGTTCCAAATTCAGTATTCCAAATTCCGTATTCCAAATTCCAAGTTCCATGTTCTAAATTCCTTATTCCAAATTTCTTGTTCCAAATTCCATATTCCGTGTTCCGAATTCCAATTTCCGAATTCCGTGTTCCAAATTCCGTGTTCTAAATTCTGTGTTCCAAATTCTGTGTTCCAAATTCCGTATTCCATGTTCCGAATTCCAAATTCCGAATTCCAAATTCCGAATTTGAAATTCTGAATTCCTTATTCCAAATTCCCTGTTCTGAATTTCAAATTCCGTGTTCTGAATTCCAAATTCCTTATTCCAAATTCCGTGTTCCGAATTTCAAATTCCGAATTCCAAATTCCGTATTTCAAATACCAAATTCCGTGTTCCGAATTCCGTGTTCCGATTTCCGTGTTCCAAATTCCGTGTTCCAATTTCCGTGTTCCTAACTCCGTGTTCCGAGTTCCAAATTCCACGTTCAGAGTTCCAAATTCCGTGTTCCGATTTCCAAATTCCGTGTTCTGAATTCTGTTTTCCAAATTCCGTGTTCCGTGTTCCAAATTCCGTGTTCCGAGTTCCAAATTCCGCGTTCAGAGTTCCAAATTCCGTGTTCCGAGTTCCAAATTCCGTATTCCAAATTCCGTGTTCCGAATTCCAAATTCTGAATTCCTTATTCCAAATTCCCTGTTCTGAATTTCAAATTCCAAATTCCAAATTCCATATTCCAAATTCCGTGTTCCGAGTTCCGTGTTCCGAATTCCGTGTTCCGAATTCCAAATTCCAAATTCCGTATTCCAAATTACAAATTACAAATTCCGTATTCCATATTCCAAATTCTGTGTTCCGAATTCCATGTTCCAAATTCCAAATTCCAAATTCCGCATTCCAAATTCCAAATTCCGTATTCCATATTCCAAATTCCGTGTTCCGAATTCCGTGTTTGATTTCTGTGTTCCAAATTCTGTATTCCAAATTTCATGTTCCGTGTTCCAAATTCCAAATTCAGTATTCCAAATTCCGTGTTCCGAATTCCGTGTTCCGAATTCCAAATTCCAAATTACAAATTACAAATTCCGTATTCCATATTCCGAATTCCGTGTTCCAAATTCCAAATTCCAAATTCCATATTCCATATTCCAAATTCCGTGTTCCGAATTCCGTGTTTGATTTCGGTGTTCCAAATTCTGTATTCCAAATTTCATGTTCCGTGTTCCAAATTCAGTATTCCATATTCCATATTCCGTGTTCAAAATTCCGTATTCCAAATTCCGTGTTCCGAATTCCGTGATCCGAATTCCGTGTTCCGAATTCCGTGTTCCGAATTCCAAATTACAAATTACAAATTACAAATTCCGTATTCCATATTCCGAATTCCGTGTTCCAAATTCCGTGTTCCGAATTCCGTGTTCCGAATTCCGTGTTCCAAATTCCAAATTCCAAATTCCATATTCCAAATTCCAAATTCCATATTCCAAATTCCGTGTTCCGAATTCCGTGTTTGATTTCTGTGTTCCAAATTCTGTATTCCAAATTTCATGTTCCGTGTTCCAAATTCCAAATTCAGTATTCCAAATTCCGTATTCCGAATTCCAAGTTTCATGTTCTAAATTCCATATTCCGTGTTCCAAATTCTGTATTCCGAATTCCGTGTTCCGAATTCCGTGTTCCGAATTCCAAATTCCAAATTCCGTATTCCAAATTCCAAATTCCAAATTCCAAATTCCATATTCCAAATTCCGTGTTCCAAATTCCGTGTTTGATTTCTGTGTTCCAAATTCTGTATTCCAAATTTCATGTTCCGTGTTCCAAATTCAGTATTCCAAATTCCGTATTCCGAATTCCAAGTTCCATGTTCTAAATTCCTTATTCCAAATTTCTTGTTCCAAATTCCATATTCCGTGTTCCGAATTCCAATTTCCGAATTCCGTGTTCCAAATTCCGTGTTCTAAATTCCGTGTTCCAAATTCTGTGTTCCAAATTCCGTATTCCATGTTCCGAATTCCAAATTCCGAATTCCAAATTCCGAATTTGAAATTCTGAATTCCTTATTCCAAATTCCCTGTTCTGAATTTCAAATTCCGTGTTCTGAATTCCAAATTCCTTATTCCAAATTCCGTGTTCCGAATTTCAAATTACGAATTCCAAATTCCGTATTTCAAATACCAAATTCCGTGTTCCAAATTCCGTGTTCCGATTTCCGTGTTCCAAATTCCGTGTTCCGAATTCCGTGTTCCGAATTCCGTGTTCCGAATTTTCATGTTCCGAATTCCGTGTTCCGAATTCCAAATTCCGTATTCCAAATTCCAAATTACAAATTCCATATTCCATATTCCAAATTCCGTGTTCCGAATTTCGTGTTCTGAATTCCGTGTTCCAAATTCCGTGTTCCGAATTCCAAATTCCAAATTCCAAATTCCATGTTCTGAATTCCAAATTCCGTGTTCTAAATTCCAAATTCCGTATTCCAAATTCCATGTTCTGAATTCCAAATTCCGTGTTCTGAATTCCAAATTCCGTGTTCTGAATTCCAAATTCCGTATTCCAAATTCCATGTTCTGAATTCCAAATTCCTTGTTCTGAATTCCAAATTCCGTGTTCTGAATTCCAAATTACGAGTTCGAATTTCAAATTCCGTGTTCTGGATTTCAAATTCCGTGTTCCGAATTCCAAATTCCGTGTTCTGAATTTATTATTCCAAATTCCGTTTTCCGAATTCCAAATTCCAAATTCCGTGTTCCGAATTCCGTGTTCTGAATTAATTATTCAAAATTCCGTATTCAAATTCCGTGTTCCGAATTCCGTGTTCCGAATTCCAAACTCCAAATTCCGTATTCCAAATTCCGTATTCCAAATTCCAAATTCTTTATTCCAAATTCAAAATTCCATATTCCAAATTCAAAATTCCGTATTCCTTAATTCCAAATGCCGTATTCCAAATTCCTTATTCCAAATTCCGTGTTCCAAATTCTGTGTTCCAAATTCCGTATTCCATGTTCCGAATTCCAAATTCCGAATTCCGTGTTCCGAATTTGAAATTCTGAATTCCTTATTCCAAATTCCCTGTTCTGAATTTCAAATTCCGTGTTCTGAATTCCAAATTCCTTATTCCAAATTCCGTGTTCCGAATTTCAAATTACAAATTCCAAATTCCGTATTTCAAATACCAAATTCCATGTTCCGAATTATGTGTTCCGATTTCTGTGTTCCAAATTCCGTGTTCCGATTTCCGTGTTCCTAATTATGTGTTCCGAGTTCCAAATTCCACGTTCAGAGTTCCAAATTCCGTGTTCCGAGTTCCAAATTCCGTGTTCCGAATTCTGTTTTCCAAATTCCGTGTTCCGTGTTCCAAATTCTGTGTTCCGAGTTCCAAATTCCGCATTCAGAGTTCCAAATTCCGTGTTCCGAGTTCCAAATTCCGTATTCCAAATTCCGTGTTCCGAATTCCAAATTCTGAATTCCTTATTCCAAATTCCCTGTTCTGAATTTCAAATTCCGAATTCCAAATTCCATATTCCAAATTCCGTGTTCCGAATTCCGTGTTCCGAATTCCGTGTTCCGAATTCCAAATTCCAAATTCCGCATTCCAAATTCCAAATTCCGTATTCCATATTCCAAATTCCGTGTTCCGAATTCCGTGTTTGATTTCTGTGTTCCAAATTCAGTATTCCAAATTCCGTATTCCGAATTCCAAGTTCCATGTTCTAAATTCCATATTCCGTGTTCCAAATTCCGTATTCCAAATTCCGTGTTCCGAATTCCGTGTTCCGAATTCCGTGTTCCGAATTTTCATGTTCCGAATTCCGTGTTCCGAATTCCGTGTTCCGAATTCCAAATTCCAAATTCCGTATTCCAAATTCCAAATTCCAAATTCCGTATTCCAAATTCCAAATTCCAAATTCCGTATTCCATATTCCAAATTCCGTGTTCCGAATTCCGTGTTCTGAATTCCGTGTTCTGAATTCCGTGTTCCGAATTCCAAATTCCAAATTCCATGTTCTGAATTCCAAATTCCGTGTTCTAAATTCCAAATTCCGTATTCCAAATTCCATGTTCTGAATTCCAAATTCCGTGTTCTGAATTCCAAGTTCCGTGTTCTGAATTCCAAATTCCGTATTCCAAATTCCATGTTCTGAATTCCAAATTCCTTGTTCTGAATTCCAAATTCCGTGTTCTGAATTCCAAATTACGAGTTCGAATTTCAAATTCCGTGTTCTGGATTTCAAATTCCGTGTTCCGAATTCCAAATTCCGTGTTCTGAATTCCAAATTCCGTGTTCTGAATTCCGTGTTCCAAATTCCGTGTTCCGAATTCCGTGTTCTGAATTCCGTATTCCAAATTCCAAATTCCGTATTCCATATTCCAAATTCCGTGTTCCGAATTCCGTGTTTGATTTCTGTGTTCCAAATTCTGTATTCCAAATTCCCTGTTCTGAATTTCAAATTCCGTGTTCTGAATTCCAAATTCCTTATTCCAAATTCCGTGTTCCGAATTTCAAATTCCAAATTCCAAATTCCGTATTTCAAATACCAAATTCCGTGTTCCGAATTCCGTGTTCCAATTTCCGTGTTCCAAATTCCGTGTTCCAATTTCCGTGTTCCTAACTCCGTGTTCCGAGTTCCAAATTCCACGTTCAGAGTTCCAAATTCCGTGTTCCGATTTCCAAATTCCGTGTTCCGAATTCTGTTTTCCAAATTCCGTGTTCCGTGTTCCAAATTCTGTGTTCCGAGTTCCAAATTCCGCGTTCAGAGTTCCAAATTCCGTGTTCCGAGTTCCAAATTCCGTATTCCAAATTCCGTGTTCCGAATTCCAAATTCTGAATTCCTTATTCCAAATTCCCTGTTCTGAATTTCAAATTACAAATTCCAAATTCCATATTCCAAATTCCGTGTTCCAAGTTCCGTGTTCCGAATTCCGTGTTCCGAATTCCAAATTCCAAATTCCGTATTCCAAATTACAAATTACAAATTCCGTATTCCATATTCCAAATTCTGTGTTCCGAATTCCGTGTTTGATTTCTGTGTTCCAAATTCTGTATTCCAAATTTCATGTTCCGTGTTCCAAATTCCAAATTCAGTATTCCAAATTCCGTGTTCCGAATTCCGTGTTCCGAATTCCAAATTCCAAATTACAAATTACAAATTCCGTATTCCATATTCCGAATTCCGTGTTCCAAATTCCAAATTCCAAATTCCAAATTCCAAATTCCATATTCCATATTCCAAATTCCGTGTTCCGAATTCCGTGTTTGATTTCTGTGTTCCAAATTCTGTATTCCAAATTTCATGTTCCGTGTTCCAAATTCCAAATTCAGTATTCCATATTCCATATTCCGTGTTCAAAATTCCGTATTCCAAATTCCGTGTTCCGAATTCCGTGTTCCGAATTCCAAATTCCAAATTCCAAATTACAAATTACAAATTCCGTATTCCATATTCCGAATTCCGTGTTCCGAATTCCGTGTTCCGAATTCCGTGTTCCGAATTCCAAATTCCAAATTCCATATTCCAAATTCCAAATTCCATATTCCAAATTCCGTGTTCCGAATTCCGTGTTTGATTTCTGTGTTCCAAATTCTGTATTCCAAATGTCATGTTCCGTGTTCCAAATTCCAAATTCAGTATTCGAAATTCCGTATTCCGAATTCCAAGTTTCATGTTCTAAATTCCATATTCCGTGTTCCAAATTCTGTATTCCGAATTCCGTGTTCCGAATTCCGTGTTCCGAATTCCAAATTCCAAATTCCGTATTCCAAATTCCAAATTCCAAATTCCGTATTCCATATTCCAAATTCCGTGTTCCAAATTCCGTGTTTGATTTCTGTGTTCCAAATTCTGTATTCCAAATTTCATGTTCCGTGTTCCAAATTCAGTATTCCAAATTCCGTATTCCGAATTCCAAGTTCCATGTTCTAAATTCCTTATTCCAAATTTCTTGTTCCAAATTCCATATTCCGTGTTCTAAATTCCGTGTTCCAAATTCTGTGTTCCAAATTCCGTATTCCATGTTCCGAATTCCAAATTCCGAATTCCAAATTCCGAATTTGAAATTCTGAATTCCTTATTCCAAATTCCCTGTTCTGAATTTCAAATTCCGTGTTCCGAATTCCGTGTTTGATTTCTGTGTTCCAAATTCTGTATTCCAAATTTCATGTTCCGTGTTCCAAATTCCAAATTCAGTATTCCAAATTCTGTATTCCGAATTCCAAGTTTCATGTTCTAAATTCCATATTCCGTGTTCCAAATTCTGTATTCCGAATTCCGTGTTCCGAATTCCGTGTTCCGAATTCCAAATTCCAAATTCCGTATTCCAAATTCCAAATTCCAAATTCCGTATTCCATATTCCAAATTCTGTGTCCCAAATTCCGTGTTTGATTTCTGTGTTCCAAATTCTGTATTCCAAATTTCATGTTCCGTGTTCCAAATTCAGTATTCCAAATTCCGTATTCCAAATTCCAAGTTCCATGTTCTAAATTCCTTATTCCAAATTTCTTGTTCCAAATTCCATATTCCGTGTTCCGAATTCCAATTTCCGAATTCCGTGTTCCAAATTCCGTGTTCTAAATTCTGTGTTCCAAATTCTGTGTTCCAAATTCCGTATTCCATGTTCCGAATTCCAAATTCCGAATTCCAAATTCCGAATTTGAAATTCTGAATTCCTTATTCCAAATTCCCTGTTCTGAATTTCAAATTCCGTGTTCTGAATTCCAAATTCCTTATTCCAAATTCCGTGTTCCGAATTTCAAATTACGAATTCCAAATTCCGTATTTCAAATACCAAATTCTGTGTTCCGAATTCCGTGTTCCGATTTCCGTGTTCCAAATTCCGTGTTCCGATTTCCGTGTTCCTAATTCCGTGTTCCGAGTTCCAAATTCCGCGTTCAGAGTTCCAAATTCCGTGTTCCGAGTTCCAAATTCCGTGTTCCGAATTCTGTTTTCCAAATTCCGTGTTCCGTGTTCCAAATTCCATGTTCCGAGTTCCGAATTCCACGTTCAGAGTTCCAAATTCCGTGTTCCGAGTTCCAAATTCCATATTCCAAATTCCGTGTTCCGAATTCCAAATTCTGAATTCCTTATTCCAAATTCCCTGTTCTGAATTTCAAATTCCGAATTCCAAATTCCATATTCCAAATTCCGTGTTCCGAATTCCGTGTTCCGAATTCCATGTTCCGAATTCCAAATTCCAAATTCCGCATTCCAAATTCCAAATTCCAAATTCCGTATTCCATATTCCAAATTCCGTGTTCCGAATTCCGTGTTTGATTTCTGTGTTCCAAATTCTGTATTCCAAATTTCATGTTCCGTGTTCCAAATTCCAAATTCAGTATTCCAAATTCCGTATTCCGAATTCCAAGTTTCATGTTCTAAATTCCATATTCCGTGTTCCAAATTCTGTATTCCGAATTCTGTGTTCCGAATTCCGTGTTCCGGATTCCAAATTCCAAATTCCGTATTCCAAATTCCAAATTCCAAATTCCGTATTCCATATTCCAAATTCTGTGTTCCAAATTCCGTGTTTGATTTCTGTGTTCCAAATTCTGTATTCCAAATTTCATGTTCCGTGTTCCAAATTCAGTATTCCAAATTCCGTATTCCGAATTCCAAGTTCCATGTTCTAAATTCCTTATTCCAAATTTCTTGTTCCAAATTCCATATACCGTGTTCCGAATTCCAATTTCCGAATTCCGTGTTCCAAATTCCGTGTTCTAAATTCCGTGTTCCAAATTCTGTGTTCCAAATTCCGTATTCCATGTTCCGAATTCCAAATTCCGAATTTGAAATTCTGAATTCCTTATTCCAAATTCCCTGTTCTGAATTTCAAATTCCGTGTTCTGAATTCCAAATTCCTTATTCCAAATTCCGTGTTCCGGATTTCAAATTACGAATTCCAAATTCCGTATTTCAAATACCAAATTCCGTGTTCCGAATTCCGTGTTCCGATTTCCGTGTTCCAAATTCCGTGTTCCGATTTCCGTGTTCCTAATTCCGTGTTCCGAGTTCCAAATTCCGCGTTCAGAGTTCCAAATTCCGTGTTCCGAGTTCCAAATTCCGTGTTCCGAATTCTGTTTTCCAAATTCCGTGTTCCGTGTTCCAAATTCCGTGTTCCGAGTTCCAAATTCCACGTTCAGAGTTCCAAATTCCGTGTTCCGAGTTCCAAATTCCGTATTCCAAATTCCGTGTTCCGAATTCCAAATTCTGAATTCCTTATTCCAAATTCCCTGTTCTGAATTTCAAATTCCGAATTCCAAATTCCATATTCCAAATTCCGTGTTCCGAATTCCGTGTTCCGAATTCCATGTTCCGAATTCCAAATTCCAAATTCCGCATTCCAAATTCCAAATTCCAAATTCCGTATGCCATATTCCAAATTCCGTGTTCCGAATTCCGTGTTTGATTTCTGTGTTCCAAATTCTGTATTCCAAATTTCATGTTCCGTGTTCCAAATTCCAAATTCAGTATTCCAAATTCCATATTCCGAATTCCAAGTTCCATGTTCTAAATTCCATAATCCGTGTTCCAAATTCCGTATTCCAAATTCCGTGTTCCAAATTCCGTGTTCCGAATTCCAAATTCCGTGTTCTAAATTCCAAATTCCGTATTCCAAATTCCATGTTCTGAATTCCAAATTCCGTGTTCTGATTTCCAAATTCCGTGTTCTGAATTCCAAATTCCGTATTCCAAATTCCATGTTCTGAATTCCAAATTCCTTGTTCTGAATTCCAAATTCCGTGTTCTGAATTCCAAATTACGAGTTCGAATTTCAAATTCCGTGTTCTGGATTTCAAATTCCGTGTTCCGAATTCCAAATTCCGTGTTCTGAATTTATTATTCCAAATTCCGTTTTCAGAATTCCAAATTCCAAATTCCGTGTTCCGAATTCCGTGTTCTGAATTAATTATTCAAAATTCCGTATTCAAATTCCGTGTTCCGAATTCCGTGTTCCGAATTCCAAACTCCAAATTCCGTATTCCAAATTCCGTATTCCAAATTCCAAATTCTTTATTCCAAATTCAAAATTCCATATTCAAAATTCAAAATTCTGTATTCCAAATTCCAAATGCCGTATTCCAAATTCCTTATTCCAAATTCCGGGTTTCGAATTCCAAATTCCCAATTTTGTATTCCAAATTCCTTATTCCAAATTCCGTGTTCCGAATTTCAAATTACAAAATCCAAATTCCGTATTTCAAATACCAAATTCCGTGTTCCGAATTCCGTGTTCCGATTTCCATGTTCCAAATTCCGTTTTCCGATTTCCGTGTTCCTAATTCCGTGTTCCGAGTTCCAAATTCCGTGTTCTGAATTCCGTGTTCCAAATTCCGTGTTCCGAATTCCGTGTTCTGAATTCCGTGTTCCGAATTCCATGTTCCAAATTCCACGTTCCGAATTCCAAATTCCAAATTCCGTATTCCAAATTACAAATTACAAATTCCGTTTTCCAAATTCCAAATTCTGTATTCTGAATTCTAAATTCAAAAATTCTGTTTTCCGTATTCTGTGTTCCGAATTCAAAAATACCGTATTCCAAATTTTGTGTTCCGAATTCCGTGTTCCGAATTCCGTGTTCCGAATTCCAAATTCCATGTTCTGAATTCCGTATTCCAAATTCAGTGTTCCAAATTCCGTGTTCCAAATTCCGTGTTCCAAATTCCGTGTTCCGAATTCCAAATTCCGTGTTCCGAATTCTGTGTTCCAAATTCTGTGTTCTGAATTCCGTGTTCCAAATTCCGTGTTCCGAATTCCGTGTTCCGAATTCCGTGTTCCGAGTTCCAAATTTCAAATTCCGTGTTCTGAATTCCAAATTCCGTGTTCTGAATTCCAAATTCCGTGTTCCGAATTCCAAATTCTGTGTTTCGAATTCCAAATTCCGTGTTCCGAATTCCAAATTCCGTGTTCCGAATTCCAAAGTCCGTGTTCCGAATTTCAAATTCCATGTTCCGAATTCCAAATTCCGTGTTCTGAATTCATTATTCCAAATTCCGTATTCCAAATTCCGTGTTCCGAATTCCAAATTCCAAATTCCGTATTCCAAATTTCAAATTCTATATTCCAATTTCCGTATTCCAAATTCCAAATTCCGTATTCCGTATTCAAAATTCCGTGTTTTGAATTCCAAATTCCAATTTTCTTATTCCAAATTCCGTGTTCCAAATTCCATGTTTCTAGTTCCAAATTCCGTGTTCTGAATTCCGTGGTCCGAATTTCAAATTCCATATTCCAAATTCCGTATTCCAAATTCCATATTCCGAATTCCGTGTTCCGAATTCCAAATTCCGTGTTCTGAATTCCATATTCCAAATTCAGTGATCCAAATTCAGTGTTCCAAATTCAGTGTTCCAAATTCAGTGTTCCAAATTCCGTGTTCCAAATTCCGTGTTCCGAATTCCAAATTCCATGTTCCGAATTCTGTGTTCCGATTTCCGTGTTCCGAATTCCGTGTTCCGAATTCCAAATTCCAAATTCCGTATTCCCAATTCCAAATTCCGTGTTCCGAATTCCGTGTTCCGAATTCCAAATTCCAAATTCCGTATTCCCAATTCCAAATTCCGTGTTCCGAATTCCGTGTTCCGTGTTCCGAGTTCCAAATTCCGTATTCCAAATTCCGTGTTCCGAATTCCAAATTCTGAATTCCTTATTCCAAATTCCCTGTTCTGAATTTCAAATTCCAAATTCCAAATTCCATATTCCAAATTCCGTGTTCCGAGTTCCGTGTTCCGAATTCCGTGTTCCGAATTCCAAATTCCAAATTCCGTATTCCAAATTACAAATTACAAATTCTGTATTCCATATTCCAAATTCTGTGTTCCGAATTCTGTGTTTGATTTCTGTGTTCCAAATTCCGTATTCCAAATTTCATGTTCCGTGTTCCAAATTCCAAATTCAGTATTCCAAATTCCGTGTTCCGAATTCCGTGTTCCAAATTCCAAATCCCAAATTCCAAATTCCAAATTCCAAATTCCATATTCCAAATTCCGTGTTCCAAATTCTGTATTCCAAATTTCATGTTCCGTGTTCCAAATTCCAAATTCAGTATTCCATATTCCATATTCCGTGTTCCAAATTCCGTATTCCAAATTCCGTGTTCCGAATTCCGTGATCCGAATTCCGTGTTCCGAATTCCGTGTTCCGAATTCTGTTTTCCAAATTCCGTGTTCCGTGTTCCAAATTCCGTGTTCCGAGTTCCAAATTCCGCATTCAGAGTTCCAAATTCCGTGTTCCGAGTTCCAAATTCCGTATTCCAAATTCTGTGTTCCGAATTCCAAATTCTGAATTCCTTATTCCAAATTCCCTGTTCTGAATTTCAAATTCCGAATTCCAAATTCCATATTCCAAATTCCGTGTTCCGATTTCCAAATTCCAAATTCCAAATTCCGCATTCCAAATTCCAAATTCCGTATTCCATATTCCAAATTCCGTGTTCCGAATTCCGTGTTTGATTTCTGTGTTCCAAATTCTGTATTCCAAATTTCATGTTCCGTGTTCCAAATTCCAAATTCAGTATTCCAAATTCCGTATTCCGAATTCCAAGTTCCATGTTCTAAATTCCATATTCCGTGTTCCAAATTCCGTATTCCAAATTCCGTGTTCCGAATTCTGTGTTCCGAATTCCGTGTTCCGAATTTTCATGTTCCGAATTCCGTGTTCCGAATTCCGTGTTCCGAATTCCAAATTCCAAATTCCGTATTCCAAATTCCAAATTCCGTATTCCAAATTCCAAATTCCAAATTCCGTATTCCATATTAAAAAATTCCGTGTTCCGAATTCCGTGTTCTGAATTCCGTGTTCTGAATTCCGTGTTCCGAATTCCAAATTCCAAATTCCAAATTCCATGTTCTGAATTCCAAATTCCGTGTTCTAAATTCCAAATTCCGTATTCCAAATTCCATGTTCTGAATTCCAAATTACGAGTTCGAATTTCAAATTCCGTGTTCTGGATTTCAAATTCCGTGTTCCGAATTCCAAATTCCGTGTTCTGAATTCCAAATTCCGTGTTCTGAATTCCGTGTTCCAAATTCCGTGTTCCGAATTCCGTGTTCTGAATTCCGTATTCCAAATTCCAAATTCCGTATTCCATATTCCAAATTCCGTGTTCCGAATTCCGTGTTTGATTTCTGTGTTCCAAATTCTGTATTCCAAATTCCCTGTTCTGAATTTCAAATTCCGTGTTCTGAATTCCAAATTCCTTATTCCAAATTCCGTGTTCCGAATTTCAAATTCCAAATTCCAAATTCCGTATTTCAAATACCAAATTCCGTGTTCCGAATTCCGTGTTCCAATTTCCGTGTTCCAATTTCCGTGTTCCTAACTCCGTGTTCCGAGTTCCAAATTCCATGTTCAGAGTTCCAAATTCCGTGTTCCGATTTCCAAATTCCGTGTTCCGAATTCTGTTTTCCAAATTCCGTGTTCCGTGTTCCAAATTCTGTGTTCCGAGTTCCAAATTCCGCGTTCAGAGTTCCAAATTCCGTGTTCCGAGTTCCAAATTCCGTATTCCAAATTCCGTGTTCCGAATTCCAAATTCTGAATTCCTTATTCCAAATTCCCTGTTCTGAATTTCAAATTACAAATTCCAAATTCCATATTCCAAATTCCGTGTTCCGAGTTCCGTGTTCCGAATTCCGTGTTCCGAATTCCAAATTCCAAATTCCGTATTCCAAATTCCAAATTACAAATTCCGTATTCCATATTCCAAATTCTGTGTTCCGAATTCCGTGTTTGATTTCTGTGTTCCAAATTCTGTATTCCAAATTTCATGTTCCGTGTTCCAAATTCCAAATTCAGTATTCCAAATTCCGTGTTCCGAATTCCGTGTTCCGAATTCCAAATTCCAAATTCCAAATTACAAATTCCGTATTCCATATTCCGAATTCCGTGTTCCAAATTCCAAATTCCAAATTCCATATTCCATATTCCAAATTCCGTGTTCCGAATTCCGTGTTTGATTTCTGTGTTCCAAATTCTGTATTCCAAATTTCATGTTCCGTGTTCCAAATTCCACATTCAGTATTCCATATTCCATATTCCGTGTTCAAAATTCCGTATTACAAATTCCGTGTTCCGAATTCCGTGATCCGAATTCCGTGTTCCGAATTCCGTGTTCCGAATTCCAAATTCCAAATTACAAATTACAAATTCCGTATTCCATATTCCGAATTCCGTGTTCCGAATTCCGTGTTCCGAATTCCAAATTCCAAATTCCATATTCCAAATTCCAAATTCCATATTCCAAATTCCGTGTTCCGAATTCCGTGTTTGATTTCTGTGTTCCAAATTCTGTATTCCAAATGTCATGTTCCGTGTTCCAAATTCCAAATTCAGTATTCCAAATTCCGTATTCCGAATTCCAAGTTTCATGTTCTAAATTCCATATTCCGTGTTCCAAATTCTGTATTCCGAATTCCGTGTTCCGAATTCCGTGTTCCGAATTCCAAATTCCAAATTCTGTATTCCAAATTCCAAATTCCAAATTCCGTATTCCATATTCCAAATTCCGTGTTCCAAATTCCGTGTTTGATTTCTGTGTTCCAAATTCTGTATTCCAAATTTCATGTTCCGTGTTCCAAATTCAGTATTCCAAATTCCGTATTCCGAATTCCAAGTTCCATGTTCTAAATTCCTTATTCCAAATTTCTTCTTCCAAATTCCATATTCCGTGTTCTAAATTCCGTGTTCCAAATTCTGTGTTCCAAATTCCGTATTCCATGTTCCGAATTCCAAATTCCGAATTCCAAATTCCGAATTTGAAATTCTGAATTCCTTATTCCAAATTCCCTGTTCTGAATTTCAAATTCCGTGTTCCGAATTCCGTGTTTGATTTCTGTGTTCCAAATTCTGTATTCCAAATTTCATGTTCCGTGTTCCAAATTCCAAATTCAGTATTCCAAATTCTGTATTCCGAATTCCAAGTTTCATGTTCTAAATTCCATATTCCGTGTTCCAAATTCTGTATTCTGAATTCCGTGTTCCGAATTCCGTGTTCCGAATTCCAAATTCCAAATTCCGTATTCCAAATTCCAAATTCCGTATTCCATATTCCAAATTCTGTGTTCCAAATTCCGTGTTTGATTTCTGTGTTCCAAATTCTGTATTCCAAATTTCATGTTCCGTGTTCCAAATTCAGTATTCCAAATTCCGTATTCCAAATTCCAAGTTCCATGTTCTAAATTCCTTATTCCAAATTTCTTGTTCCAAATTCCATATTCCGTGTTCCGAATTCCAATTTCCGAATTCCGTGTTCCAAATTCCGTGTTCTAAATTCTGTGTTCCAAATTCTGTGTTCCAAATTCCGTATTCCATGTTCCGAATTCCAAATTCCGAATTCCAAATTCCGAATTTGAAATTCTGAATTCCTTATTCCAAATTCCCTGTTCTGAATTTCAAATTCCGTGTTCTGAATTCCAAATTCCTTATTCCAAATTCCGTGTTCCGAATTTCAAATTACGAATTCCAAATTCCGTATTTCAAATACCAAATTCTGTGTTCCGAATTCTGTGTTCCGATTTCCGTGTTCCAAATTCCGTGTTCCGATTTCCGTGTTCCTAATTCCGTGTTCCGAGTTCCAAATTCCGCGTTCAGAGTTCCAAATTCCGTGTTCCGAGTTCCAAATTCCGTGTTCCGAATTCTGTTTTCCAAATTCCGTGTTCCGTGTTCCAAATTCCATGTTCCGAGTTCCGAATTCCACGTTCAGAGTTCCAAATTCTGTGTTCCGAGTTCCAAATTCCATATTCCAAATTCCGTGTTCCGAATTCCAAATTCTGAATTCCTTATTCCAAATTCCCTGTTCTGAATTTCAAATTCCGAATTCCAAATTCCATATTCCAAATTCCGTGTTCCGAATTCCGTGTTCCGAATTCCATGTTCCGAATTCCAAATTCCAAATTCCGCATTCCAAATTCCAAATTCCAAATTCCGTATTCCATATTCCAAATTCCGTGTTCCGAATTCCGTGTTTGATTTCTGTGTTCCAAATTCTGTATTCCAAATTTCATGTTCCGTGTTCCAAATTCCAAATTCAGTATTCCAAATTCCGTATTCCGAATTCCAAGTTTCATGTTCTAAATTCCATATTCCGTGTTCCAAATTCTGTATTCCGAATTCTGTGTTCCGAATTCCGTGTTCCGAATTCCAAATTCCAAATTCCGTATTCCAAATTCCAAATTCCAAATTCCGTATTCCATATTCCAAATTCTGTGTTCCAAATTCCGTGTTTGATTTCTGTGTTCCAAATTCTGTATTCCAAATTTCATGTTCCGTGTTCCAAATTCAGTATTCCAAATTCCGTATTCCGAATTCCAAGTTCCATGTTCTAAATTCCTTATTCCAAATTTCTTGTTCCAAATTCCATATACCGTGTTCCGAATTCCAATTTCCGAATTCCGTGTTCCAAATTCCGTGTTCTAAATTCCGTGTTCCAAATTCTGTGTTCCAAATTCCGTATTCCATGTTCCGAATTCCAAATTCCGAATTTGAAATTCTGAATTCCTTATTCCAAATTCCCTGTTCTGAATTTCAAATTCCGTGTTCTGAATTCCAAATTCCTTATTCCAAATTCCGTGTTCCGGATTTCAAATTACGAATTCCAAATTCCGTATTTCAAATACCAAATTCCGTGTTCCGAATTCCGTGTTCCGATTTCCGTGTTCCAAATTCCGTGTTCCGATTTCCGTGTTCCTAATTCCGTGTTCCGAGTTCCAAATTCCGCGTTCAGAGTTCCAAATTCCGTGTTCCGAGTTCCAAATTCCGTGTTCCGAATTCTGTTTTCCAAATTCCGTGTTCCGTGTTCCAAATTCCGTGTTCCGAGTTCCAAATTCCACGTTCAGAGTTCCAAATTCCGTGTTCCGAGTTCCAAATTCCGTATTCCAAATTCCGTGTTCCGAATTCCAAATTCTGAATTCCTTATTCCAAATTCCCTGTTCTGAATTTCAAATTCCGAATTCCAAATTCCATATTCCAAATTCCGTGTTCCGAATTCCGTGTTCCGAATTCCATGTTCCGAATTCCAAATTCCAAATTCCGCATTCCAAATTCCAAATTCCAAATTCCGTATGCCATATTCCAAATTCCGTGTTCCGAATTCCGTGTTTGATTTCTGTGTTCCAAATTCTGTATTCCAAATTTCATGTTCCGTGTTCCAAATTCCAAATTCAGTATTCCAAATTCCATATTCCGAATTCCAAGTTCCATGTTCTAAATTCCATAATCCGTGTTCCAAATTCCGTATTCCAAATTCCGTGTTCCAAATTCCGTGTTCCGAATTCCAAATTCCGTGTTCTAAATTCCAAATTCCGTATTCCAAATTCCATGTTCTGAATTCCAAATTCCGTGTTCTGATTTCCAAATTCCGTGTTCTGAATTCCAAATTCCGTATTCCAAATTCCATGTTCTGAATTCCAAATTCCTTGTTCTGAATTCCAAATTCCGTGTTCTGAATTCCAAATTACGAGTTCGAATTTCAAATTCCGTGTTCTGGATTTCAAATTCCGTGTTCCGAATTCCAAATTCCGTGTTCTGAATTTATTATTCCAAATTCCGTTTTCAGAATTCCAAATTCCAAATTCCGTGTTCCGAATTCCGTGTTCTGAATTAATTATTCAAAATTCCGTATTCAAATTCCGTGTTCCGAATTCCGTGTTCCGAATTCCAAACTCCAAATTCCGTATTCCAAATTCCGTATTCCAAATTCCAAATTCTTTATTCCAAATTCAAAATTCCATATTCAAAATTCAAAATTCCGTATTCCAAATTCCAAATGCCGTATTCCAAATTCCTTATTCCAAATTCCGGGTTTCGAATTCCAAATTCCCAATTTTGTATTCCAAATTCCTTATTCCAAATTCCGTGTTCCGAATTTCAAATTACAAAATCCAAATTCCGTATTTCAAATACCAAATTCCGTGTTCCGAATTCCGTGTTCCGATTTCCATGTTCCAAATTCCGTTTTCCGATTTCCGTGTTCCTAATTCCGTGTTCCGAGTTCCAAATTCCGTGTTCTGAATTCCGTGTTCCAAATTCCGTGTTCCGAATTCCGTGTTCTGAATTCCGTGTTCCGAATTCCATGTTCCAAATTCCACGTTCCGAATTCCAAATTCCAAATTCCGTATTCCAAATTACAAATTACAAATTCCGTTTTCCAAATTCCAAATTCTGTATTCTGAATTCTAAATTCAAAAATTCTGTTTTCCGTATTCTGTGTTCCGAATTCAAAAATACCGTATTCCAAATTTTGTGTTCCGAATTCCGTGTTCCGAATTCCGTGTTCCGAATTCCAAATTCCATGTTCTGAATTCCGTATTCCAAATTCAGTGTTCCAAATTCCGTGTTCCAAATTCCGTGTTCCAAATTCCGTGTTCCGAATTCCAAATTCCGTGTTCCGAATTCTGTGTTCCAAATTCTGTGTTCTGAATTCCGTGTTCCAAATTCCGTGTTCCGAATTCCGTGTTCCGAATTCCGTGTTCCGAGTTCCAAATTTCAAATTCCGTGTTCTGAATTCCAAATTCCGTGTTCTGAATTCCAAATTCCGTGTTCCGAATTCCAAATTCTGTGTTTCGAATTCCAAATTCCGTGTTCCGAATTCCAAATTCCGTGTTCCGAATTCCAAAGTCCGTGTTCCGAATTTCAAATTCCATGTTCCGAATTCCAAATTCCGTGTTCTGAATTCATTATTCCAAATTCCGTATTCCAAATTCCGTGTTCCGAATTCCAAATTCCAAATTCCGTATTCCAAATTTCAAATTCTATATTCCAATTTCCGTATTCCAAATTCCAAATTCCGTATTCCGTATTCAAAATTCCGTGTTTTGAATTCCAAATTCCAATTTTCTTATTCCAAATTCCGTGTTCCAAATTCCATGTTTCTAGTTCCAAATTCCGTGTTCTGAATTCCGTGGTCCGAATTTCAAATTCCATATTCCAAATTCCGTATTCCAAATTCCATATTCCGAATTCCGTGTTCCGAATTCCAAATTCCGTGTTCTGAATTCCATATTCCAAATTCAGTGATCCAAATTCAGTGTTCCAAATTCAGTGTTCCAAATTCAGTGTTCCAAATTCCGTGTTCCAAATTCCGTGTTCCGAATTCCAAATTCCATGTTCCGAATTCTGTGTTCCGATTTCCGTGTTCCGAATTCCGTGTTCCGAATTCCAAATTCCAAATTCCGTATTCCCAATTCCAAATTCCGTGTTCCGAATTCCGTGTTCCGTGTTCCGAGTTCCAAATTCCGTATTCCAAATTCCGTGTTCCGAATTCCAAATTCTGAATTCCTTATTCCAAATTCCCTGTTCTGAATTTCAAATTCCAAATTCCAAATTCCATATTCCAAATTCCGTGTTCCGAGTTCCGTGTTCCGAATTCCGTGTTCCGAATTCCAAATTCCAAATTCCGTATTCCAAATTACAAATTACAAATTCTGTATTCCATATTCCAAATTCTGTGTTCCGAATTCTGTGTTTGATTTCTGTGTTCCAAATTCCGTATTCCAAATTTCATGTTCCGTGTTCCAAATTCCAAATTCAGTATTCCAAATTCCGTGTTCCGAATTCCGTGTTCCAAATTCCAAATCCCAAATTCCAAATTCCAAATTCCAAATTCCATATTCCATATTCCAAATTCCGTGTTCCAAATTCTGTATTCCAAATTTCATGTTCCGTGTTCCAAATTCCAAATTCAGTATTCCATATTCCATATTCCGTGTTCCAAATTCCGTATTCCAAATTCCGTGTTCCGAATTCCGTGATCCGAATTCCGTGTTCCGAATTCCGTGTTCCGAATTCTGTTTTCCAAATTCCGTGTTCCGTGTTCCAAATTCCGTGTTCCGAGTTCCAAATTCCGCATTCAGAGTTCCAAATTCCGTGTTCCGAGTTCCAAATTCCGTATTCCAAATTCCGTGTTCCGAATTCCAAATTCTGAATTCCTTATTCCAAATTCCCTGTTCTGAATTTCAAATTCCGAATTCCAAATTCCATATTCCAAATTCCGTGTTCCGAATTCCGTGTTCCGAATTCCGTGTTCCGATTTCCAAATTCCAAATTCCAAATTCCGCATTCCAAATTCCAAATTCCGTATTCCATATTCCAAATTCCGTGTTCCGAATTCCGTGTTTGATTTCTGTGTTCCAAATTCTGTATTCCAAATTTCATGTTCCGTGTTCCAAATTCCAAATTCAGTATTCCAAATTCCGTATTCCGAATTCCAAGTTCCATGTTCTAAATTCCATATTCCGTGTTCCAAATTCCGTATTCCAAATTCCGTGTTCCGAATTCTGTGTTCCGAATTCCGTGTTCCGAATTTTCATGTTCCGAATTCCGTGTTCCGAATTCCGTGTTCCGAATTCCAAATTCCAAATTCCGTATTCCAAATTCCAAATTCCGTATTCCAAATTCCAAATTCCAAATTCCGTATTCCATATTAAAAAATTCCGTGTTCCGAATTCCGTGTTCTGAATTCCGTGTTCTGAATTCCGTGTTCCGAATTCCAAATTCCAAATTCCAAATTCCATGTTCTGAATTCCAAATTCCGTGTTCTAAATTCCAAATTCCGTATTCCAAATTCCATGTTCTGAATTCCAAATTCCGTGTTCTGAATTCCAAGTTCCGTGTTCTGAATTCCAAATTCCGTATTCCAAATTCCATGTTCTGAATTCCAAATTCCTTGTTCTGAATTCCAAATTCCGTGTTCTGAATTCCAAATTACGAGTTCGAATTTCAAATTCCGTGTTCTGGATTTCAAATTCCGTGTTCCGAATTCCAAATTCCGTGTTCTGAATTCCAAATTCCGTGTTCTGAATTCCGTGTTCCAAATTCCGTGTTCCGAATTCCGTGTTCTGAATTCCGTATTCCAAATTCCAAATTCCGTATTCCATATTCCAAATTCCGTGTTCCGAATTCCGTGTTTGATTTCTGTGTTCCAAATTCTGTATTCCAAATTCCCTGTTCTGAATTTCAAATTCCGTGTTCTGAATTCCAAATTCCTTATTCCAAATTCCGTGTTCCGAATTTCAAATTCCAAATTCCGTATTTCAAATACCAAATTCCGTGTTCCGAATTCCGTGTTCCAATTTCCGTGTTCCAATTTCCATGTTCCTAACTCCGTGTTCCGAGTTCCAAATTCCACGTTCAGAGTTCCAAATTCCGTGTTCCGATTTCCAAATTCCGTGTTCCGAATTCTGTTTTCCAAATTCCGTGTTCCGTGTTCCAAATTCTGTGTTCCGAGTTCCAAATTCCGCGTTCAGAGTTCCAAATTCCGTGTTCCGAGTTCCAAATTCCGTATTCCAAATTCCGTGTTCCGAATTCCAAATTCTGAATTCCTTATTCCAAATTCCCTGTTCTGAATTTCAAATTACAAATTCCAAATTCCATATTCCAAATTCCGTGTTCCGAGTTCCGTGTTCCGAATTCCGTGTTCCGAATTCCAAATTCCAAATTCCGTATTCCAAATTCCAAATTACAAATTCCGTATTCCATATTCCAAATTCTGTGTTCCGAATTCCGTGTTTGATTTCTGTGTTCCAAATTCTGTATTCCAAATTTCATGTTCCGTGTTCCAAATTCCAAATTCAGTATTCCAAATTCCGTGTTCCGAATTCCGTGTTCCGAATTCCAAATTCCAAATTACAAATTCCGTATTCCATATTCCGAATTCCGTGTTCCAAATTCCAAATTCCAAATTCCATATTCCATATTCCAAATTCCGTGTTCCGAATTCCGTGTTTGATTTCTGTGTTCCAAATTCTGTATTCCAAATTTCATGTTCCGTGTTCCAAATTCCACATTCAGTATTCCATATTCCATATTCCGTGTTCAAAATTCCGTATTACAAATTCCGTGTTCCGAATTCCGTGATCCGAATTCCGTGTTCCGAATTCCGTGTTCCGAATTCCAAATTCCAAATTACAAATTACAAATTCCGTATTCCATATTCCGAATTCCGTGTTCCGAATTCCGTGTTCCGAATTCCGTGTTCCGAATTCCAAATTCCAAATTCCATATTCCAAATTCCAAATTCCATATTCCAAATTCCGTGTTCCGAATTCCGTGTTTGATTTCTGTGTTCCAAATTCTGTATTCCAAATGTCATGTTCCGTGTTCCAAATTCCAAATTCAGTATTCCAAATTCCGTATTCCGAATTCCAAGTTTCATGTTCTAAATTCCATATTCCGTGTTCCAAATTCTGTATTCCGAATTCCGTGTTCCGAATTCCGTGTTCCGAATTCCAAATTCCAAATTCTGTATTCCAAATTCCAAATTCCAAATTCCGTATTCCATATTCCAAATTCCGTGTTCCAAATTCCGTGTTTGATTTCTGTGTTCCAAATTCTGTATTCCAAATTTCATGTTCCGTGTTCCAAATTCAGTATTCCAAATTCCGTATTCCGAATTCCAAGTTCCATGTTCTAAATTCCTTATTCCAAATTTCTTCTTCCAAATTCCATATTCCGTGTTCTAAATTCCGTGTTCCAAATTCTGTGTTCCAAATTCCGTATTCCATGTTCCGAATTCCAAATTCCGAATTCCAAATTCCGAATTTGAAATTCTGAATTCCTTATTCCAAATTCCCTGTTCTGAATTTCAAATTCCGTGTTCCGAATTCCGTGTTTGATTTCTGTGTTCCAAATTCTGTATTCCAAATTTCATGTTCCGTGTTCCAAATTCCAAATTCAGTATTCCAAATTCTGTATTCCGAATTCCAAGTTTCATGTTCTAAATTCCATATTCCGTGTTCCAAATTCTGTATTCTGAATTCCGTGTTCCGAATTCCGTGTTCCGAATTCCAAATTCCAAATTCCGTATTCCAAATTCCAAATTCCGTATTCCATATTCCAAATTCTGTGTTCCAAATTCCGTGTTTGATTTCTGTGTTCCAAATTCTGTATTCCAAATTTCATGTTCCGTGTTCCAAATTCAGTATTCCAAATTCCGTATTCCAAATTCCAAGTTCCATGTTCTAAATTCCTTATTCCAAATTTCTTGTTCCAAATTCCATATTCCGTGTTCCGAATTCCAATTTCCGAATTCCGTGTTCCAAATTCCGTGTTCTAAATTCTGTGTTCCAAATTCTGTGTTCCAAATTCCGTATTCCATGTTCCGAATTCCAAATTCCGAATTCCAAATTCCGAATTTGAAATTCTGAATTCCTTATTCCAAATTCCCTGTTCTGAATTTCAAATTCCGTGTTCTGAATTCCAAATTCCTTATTCCAAATTCCGTGTTCCGAATTTCAAATTCCGAATTCCAAATTCCGTATTTCAAATACCAAATTCCGTGTTCCGAATTCCGTGTTCCGATTTCCGTGTTCCAAATTCCGTGTTCCAATTTCCGTGTTCCTAACTCCGTGTTCCGAGTTCCAAATTCCGCGTTCAGAGTTCCAAATTCCGTGTTCCGAGTTCCAAATTCCGTATTCCAAATTCCGTGTTCCGAATTCCAAATTCTGAATTCCTTATTCCAAATTCCCTGTTCTGAATTTCAAATTCCAAATTCCAAATTCCATATTCCAAATTCCGTGTTCCAAGTTCCGTGTTCCGAATTCCGTGTTCCGAATTCCAAATTCCAAATTCCGTATTCCAAATTACAAATTACAAATTCCGTATTCCATATTCCAAATTCTGTGTTCCGAATTCCGTGTTTGATTTCTGTGTTCCAAATTCTGTATTCCAAATTTCATGTTCCGTGTTCCAAATTCCAAATTCAGTATTCCAAATTCCGTGTTCCGAATTCCGTGTTCCGAATTCCAAATTCCAAATTACAAATTACAAATTCCGTATTCCATATTCCGAATTCCGTGTTCCAAATTCCAAATTCCAAATTCCAAATTCCATATTCCATATTCCAAATTCCGTGTTCCGAATTCCGTGTTTGATTTCGGTGTTCCAAATTCTGTATTCCAAATTTCATGTTCCGTGTTCCAAATTCCAAATTCAGTATTCCATATTCCGTGTTCAAAATTCCGTATTCCAAATTCCGTGTTCCGAATTCCGTGATCCAAATTCCGTGTTCCGAATTCCGTGTTCCGAATTCCAAATTACAAATTACAAATTCCGTATTCCATATTCCGAATTCCGTGTTCCGAATTCCGTGTTCCGAATTCCGTGTTCCAAATTCCAAATTCCAAATTCCATATTCCAAATTCCAAATTCCATATTCCAAATTCCGTGTTCCGAATTCCGTGTTTGATTTCTGTGTTCCAAATTCTGTATTCCAAATTTCATGTTCCGTGTTCCAAATTCCAAATTCAGTATTCCAAATTCCGTATTCCGAATTCCAAGTTTCATGTTCTAAATTCCATATTCCGTGTTCCAAATTCTGTATTCCGAATTCCGTGTTCCGAATTCCGTGTTCCGAATTCCAAATTCCAAATTCCGTATTCCAAATTCCAAATTCCAAATTCCAAATTCCATACTCCAAATTCCGTGTTCCAAATTCCGTGTTTGATTTCTGTGTTCCAAATTCTGTATTCCAAATTTCATGTTCCGTGTTCCAAATTCAGTATTCCAAATTCCGGATTCCGAATTCCAAGTTCCATGTTCTAAATTCCTTATTCCAAATTTCTTGTTCCAAATTCCATATTCCGTGTTCCGAATTCCAATTTCCAAATTCCGTGTTCCAAATTCCGTGTTCTAAATTCCGTGTTCCAAATTCTGTGTTCCAAATTCTGTATTCCATGTTCCGAATTCCAAATTCCGAATTCCAAATTCCGAATTTGAAATTCTGAATTCCTTATTCCAAATTCCCTGTTCTGAATTTCAAATTCCGTGTTCTGAATTCCAAATTCCTTATTCCAAATTCCGTGTTCCGAATTTCAAATTACGAATTCCAAATTCCGTATTTCAAATATCAAATTCCGTGTTCCGAATTCCGTGTTCCGATTTCCGTGTTCCAAATTCCGTGTTCCGATTTCCGTGTTCCTAATTCCGTGTTCCGAGTTCCAAATTCCGCGTTCAGAGTTCCAAATTCCGTGTTCCGAGTTCCAAATTCCGTGTTCCGAATTCTGTTTTCCAAATTCCGTGTTCCATGTTCCAAATTCCGTGTTCCGAGTTCCAAATTCCGCGTTCAGAGTTCCAAATTCCGTGTTCCGAGTTCCAAATTCCGTATTCCAAATTCCGTGTTCCGAATTCCAAATTCTGAATTCCTTATTCCAAATTCCCTGTTCTGAATTTCAAATTCTGAATTCCAAATTCCATATTCCAAATTCCGTGTTCCGAATTCCGTGTTCCGAATTCCATGTCCCGAATTCCAAATTCCAAATTCCGCATTCCAAATTCCAAATTCCGTATTCCATATTCCAAATTCCGTGTTCCGAATTCCGTGTTTGATTTCTGTGTTCCAAATTCTGTATTCCAAATTTCATGTTCCGTGTTCCAAATTCCAAATTCAGTATTCCAAATTCCGTATTCCGAATTCCAAGTTCCATGTTCTAAATTCCATATTCCGTGTTCCAAATTCCGTATTCCAAATTCCGTGTTCCGAATTCCGTGTTCCGAATTCCGTGTTCCGAATTTTCATGTTCCGAATTCCGTGTTCTGAATTCCAAATTCCAAATTCCGTATTCCAAATTACAAATTACAAATTCCGTATTCCATATTCCAAATTCCGTGTTCCGAATTTCGTGTTCCGAATTCCGTGTTCCAAATTCCGTGTTCCGAATTCCAAATTCCAAATTCCATGTTCTGAATTCCAAATTCCGTGTTCTAAATTCCAAATTCCGTATTCCAAATTCCATGTTCTGAATTCCAAATTCCGTGTTCTGAATTCCAAATTCCGTGTTCTGAATTCCAAATTCCATGTTCTGAATTCCAAATTCCTTGTTCTGAATTCCAAATTCCGTGTTCTGAATTCCAAATTACGAGTTCGAATTTCAAATTCCGTGTTCTGGATTTCAAATTCCGTGTTCCGAATTCCAAATTCCGTGTTCTGAATTTATTATTCCAAATTCCGTTTTCCGAATTCCAAATTCCAAATTCCGTGTTCCGAATTCCGTGTTCTGAATTAATTATTCAAAATTCCATATTCAAATTCCGTGTTCCGAATTCCGTGTTCCGAATTCCAAACTCCAAATTCCGTATTCCAAATTCCGTATTCCAAATTCCAAATTCTTTATTCCAAATTCAAAATTCCATATTCCAAATTCAAAATTCTGTATTCCAAATTCCAAATGCCGTATTCCAAATTCCTTATTCCAAATTCCGTGTTCCAAATTCTGTGTTCCAAATTCCGTATTCCATGTTCCGAATTCCAAATTCCGAATTCCGTGTTCCGAATTTGAAATTCTGAATTCCTTATTCCAAATTCCCTGTTCTGAATTTCAAATTCCGTGTTCTGAATTCCAAATTCCTTATTCCAAATTCCGTGTTCCGAATTTCAAATTACAAATTCCAAATTCCGTATTTCAAATACCAAATTCCGTGTTCCGAATTCCGTGTTCCGATTTCTGTGTTCCAAATTCCGTGTTCCGATTTCCATGTTCCTAATTCCGTGTTCCGAGTTCCAAATTCCACGTTCAGAGTTCCAAATTCCGTGTTCCGAGTTCCAAATTCCGTGTTCCGAATTCTGTTTTCCAAATTCCGTGTTCCAAATTCCGTGTTCCGAGTTCCAAATTCCGCGTTCAGAGTTCCAAATTCCGTGTTCCGAGTTCCAAATTCCGTATTCCAAATTCCGTGTTCCGAATTCCAAATTCTGAATTCCTTATTCCAAATTCCCTGTTCTGAATTTCAAATTCCGAATTCCAAATTCCATATTCCAAATTCCGTGTTCCGAATTCCGTGTTCCGAATTCCGTGTTCCGAATTCCAAATTCCAAATTCCGCATTCCATATTCCAAATTCCAAATTCCGTATTCCATATTCCAAATTCCGTGTTCCGAATTCCGTGTTTGATTTCTGTGTTCCAAATTCTGTATTCCAAATTTCATCTTCCGTGTTCCAAATTCCAAATTCAGTATTCCAAATTCCGTATTCCGAATTCCAAGTTCCATGTTCTAAATTCCATATTCCGTGTTCCAAATTCCGTATTCCAAATTCCGTGTTCCGAATTCCGTGTTCCGAATTCCAAATTCCAAATTCCGTATTCCAAATTCCAAATTCCAAATTCCGTATTCCAAATTCCAAATTCCAAATTCCGTATTCCATATTCCAAATTCCGTGTTCTGAATTCCGTGTTCCGAATTCCGTGTTCTGAATTGCGTGTTCCGAATTCCAAATTCCATATTCCAAATTCCATGTTCCGAATTCCGTGTTTGATTTCTGTGTTCCAAATTCTGTATTCCAAATTTCATGTTCCGTGTTCCAAATTCCAAATTCAGTATTCCAAATTCCGTATTCCGAATTCCAAGTTTCATGTTCTAAATTCCATATTCCGTGTTCCAAATTCTGTATTCCGAATTCCGTGATCCGAATTCCGTGTTCCGAATTCCAAATTCCAAATTCCGTATTCCAAATTCCAAATTCCGTATTCCATATTCCGTGTTTGATTTCTGTGTTCCAAATTCTGTATTCCAAATTTCATGTTCCGTATTCCAAATTCCAAATTCCGTGTTCCAAATTCCGTGTTTGATTTCTGTGTTCCAAATTCTGTATTCCAAATTTCATGTTCCGTGTTCCAAATTCAGTATTCCAAATTCCGTATTCCGAATTCCAAGTTCCATGTTCTAAATTCCTTATTCCAAATTTCTTGTTCCAAATTCCATATTCCGTGTTCCGAATTCCAATTTCCGAATTCCGTGTTCCAAATTCCGTGTTCTAAATTCCGTGTTCCAAATTCTGTGTTCCAAATTCCGTATTCCATGTTCCGAATTCCAAATTCCGAATTCCAAATTCCGAATTTGAAATTCTGAATTCCTTATTCCAAATTCCCTGTTCTGAATTTCAAATTCCGTGTTCTGAATTCCAAATTCCTTATTCCAAATTCCGTGTTCCGAATTTCAAATTACGAATTCCAAATTCCGTATTTCAAATATCAAATTCCGTGTTCCGAATTCCGTGTTCCGATTTCCGTGTTCCAAATTCCGTGTTCCGATTTCCGTGTTCCTAATTCCGTGTTCCGAGTTCCAAATTCCGCTTTCAGAGTTCCAAATTCCGTGTTCCGAGTTCCAAATTCCGTGTTCCGAATTCTGTTTTCCAAATTCCGTGTTCCAAATTCCGTGTTCAGAGTTCCAAATTCCGTGTTCCGAGTTCCAAATTCCGTATTCCAAATTCCGTGTTCCGAATTCCAAATTCTGAATTCCTTATTCCAAATTCCCTGTTCTGAATTTCAAATTCCGAATTCCAAATTCCATATTCCAAATTCCGTGTTCCGAATTCCGTGTTCCGAATTCCATGTTCCGAATTCCAAATTCCAAATTCCGCATTCCAAATTCCAAATTCCAAATTCCGTATTCCATATTCCAAATTCCGTGTTCCGAATTCCGTGTTTGATTTCTGTGTTCCAAATTCTGTATTCCAAATTTCATGTTCCGTGTTCCAAATTCCAAATTCAGTATTCCAAATTCCGTATTCCGAATTCCAAGTTCCATGTTCTAAATTCCATATTCCGTGTTTCAAATTCCGTATTCCAAATTCCGTGTTCCGAATTCCGTGTTCCGAATTCCGTGTTCCGAATTTTCATGTTCCGAATTCCGTGTTCCGAATTCCAAATTCCGTATTCCAAATTCCAAATTACAAATTCCATATTCCATATTCCAAATTCCGTGTTCCGAATTTCGTGTTCTGAATTCCGTGTTCCAAATTCCGTGTTCCGAATTCCAAATTCCAAATTCCAAATTCCATGTTCTGAATTCCAAATTCCGTGTTCTAAATTCCAAATTCCGTATTCCAAATTCCATGTTCTGAATTCCAAATTCCGTGTTCTGAATTCCAAATTCCGTGTTCTGAATTCCAAATTCCGTATTCCAAATTCCATGTTCTGAATTCCAAATTCCTTGTTCTGAATTCCAAATTCCGTGTTCTGAATTCCAAATTACAAGTTCGAATTTCAAATTCCGTGTTCTGGATTTCAAATTCCGTGTTCCGAATTCCAAATTCCGTGTTCTGAATTTATTATTCCAAATTCCGTTTTCCGAATTCCAAATTCCAAATTCTGTGTTCCGAATTCCGTGTTCTGAATTAATTATTCAAAATTCCGTATTCAAATTCCGTGTTCCGAATTCCGTGTTCCGAATTCCAAACTCCAAATTCCGTATTCCAAATTCCGTATTCCAAATTCCAAATTCTTTATTCCAAATTCAAAATTCCATATTCCAAATTCAAAATTCCGTATTCCAAATTCCAAATGCCGTATTCCAAATTCCTTATTCCAAATTCCGTGTTCCAAATTCTGTGTTCCAAATTCCGTATTCCATGTTCCGAATTCCAAATTCCGAATTCCGTGTTCCGAATTTGAAATTCTGAATTCCTTATTCCAAATTCCCTGTTCTGAATTTCAAATTCCGTGTTCTGAATTCCAAATTCCTTATTCCAAATTCCGTGTTCCGAATTTCAAATTACAAATTCCAAATTCCGTATTTCAAATACCAAATTCCGTGTTCCGAATTATGTGTTCCGATTTCTGTGTTCCAAATTCCGTGTTCCGATTTCCGTGTTCCTAATTATGTGTTCCGAGTTCCAAATTCCACGTTCAGAGTTCCAAATTCCGTGTTCCGAGTTCCAAATTCCGTGTTCCGAATTCTGTTTTCCAAATTCCGTGTTCCGTGTTCCAAATTCTGTGTTCCGAGTTCCAAATTCCGCATTCAGAGTTCCAAATTCCGTGTTCCGAGTTCCAAATTCCGTATTCCAAATTCCGTGTTCCGAATTCCAAATTCTGAATTCCTTATTCCAAATTCCCTGTTCTGAATTTCAAATTCCGAATTCCAAATTCCATATTCCAAATTCCGTGTTCCGAATTCCGTGTTCCGAATTCCGTGTTCCGAATTCCAAATTCCAAATTCCAAATTCCGCATTCCAAATTCCAAATTCCGTATTCCATATTCCAAATTCCGTGTTCCGAATTCCGTGTTTGATTTCTGTGTTCCAAATTCTGTATTCCAAATTTCATGTTCCGTGTTCCAAATTCCAAATTCAGTATTCCAAATTCCGTATTCCGAATTCCAAGTTCCATGTTCTAAATTCCATATTCCGTGTTCCAAATTCCGTATTCCAAATTCCGTGTTCCGAATTCCGTGTTCCGAATTCCGTGTTCCGAATTTTCATGTTCCGAATTCCGTGTTCCGAATTCCGTGTTCCGAATTCCAAATTCCAAATTCCGTATTCCAAATTCCAAATTCCAAATTCCGTATTCCAAATTCCAAATTCCGTATTCCATATTCCAAATTCCGTGTTCCGAATTCCGTGTTCTGAATTCCTTGTTCTGAATTCCGTGTTCCGAATTCCAAATTCCAAATTCCAAATTCCATGTTCTGAATTCCAAATTCCGTGTTCTAAATTCCAAATTCCGTATTCCAAATTCCATGTTCTGAATTCCAAATTCCGTGTTCTGAATTCCAAGTTCCGTGTTCTGAATTCCAAATTCCGTATTCCAAATTCCATGTTCTGAATTCCAAATTCCTTGTTCTGAATTCCAAATTCCGTGTTCTGAATTCCAAATTACGAGTTCGAATTTCAAATTCCGTGTTCTGGATTTCAAATTCCGTGTTCCGAATTCCAAATTCCGTGTTCTGAATTCCAAATTCCGTGTTCTGAATTCCGTGTTCCAAATTCCGTGTTACGAATTCCGTGTTCTGAATTCCGTATTCCAAATTCCAAATTCCGTATTCCATATTCCAAATTCCGTGTTCCGAATTCCGTGTTTGATTTCTGTGTTCCAAATTCTGTATTCCAAATTCCCTGTTCTGAATTTCAAATTCCGTGTTCTGAATTCCAAATTCCTTATTCCAAATTCCGTGTTCCGAATTTCAAATTCCAAATTCCGTATTTCAAATACCAAATTCCGTGTTCCGAATTCCGTGTTCCAATTTCCGTGTTCCAAATTCCGTGTTCCAATTTCCGTGTTCCTAACTCCGTGTTCCGAGTTCCAAATTCCACGTTCAGAGTTCCAAATTCCGTGTTCCGATTTCCAAATTCCGTGTTCCGAATTCTGTTTTCCAAATTCCGTGTTCCGTGTTCCAAATTCTGTGTTCCGAGTTCCAAATTCCGCGTTCAGAGTTCCAAATTCCGTGTTCCGAGTTACAAATTCCGTATTCCAAATTCCGTGTTCCGAATTCCAAATTCTGAATTCCTTATTCCAAATTCCCTGTTCTGAATTTCAAATTACAAATTCCAAATTCCATATTCCAAATTCCGTGTTCCAAGTTCCGTGTTCCGAATTCCGTGTTCCGAATTCCAAATTCCAAATTCCGTATTCCAAATTACAAATTACAAATTCCGTATTCCATATTCCAAATTCTGTGTTCCGAATTCCGTGTTTGATTTCTGTGTTCCAAATTCTGTATTCCAAATTTCATGTTCCGTGTTCCAAATTCCAAATTCAGTATTCCAAATTCCGTGTTCCGAATTCCGTGTTCCGAATTCCAAATTCCAAATTACAAATTACAAATTCCGTATTCCATATTCCGAATTCCGTGTTCCAAATTCCAAATTCCAAATTCCATATTCCATATTCCAAATTCCGTGTTCCGAATTCCGTGTTTGATTTCTGTGTTCCAAATTCTGTATTCCAAATTTCATGTTCCGTGTTCCAAATTCCAAATTCAGTATTCCATATTCCATATTCCATGTTCAAAATTCCGTATTCCAAATTCCGTGTTCCGAATTCCGTGATCCGAATTCCGTGTTCCGAATTCCGTGTTCCGAATTCCAAATTCCAAATTACAAATTACAAATTACAAATTCCGTATTCCATATTCCGAATTCCGTGTTCCGAATTCCGTGTTCCGAATTCCGTGTTCCGAATTCCGTGTTCCAAATTCCAAATTCCAAATTCCATATTCCAAATTCCAAATTCCATATTCCAAATTCCGTGTTCCGAATTCCGTGTTTGATTTCTGTGTTCCAAATTCTGTATTCCAAATGTCATGTTCCGTGTTCCAAATTCCAAATTCAGTATTCCAAATTCCGTATTCCGAATTCCAAGTTTCATGTTCTAAATTCCATATTCCAAATTCTGTATTCCGAATTCCGTGTTCTGAATTCCGTGTTCCGAATTCCAAATTCCAAATTCCGTATTCCAAATTCCAAATTCCAAATTCCGTATTCCATATTCCAAATTCCGTGTTCCAAATTCCGTGTTTGATTTCTGTGTTCCAAATTCTGTATTCCAAATTTCATGTTCCGTGTTCCAAATTCAGTATTCCAAATTCCGTATTCCGAATTCCAAGTTCCATGTTCTAAATTCCTTATTCCAAATTTCTTGTTCCAAATTCCATATTCCGTGTTCTAAATTCCGTGTTCCAAATTCTGTGTTCCAAATTCCGTATTCCATGTTCCGAATTCCAAATTCCGAATTCCAAATTCCGAATTTGAAATTCTGAATTCCTTATTCCAAATTCCCTGTTCTGAATTTCAAATTCCGTGTTCCGAATTCCGTGTTTGATTTCTGTGTTCCAAATTCTGTATTCCAAATTTCATGTTCCGTGTTCCAAATTCCAAATTCAGTATTCCAAATTCTGTATTCCGAATTCCAAGTTTCATGTTCTAAATTCCATATTCCGTGTTCCAAATTCTGTATTCCGAATTCCGTGTTCCGAATTCCGTGTTCCGAATTCCAAATTCCAAATTCCGTATTCCAAATTCCAAATTCCAAATTCCGTATTCCATATTCCAAATTCTGTGTTCCAAATTCCGTGTTTGATATCTGTGTTCCAAATTCTGTATTCCAAATTTCATGTTCCGTGTTCCAAATTCAGTATTCCAAATTCCGTATTCCAAATTCCAAGTTCCATGTTCTAAATTCCTTATTCCAAATTTCTTGTTCCAAATTCCATATTCCGTGTTCCGAATTCCAATTTCCGAATTCCGTGTTCCAAATTCCGTGTTCTAAATTCTGTGTTCCAAATTCTGTGTTCCAAATTCCGTATTCCATGTTCCGAATTCCAAATTCCGAATTCCAAATTCCGAATTAGAAATTCTGAATTCCTTATTCCAAATTCCCTGTTCTGAATTTCAAATTCCGTGTTCTGAATTCCAAATTCCTTATTCCAAATTCCGTGTTCCGAATTTCAAATTACGAATTCCAAATTCCGTATTTCAAATACCAAATTCTGTGTTCCGAATTCCGTGTTCTGATTTCCGTGTTCCAAATTCCGTGTTCCGATTTCCGTGTTCCTAATTCCGTGTTCCGAGTTCCAAATTCCGCGTTCAGAGTTCCAAATTCCGTGTTCCGAGTTCCAAATTCCGTGTTCCGAATTCTGTTTTCCAAATTCCGCGTTCCGTGTTCCAAATTCCATGTTCCGAGTTCCGAATTCCACGTTCAGAGTTCCAAATTCCGTGTTCCGAGTTCCAAATTCCATATTCCAAATTCCGTGTTCCGAATTCCAAATTCTGAATTCCTTATTCCAAATTCCCTGTTCTGAATTTCAAATTCCGAATTCCAAATTCCATATTCCAAATTCCGTGTTCCGAATTCCGTGTTCCGAATTCCATGTTCCGAATTCCAAATTCCAAATTCCGCATTCCAAATTCCAAATTCCAAATTCCGTATTCCATATTCCAAATTCCGTGTTCCGAATTCCGTGTTTGATTTCTGTGTTCCAAATTCTGTATTCCAAATTTCATGTTCCGTGTTCCAAATTCCAAATTCATTATTCCAAATTCCGTATTCCGAATTCCAAGTTTCATGTTCTAAATTCCATATTCCGTGTTCCAAATTCTGTATTCCGAATTCTGTGTTCCGAATTCCGTGTTCCGAATTCCAAATTCCAAATTCCGTATTCCAAATTCCAAATTCCAAATTCCGTATTCCATATTCCAAATTCCGTGTTCCAAATTCCGTGTTTGATTTCTGTGTTCCAAATTCTGTATTCCAAATTTCATGTTCCGTGTTCCAAATTCAGTATTCCAAATTCCGTATTCCGAATTCCAAGTTCCATGTTCTAAATTCCTTATTCCAAATTTCTTGTTCCAAATTCCATATACCGTGTTCCGAATTCCAATTTCCGAATTCCGTGTTCCAAATTCCGTGTTCTAAATTCCGTGTTCCAAATTCTGTGTTCCAAATTCCGTATTCCATGTTCCGAATTCCAAATTCCGAATTTGAAATTCTGAATTCCTTATTCCAAATTCCCTGTTCTGAATTTCAAATTCCGTGTTCTGAATTCCAAATTCCTTATTCCAAATTCCGTGTTCCGGATTTCAAATTACGAATTCCAAATTCCGTATTTCAAATACCAAATTCCGTGTTCCGAATTCCGTGTTCCGATTTCCGTGTTCCAAATTCCGTGTTCCGATTTCCGTGTTCCTAATTCCGTGTTCCGAGTTCCAAATTCCGCGTTCAGAGTTCCAAATTCCGTGTTCCGAGTTCCAAATTCCGTGTTCCGAATTCTGTTTTCCAAATTCCGTGTTCCGTGTTCCAAATTCCATGTTCCGAGTTCCGAATTCCACGTTCAGAGTTCCAAATTCCGTGTTCCGAGTTCCAAATTCCATATTCCAAATTCTGTGTTCCGAATTCCAAATTCTGAATTCCTTATTCCAAATTCCCTGTTCTGAATTTCAAATTCAAATCCGAATTCTGTTTTCCAAATTCCGTGTTCCGTGTTCCAAATTCCATGTTTCGAGTTCCAAATTCCGCGTTCAGAGTTCCAAATTCCGTGTTCCGAGTTCCAAATTCCGTGTTCCGAATTCTGTTTTCCAAATTCCGTGTTCCGTGTTCCAAATTCCATGTTCCGAGTTCCGAATTCCACGTTCAGAGTTCCAAATTCCGTGTTCCGAGTTCCAAATTCCATATTCCAAATTCTGTGTTCCGAATTCCAAATTCTGAATTCCTTATTCCAAATTCCCTGTTCTGAATTTCAAATTCCGAATTCCAAATTCCATATTCCAAATTCCGTGTTCCGAATTCCGTGTTCCGAATTCCATGTTCCGAATTCCAAATTCCAAATTCCGCATTCCAAATTCCAAATTCCAAATTCCGTATTCCATATTCCAAATTCCGTGTTCCGAATTCCGTGTTTGATTTCTGTGTTCCAAATTCTGTATTCCAAATTTCATGTTCCGTGTTCCAAATTCCAAATTCAGTATTCCAAATTCCGAATTCTGTATTCCAAATTTCATGTTCCGTGTTCCAAATTCCACATTCAGTATTCCATATTCCATATTCCGTGTTCAAAATTCCGTATTACAAATTCCGTGTTCCGAATTCCGTGATCCGAATTCCGTGTTCCGAATTCCGTGTTCCGAATTCCAAATTCCAAATTACAAATTACAAATTCCGTATTCCATATTCCGAATTCCGTGTTCCGAATTCCGTGTTCCGAATTCCGTGTTCCGAATTCCAAATTCCAAATTCCATATTCCAAATTCCAAATTCCATATTCCAAATTCCGTGTTCCGAATTCCGTGTTTGATTTCTGTGTTCCAAATTCTGTATTCCAAATGTCATGTTCCGTGTTCCAAATTCCAAATTCAGTATTCCAAATTCCGTATTCCGAATTCCAAGTTTCATGTTCTAAATTCCATATTCCGTGTTCCAAATTCTGTATTCCGAATTCCGTGTTCCGAATTCCGTGTTCCGAATTCCAAATTCCAAATTCTGTATTCCAAATTCCAAATTCCAAATTCCGTATTCCATATTCCAAATTCCGTGTTCCAAATTCCGTGTTTGATTTCTGTGTTCCAAATTCTGTATTCCAAATTTCATGTTCCGTGTTCCAAATTCAGTATTCCAAATTCCGTATTCCGAATTCCAAGTTCCATGTTCTAAATTCCTTATTCCAAATTTCTTCTTCCAAATTCCATATTCCGTGTTCTAAATTCCGTGTTCCAAATTCTGTGTTCCAAATTCCGTATTCCATGTTCCGAATTCCAAATTCCGAATTCCAAATTCCGAATTTGAAATTCTGAATTCCTTATTCCAAATTCCCTGTTCTGAATTTCAAATTCCGTGTTCCGAATTCCGTGTTTGATTTCTGTGTTCCAAATTCTGTATTCCAAATTTCATGTTCCGTGTTCCAAATTCCAAATTCAGTATTCCAAATTCTGTATTCCGAATTCCAAGTTTCATGTTCTAAATTCCATATTCCGTGTTCCAAATTCTGTATTCTGAATTCCGTGTTCCGAATTCCGTGTTCCGAATTCCAAATTCCAAATTCCGTATTCCAAATTCCAAATTCCGTATTCCATATTCCAAATTCTGTGTTCCAAATTCCGTGTTTGATTTCTGTGTTCCAAATTCTGTATTCCAAATTTCATGTTCCGTGTTCCAAATTCAGTATTCCAAATTCCGTATTCCAAATTCCAAGTTCCATGTTCTAAATTCCTTATTCCAAATTTCTTGTTCCAAATTCCATATTCCGTGTTCCGAATTCCAATTTCCGAATTCCGTGTTCCAAATTCCGTGTTCTAAATTCTGTGTTCCAAATTCTGTGTTCCAAATTCCGTATTCCATGTTCCGAATTCCAAATTCCGAATTCCAAATTCCGAATTTGAAATTCTGAATTCCTTATTCCAAATTCCCTGTTCTGAATTTCAAATTCCGTGTTCTGAATTCCAAATTCCTTATTCCAAATTCCGTGTTCCGAATTTCAAATTCCGAATTCCAAATTCCGTATTTCAAATACCAAATTCCGTGTTCCGAATTCCGTGTTCCGATTTCCGTGTTCCAAATTCCGTGTTCCAATTTCCGTGTTCCTAACTCCGTGTTCCGAGTTCCAAATTCCACGTTCAGAGTTCCAAATTCCGTGTTCCGATTTCCAAATTCCGTGTTCTGAATTCTGTTTTCCAAATTCCGTGTTCCGTGTTCCAAATTCCGTGTTCCGAGTTCCAAATTCCGCGTTCAGAGTTCCAAATTCCGTGTTCCGAGTTCCAAATTCCGTATTCCAAATTCCGTGTTCCGAATTCCAAATTCTGAATTCCTTATTCCAAATTCCCTGTTCTGAATTTCAAATTCCAAATTCCAAATTCCATATTCCAAATTCCGTGTTCCAAGTTCCGTGTTCCGAATTCCGTGTTCCGAATTCCAAATTCCAAATTCCGTATTCCAAATTACAAATTACAAATTCCGTATTCCATATTCCAAATTCTGTGTTCCGAATTCCGTGTTTGATTTCTGTGTTCCAAATTCTGTATTCCAAATTTCATGTTCCGTGTTCCAAATTCCAAATTCAGTATTCCAAATTCCGTGTTCCGAATTCCGTGTTCCGAATTCCAAATTCCAAATTACAAATTACAAATTCCGTATTCCATATTCCGAATTCCGTGTTCCAAATTCCAAATTCCAAATTCCAAATTCCATATTCCATATTCCAAATTCCGTGTTCCGAATTCCGTGTTTGATTTCGGTGTTCCAAATTCTGTATTCCAAATTTCATGTTCCGTGTTCCAAATTCCAAATTCAGTATTCCATATTCCGTGTTCAAAATTCCGTATTCCAAATTCCGTGTTCCGAATTCCGTGATCCAAATTCCGTGTTCCGAATTCCGTGTTCCGAATTCCAAATTACAAATTACAAATTCCGTATTCCATATTCCGAATTCCGTGTTCCGAATTCCGTGTTCCGAATTCCGTGTTCCAAATTCCAAATTCCAAATTCCATATTCCAAATTCCAAATTCCATATTCCAAATTCCGTGTTCCGAATTCCGTGTTTGATTTCTGTGTTCCAAATTCTGTATTCCAAATTTCATGTTCCGTGTTCCAAATTCCAAATTCAGTATTCCAAATTCCGTATTCCGAATTCCAAGTTTCATGTTCTAAATTCCATATTCCGTGTTCCAAATTCTGTATTCCGAATTCCGTGTTCCGAATTCCGTGTTCCGAATTCCAAATTCCAAATTCCGTATTCC
The DNA here is from genome assembly GCA_029206835.1 of Rana muscosa. Taxonomy (NCBI): domain Eukaryota; kingdom Metazoa; phylum Chordata; class Amphibia; order Anura; family Ranidae; genus Rana; species Rana muscosa. Next base: position 1,447,700 of record JARGYO010000046.1, read on the forward strand.
AAATTCCAAATTCCAAATTCCAAATTCCATACTCCAAATTCCGTGTTCCAAATTCCGTGTTTGATTTCTGTGTTCCAAATTCTGTATTCCAAATTTCATGTTCCGTGTTCCAAATTCAGTATTCCAAATTCCGTATTCCGAATTCCAAGTTCCATGTTCTAAATTCCTTATTCCAAATTTCTTGTTCCAAATTCCATATTCCGTGTTCCGAATTCCAATTTCCAAATTCCGTGTTCCAAATTCCGTGTTCTAAATTCCGTGTTCCAAATTCTGTGTTCCAAATTCTGTATTCCATGTTCCGAATTCCAAATTCCGAATTCCAAATTCCGAATTTGAAATTCTGAATTCCTTATTCCAAATTCCCTGTTCTGAATTTCAAATTCCGTGTTCTGAATTCCAAATTCCTTATTCCAAATTCCGTGTTCCGAATTTCAAATTACGAATTCCAAATTCCGTATTTCAAATATCAAATTCCGTGTTCCGAATTCCGTGTTCCGATTTCCGTGTTCCAAATTCCGTGTTCCGATTTCCGTGTTCCTAATTCCGTGTTCCGAGTTCCAAATTCCGCGTTCAGAGTTCCAAATTCCGTGTTCCGAGTTCCAAATTCCGTGTTCCGAATTCTGTTTTCCAAATTCCGTGTTCCGTGTTCCAAATTCCGTGTTCCGAGTTCCAAATTCCGCGTTCAGAGTTCCAAATTCCGTGTTCTGAGTTCCAAATTCCGTATTCCAAATTCCGTGTTCCGAATTCCAAATTCTGAATTCCTTATTCCAAATTCCCTGTTCTGAATTTCAAATTCTGAATTCCAAATTCCATATTCCAAATTCCGTGTTCCGAATTCCGTGTTCCGAATTCCATGTCCCGAATTCCAAATTCCAAATTCCGCATTCCAAATTCCAAATTCCGTATTCCATATTCCAAATTCCGTGTTCCGAATTTCGTGTTCCGAATTCCGTGTTCCAAATTCCGTGTTCCGAATTCCAAATTCCAAATTCCATGTTCTGAATTCCAAATTCCGTGTTCTAAATTCCAAATTCCGTATTCCAAATTCCATGTTCTGAATTCCAAATTCCGTGTTCTGAATTCCAAATTCCGTGTTCTGAATTCCAAATTCCGTATTCCAAATTCCATGTTCTGAATTCCAAATTCCTTGTTCTGAATTCCAAATTCCGTGTTCTGAATTCCAAATTACGAGTTCGAATTTCAAATTCCGTGTTCTGGATTTCAAATTCCGTGTTCCGAATTCCAAATTCCGTGTTCTGAATTTATTATTCCAAATTCCGTTTTCCGAATTCCAAATTCCAAATTCCGTGTTCCGAATTCCGTGTTCTGAATTAATTATTCAAAATTCCATATTCAAATTCCGTGTTCCGAATTCCGTGTTCCGAATTCCAAACTCCAAATTCCGTATTCCAAATTCCGTATTCCAAATTCCAAATTCTTTATTCCAAATTCAAAATTCCATATTCCAAATTCAAAATTCTGTATTCCAAATTCCAAATGCCGTATTCCAAATTCCTTATTCCAAATTCCGTGTTCCAAATTCTGTGTTCCAAATTCCGTATTCCATGTTCCGAATTCCAAATTCCGAATTCCGTGTTCCGAATTTGAAATTCTGAATTCCTTATTCCAAATTCCCTGTTCTGAATTTCAAATTCCGTGTTCTGAATTCCAAATTCCTTATTCCAAATTCCGTGTTCCGAATTTCAAATTACAAATTCCAAATTCCGTATTTCAAATACCAAATTCCGTGTTCCGAATTCCGTGTTCCGATTTCTGTGTTCCAAATTCCGTGTTCCGATTTCCATGTTCCTAATTCCGTGTTCCGAGTTCCAAATTCCACGTTCAGAGTTCCAAATTCCGTGTTCCGAGTTCCAAATTCCGTGTTCCGAATTCTGTTTTCCAAATTCCGTGTTCCAAATTCCGTGTTCCGAGTTCCAAATTCCGCGTTCAGAGTTCCAAATTCCGTGTTCCGAGTTCCAAATTCCGTATTCCAAATTCCGTGTTCCGAATTCCAAATTCTGAATTCCTTATTCCAAATTCCCTGTTCTGAATTTCAAATTCCGAAATCCAAATTCCATATTCCAAATTCCGTGTTCCGAATTCCGTGTTCCGAATTCCGTGTTCCGAATTCCAAATTCCAAATTCCGCATTCCATATTCCAAATTCCAAATTCCGTATTCCATATTCCAAATTCCGTGTTCCGAATTCCGTGTTTGATTTCTGTGTTCCAAATTCTGTATTCCAAATTTCATCTTCCGTGTTCCAAATTCCAAATTCAGTATTCCAAATTCCGTATTCCGAATTCCAAGTTCCATGTTCTAAATTCCATATTCCGTGTTCCAAATTCCGTATTCCAAATTCCGTGTTCCGAATTCCGTGTTCCGAATTCCAAATTCCAAATTCCGTATTCCAAATTCCAAATTCCAAATTCCGTATTCCAAATTCCAAATTCCAAATTCCGTATTCCATATTCCAAATTCCGTGTTCTGAATTCCGTGTTCCGAATTCCGTGTTCTGAATTGCGTGTTCCGAATTCCAAATTCCATATTCCAAATTCCATGTTCCGAATTCCGTGTTTGATTTCTGTGTTCCAAATTCTGTATTCCAAATTTCATGTTCCGTGTTCCAAATTCCAAATTCAGTATTCCAAATTCCGTATTCCGAATTCCAAGTTTCATGTTCTAAATTCCATATTCCGTGTTCCAAATTCTGTATTCCGAATTCCGTGATCCGAATTCCGTGTTCCGAATTCCAAATTCCAAATTCCGTATTCCAAATTCCAAATTCCGTATTCCATATTCCGTGTTTGATTTCTGTGTTCCAAATTCTGTATTCCAAATTTCATGTTCCGTATTCCAAATTCCAAATTCCGTGTTCCAAATTCCGTGTTTGATTTCTGTGTTCCAAATTCTGTATTCCAAATTTCATGTTCCGTGTTCCAAATTCAGTATTCCAAATTCCGTATTCCGAATTCCAAGTTCCATGTTCTAAATTCCTTATTCCAAATTTCTTGTTCCAAATTCCATATTCCGTGTTCCGAATTCCAATTTCCGAATTCCGTGTTCCAAATTCCGTGTTCTAAATTCCGTGTTCCAAATTCTGTGTTCCAAATTCCGTATTCCATGTTCCGAATTCCAAATTCCGAATTCCAAATTCCGAATTTGAAATTCTGAATTCCTTATTCCAAATTCCCTGTTCTGAATTTCAAATTCCGTGTTCTGAATTCCAAATTCCTTATTCCAAATTCCGTGTTCCGAATTTCAAATTACGAATTCCAAATTCCGTATTTCAAATATCAAATTCCGTGTTCCGAATTCCGTGTTCCGATTTCCGTGTTCCAAATTCCGTGTTCCGATTTCCGTGTTCCTAATTCCGTGTTCCGAGTTCCAAATTCCGCTTTCAGAGTTCCAAATTCCGTGTTCCGAGTTCCAAATTCCGTGTTCCGAATTCTGTTTTCCAAATTCCGTGTTCCAAATTCCGTGTTCAGAGTTCCAAATTCCGTGTTCCGAGTTCCAAATTCCGTATTCCAAATTCCGTGTTCCGAATTCCAAATTCTGAATTCCTTATTCCAAATTCCCTGTTCTGAATTTCAAATTCAGAATTCCAAATTCCATATTCCAAATTCCGTGTTCCGAATTCCGTGTTCCGAATTCCATGTTCCGAATTCCAAATTCCAAATTCCGCATTCCAAATTCCAAATTCCAAATTCCGTATTCCATATTCCAAATTCCGTGTTCCGAATTCCGTGTTTGATTTCTGTGTTCCAAATTCTGTATTCCAAATTTCATGTTCCGTGTTCCAAATTCCAAATTCAGTATTCCAAATTCCGTATTCCGAATTCCAAGTTCCATGTTCTAAATTCCATATTCCGTGTTTCAAATTCCGTATTCCAAATTCCGTGTTCCGAATTCCGTGTTCCGAATTCCGTGTTCCGAATTTTCATGTTCCGAATTCCGTGTTCCGAATTCCAAATTCCGTATTCCAAATTCCAAATTACAAATTCCATATTCCATATTCCAAATTCCGTGTTCCGAATTTCGTGTTCTGAATTCCGTGTTCCAAATTCCGTGTTCCGAATTCCAAATTCCAAATTCCAAATTCAATGTTCTGAATTCCAAATTCCGTGTTCTAAATTCCAAATTCCGTATTCCAAATTCCATGTTCTGAATTCCAAATTCCGTGTTCTGAATTCCAAATTCCGTGTTCTGAATTCCAAATTCCGTATTCCAAATTCCATGTTCTGAATTCCAAATTCCTTGTTCTGAATTCCAAATTCCGTGTTCTGAATTCCAAATTACGAGTTCGAATTTCAAATTCCGTGTTCTGGATTTCAAATTCCGTGTTCCGAATTCCAAATTCCGTGTTCTGAATTTATTATTCCAAATTCCGTTTTCCGAATTCCAAATTCCAAATTCTGTGTTCCGAATTCCGTGTTCTGAATTAATTATTCAAAATTCCGTATTCAAATTCCGTGTTCCGAATTCCGTGTTCCGAATTCCAAACTCCAAATTCCGTATTCCAAATTCCGTATTCCAAATTCCAAATTCTTTATTCCAAATTCAAAATTCCATATTCCAAATTCAAAATTCCGTATTCCAAATTCCAAATGCCGTATTCCAAATTCCTTATTCCAAATTCCGTGTTCCAAATTCTGTGTTCCAAATTCCGTATTCCATGTTCCGAATTCCAAATTCCGAATTCCGTGTTCCGAATTTGAAATTCTGAATTCCTTATTCCAAATTCCCTGTTCTGAATTTCAAATTCCGTGTTCTGAATTCCAAATTCCTTATTCCAAATTCCGTGTTCCGAATTTCAAATTACAAATTCCAAATTCCGTATTTCAAATACCAAATTCCGTGTTCCGAATTATGTGTTCCGATTTCTGTGTTCCAAATTCCGTGTTCCGATTTCCGTGTTCCTAATTATGTGTTCCGAGTTCCAAATTCCACGTTCAGAGTTCCAAATTCCGTGTTCCGAGTTCCAAATTCCGTGTTCCGAATTCTGTTTTCCAAATTCCGTGTTCCGTGTTCCAAATTCTGTGTTCCGAGTTCCAAATTCCGCATTCAGAGTTCCAAATTCCGTGTTCCGAGTTCCAAATTCCGTATTCCAAATTCCATGTTCCGAATTCCAAATTCTGAATTCCTTATTCCAAATTCCCTGTTCTGAATTTCAAATTCCGAATTCCAAATTCCATATTCCAAATTCCGTGTTCCGAATTCCGTGTTCCGAATTCCGTGTTCCGAATTCCAAATTCCAAATTCCAAATTCCGCATTCCAAATTCCAAATTCCGTATTCCATATTCCAAATTCCGTGTTCCGAATTCCGTGTTTGATTTCTGTGTTCCAAATTCTGTATTCCAAATTTCATGTTCCGTGTTCCAAATTCCAAATTCAGTATTCCAAATTCCGTATTCCGAATTCCAAGTTCCATGTTCTAAATTCCATATTCCGTGTTCCAAATTCCGTATTCCAAATTCCGTGTTCCGAATTCCGTGTTCCGAATTCCGTGTTCCGAATTTTCATGTTCCGAATTCCGTGTTCCGAATTCCGTGTTCCGAATTCCAAATTCCAAATTCCGTATTCCAAATTCCAAATTCCAAATTCCGTATTCCAAATTCCAAATTCCAAATTCCGTATTCCATATTCCAAATTCCGTGTTCCGAATTCCGTGTTCTGAATTCCGTGTTCTGAATTCCGTGTTCCGAATTCCAAATTCCAAATTCCAAATTCCATGTTCTGAATTCCAAATTCCGTGTTCTAAATTCCAAATTCCGTATTCCAAATTCCATGTTCTGAATTCCAAATTCCGTGTTCTGAATTCCAAGTTCCGTGTTCTGAATTCCAAATTCCGTATTCCAAATTCCATGTTCTGAATTCCAAATTCCTTGTTCTGAATTCCAAATTCCGTGTTCTGAATTCCAAATTACGAGTTCGAATTTCAAATTCCGTGTTCTGGATTTCAAATTCCGTGTTCCGAATTCCAAATTCCGTGTTCTGAATTCCAAATTCCGTGTTCTGAATTCCGTGTTCCAAATTCCGTGTTCCGAATTCCGTGTTCTGAATTCCGTATTCCAAATTCCAAATTCCGTATTCCATATTCCAAATTCCGTGTTCCGAATTCCGTGTTTGATTTCTGTGTTCCAAATTCTGTATTCCAAATTCCCTGTTCTGAATTTCAAATTCCGTGTTCTGAATTCCAAATTCCTTATTCCAAATTCCGTGTTCCGAATTTCAAATTCCAAATTCCGTATTTCAAATACCAAATTCCGTGTTCCGAATTCCGTGTTCCAATTTCCGTGTTCCAAATTCCGTGTTCCAATTTCCGTGTTCCTAACTCCGTGTTCTGAGTTCCAAATTCCACGTTCAGAGTTCCAAATTCCGTGTTCCGATTTCCAAATTCCGTGTTCCGAATTCTGTTTTCCAAATTCCGTGTTCCGTGTTCCAAATTCTGTGTTCCGAGTTCCAAATTCCGCGTTCAGAGTTCCAAATTCCGTGTTCCGAGTTACAAATTCCGTATTCCAAATTCCGTGTTCCGAATTCCAAATTCTGAATTCCTTATTCCAAATTCCCTGTTCTGAATTTCAAATTACAAATTCCAAATTCCATATTCCAAATTCCGTGTTCCAAGTTCCGTGTTCCGAATTCCGTGTTCCGAATTCCAAATTCCAAATTCCGTATTCCAAATTACAAATTACAAATTCCGTATTCCATATTCCAAATTCTGTGTTCCGAATTCCGTGTTTGATTTCTGTGTTCCAAATTCTGTATTCCAAATTTCATGTTCCGTGTTCCAAATTCCAAATTCAGTATTCCAAATTCCGTGTTCCGAATTCCGTGTTCCGAATTCCAAATTCCAAATTACAAATTACAAATTCCGTATTCCATATTCCGAATTCCGTGTTCCAAATTCCAAATTCCAAATTCCATATTCCATATTCCAAATTCCGTGTTCCGAATTCCGTGTTTGATTTCTGTGTTCCAAATTCTGTATTCCAAATTTCATGTTCCGTGTTCCAAATTCCAAATTCAGTATTCCATATTCCATATTCCATGTTCAAAATTCCGTATTCCAAATTCCGTGTTCCGAATTCCGTGATCCGAATTCCGTGTTCCGAATTCCGTGTTCCGAATTCCAAATTCCAAATTACAAATTACAAATTACAAATTCCGTATTCCATATTCCGAATTCCGTGTTCCGAATTCCGTGTTCCGAATTCCGTGTTCCGAATTCCGTGTTCCAAATTCCAAATTCCAAATTCCATATTCCAAATTCCAAATTCCATATTCCAAATTCCGTGTTCCGAATTCCGTGTTTGATTTCTGTGTTCCAAATTCTGTATTCCAAATGTCATGTTCCGTGTTCCAAATTCCAAATTCAGTATTCCAAATTCCGTATTCCGAATTCCAAGTTTCATGTTCTAAATTCCATATTCCAAATTCTGTATTCCGAATTCCGTGTTCCGAATTCCGTGTTCCGAATTCCAAATTCCAAATTCCGTATTCCAAATTCCAAATTCCAAATTCCGTATTCCATATTCCAAATTCCGTGTTCCAAATTCCGTGTTTGATTTCTGTGTTCCAAATTCTGTATTCCAAATTTCATGTTCCGTGTTCCAAATTCAGTATTCCAAATTCCGTATTCCGAATTCCAAGTTCCATGTTCTAAATTCCTTATTCCAAATTTCTTGTTCCAAATTCCATATTCCGTGTTCTAAATTCCGTGTTCCAAATTCTGTGTTCCAAATTCCGTATTCCATGTTCCGAATTCCAAATTCCGAATTCCAAATTCCGAATTTGAAATTCTGAATTCCTTATTCCAAATTCCCTGTTCTGAATTTCAAATTCCGTGTTCCGAATTCCGTGTTTGATTTCTGTGTTCCAAATTCTGTATTCCAAATTTCATGTTCCGTGTTCCAAATTCCAAATTCAGTATTCCAAATTCTGTATTCCGAATTCCAAGTTTCATGTTCTAAATTCCATATTCCGTGTTCCAAATTCTGTATTCCGAATTCCGTGTTCCGAATTCCGTGTTCCGAATTCCAAATTCCAAATTCCGTATTCCAAATTCCAAATTCCAAATTCCGTATTCCATATTCCAAATTCTGTGTTCCAAATTCCGTGTTTGATATCTGTGTTCCAAATTCTGTATTCCAAATTTCATGTTCCGTGTTCCAAATTCAGTATTCCAAATTCCGTATTCCAAATTCCAAGTTCCATGTTCTAAATTCCTTATTCCAAATTTCTTGTTCCAAATTCCATATTCCGTGTTCCGAATTCCAATTTCCGAATTCCGTGTTCCAAATTCCGTGTTCTAAATTCTGTGTTCCAAATTCTGTGTTCCAAATTCCGTATTCCATGTTCCGAATTCCAAATTCCGAATTCCAAATTCCGAATTTGAAATTCTGAATTCCTTATTCCAAATTCCCTGTTCTGAATTTCAAATTCCGTGTTCTGAATTCCAAATTCCTTATTCCAAATTCCGTGTTCCGAATTTCAAATTACGAATTCCAAATACCAAATTCTGTGTTCCGAATTCCGTGTTCCGATTTCCGTGTTCCAAATTCCGTGTTCCGATTTCCGTGTTCCTAATTCCGTGTTCCGAGTTCCAAATTCCGCGTTCAGAGTTCCAAATTCCGTGTTCCGAGTTCCAAATTCCGTGTTCCGAATTCTGTTTTCCAAATTCCGCGTTCCGTGTTCCAAATTCCATGTTCCGAGTTCCGAATTCCACGTTCAGAGTTCCAAATTCCGTGTTCCGAGTTCCAAATTCCATATTCCAAATTCCGTGTTCCGAATTCCAAATTCTGAATTCCTTATTCCAAATTCCCTGTTCTGAATTTCAAATTCCGAATTCCAAATTCCATATTCCAAATTCCGTGTTCCGAATTCCGTGTTCCGAATTCCATGTTCCGAATTCCAAATTCCAAATTCCGCATTCCAAATTCCAAATTCCAAATTCCGTATTCCATGTTCCAAATTCCGTGTTCCGAATTCCGTGTTTGATTTCTGTGTTCCAAATTCTGTATTCCAAATTTCATGTTCCGTGTTCCAAATTCCAAATTCATTATTCCAAATTCCGTATTCCGAATTCCAAGTTTCATGTTCTAAATTCCATATTCCGTGTTCCAAATTCTGTATTCCGAATTCTGTGTTCCGAATTCCGTGTTCCGAATTCCAAATTCCAAATTCCGTATTCCAAATTCCAAATTCCAAATTCCGTATTCCATATTCCAAATTCCGTGTTCCAAATTCCGTGTTTGATTTCTGTGTTCCAAATTCTGTATTCCAAATTTCATGTTCCGTGTTCCAAATTCAGTATTCCAAATTCCGTATTCCGAATTCCAAGTTCCATGTTCTAAATTCCTTATTCCAAATTTCTTGTTCCAAATTCCATATACCGTGTTCCGAATTCCAATTTCCGAATTCCGTGTTCCAAATTCCGTGTTCTAAATTCCGTGTTCCAAATTCTGTGTTCCAAATTCCGTATTCCATGTTCCGAATTCCAAATTCCGAATTTGAAATTCTGAATTCCTTATTCCAAATTCCCTGTTCTGAATTTCAAATTCCGTGTTCTGAATTCCAAATTCCTTATTCCAAATTCCGTGTTCCGGATTTCAAATTACGAATTCCAAATTCCGTATTTCAAATACCAAATTCCGTGTTCCGAATTCCGTGTTCCGATTTCCGTGTTCCAAATTCCGTGTTCCGATTTCCGTGTTCCTAATTCCGTGTTCCGAGTTCCAAATTCCGCGTTCAGAGTTCCAAATTCCGTGTTCCGAGTTCCAAATTCCGTGTTCCGAATTCTGTTTTCCAAATTCCGTGTTCCGTGTTCCAAATTCCATGTTTCGAGTTCCAAATTCCGCGTTCAGAGTTCCAAATTCCGTGTTCCGAGTTCCAAATTCCGTGTTCCGAATTCTGTTTTCCAAATTCCGTGTTCCGTGTTCCAAATTCCATGTTCCGAGTTCCGAATTCCACGTTCAGAGTTCCAAATTCCGTGTTCCGAGTTCCAAATTCCATATTCCAAATTCTGTGTTCCGAATTCCAAATTCTGAATTCCTTATTCCAAATTCCCTGTTCTGAATTTCAAATTCCGAATTCCAAATTCCATATTCCAAATTCCGTGTTCCGAATTCCGTGTTCCGAATTCCATGTTCCGAATTCCAAATTCCAAATTCCGCATTCCAAATTCCGCATTCCAAATTCCGTATTCCATATTCCAAATTCCGTGTTCCGAATTCCGTGTTTGATTTCTGTGTTCCAAATTCTGTATTCCAAATTTCATGTTCCGTGTTCCAAATTCCAAATTCAGTATTCCAAATTCCGTATTCCGAATTCCAAGTTTCATGTTCTAAATTCCATATTCCGTGTTCCAAATTCTGTATTCCGAATTCTGTGTTCCGAATTCCGTGTTCCGAATTCCAAATTCCAAATTCCGTATTCCAAATTCCAAATTCCAAATTCCGTATTCCATATTCCAAATTCCGTGTTCCAAATTCCGTGTTTGATTTCTGTGTTCCAAATTCTGTATTCCAAATTTCATGTTCCGTGTTCCAAATTCAGTATTCCAAATTCCGTATTCCGAATTCCAAGTTCCATGTTCTAAATTCCTTATTCCAAATTTCTTGTTCCAAATTCCATATACCGTGTTCCGAATTCCAATTTCCGAATTCCGTGTTCCAAATTCCGTGTTCTAAATTCCGTGTTCCAAATTCTGTGTTCCAAATTCCGTATTCCATGTTCCGAATTCCAAATTCCGAATTTGAAATTCTGAATTCCTTATTCCAAATTCCCTGTTCTGAATTTCAAATTCCGTGTTCTGAATTCCAAATTCCTTATTCCAAATTCCGTGTTCCGGATTTCAAATTACGAATTCCAAATTCCGTATTTCAAATACCAAATTCCGTGTTCCGAATTCCGTGTTCCGATTTCCGTGTTCCAAATTCCGTGTTCCGATTTCCGTGTTCCTAATTCCGTGTTCCGAGTTCCAAATTCCGCGTTCAGAGTTCCAAATTCCGTGTTCCGAGTTCCAAATTCCGTGTTCCGAATTCTGTTTTCCAAATTCCGTGTTCCGTGTTCCAAATTCCGTGTTTCGAGTTCCAAATTCCGCGTTCAGAGTTCCAAATTCCGTGTTCCGAGTTCCAAATTCCGTATTCCAAATTCCGTGTTCCGAATTCCAAATTCTGAATTCCTTATTCCAAATTCCCTGTTCTGAATTTCAAATTCCGAATTCCAAATTCCATATTCCAAATTCCGTGTTCCGAATTCCGTGTTCCGAATTCCATGTTCCGAATTCCAAATTCCAAATTCCGCATTCCAAATTCCAAATTCCAAATTCCGTATGCCATATTCCAAATTCCGTGTTCCGAATTCCGTGTTTGATTTCTGTGTTCCAAATTCTGTATTCCAAATTTCATGTTCCGTGTTCCAAATTCCAAATTCAGTATTCCAAATTCCATATTCCGAATTCCAAGTTCCATGTTCTAAATTCCATAATCAGTGTTCCAAATTCCGTATTCCAAATTCCGTGTTCCAAATTCCGTGTTCCGAATTCCGTGTTCCGAATTCCGTGTTCCGAATTTTCATGTTCCGAATTCCGTGTTCCGAATTCCAAATTCCAAATTCCATATTCCAAATTACAAATTACAAATTCCGTATTCCATATTCCAAATTCTGTGTTCCGAATTTCGTGTTCCGAATTCCGTGTTCCAAATTCCGTGTTCCGAATTCCAAATTCCGTGTTCTAAATTCCAAATTCAGTATTCCAAATTCCATGTTCTGAATTCCAAATTCCGTGTTCTGATTTCCAAATTCCGTGTTCTGAATTCCAAATTCCGTATTCCAAATTCCATGTTCTGAATTCCAAATTCCTTGTTCTGAATTCCAAATTCCGTGTTCTGAATTCCAAATTACGAGTTCGAATTTCAAATTCCGTGTTCTGGATTTCAAATTACGTGTTCCGAATTCCAAATTCCGTGTTCTGAATTTATTATTCCAAATTCCGTTTTCAGAATTCCAAATTCCAAATTCCGTGTTCCGAATTCCGTGTTCCGAGTTCCAAATTCCGCATTCAGAGTTCCAAATTCCGTGTTCCGAGTTCCAAATTCCGTGTTCCGAATTCTGTTTTCCAAATTCCGTGTTCCGTGTTCCAAATTCCGTGTTCCGAGTTACAAATTCCGCGTTCAGAGTTCCAAATTCCGTGTTCCGAGTTCCAAATTCCGTATTCCAAATTCCGTGTTCCGAATTCCAAATTCTGAATTCCTTATTCCAAATTCCCTGTTCTGAATTTCAAATTCCGAATTCCAAATTCCATATTCCAAATTCCGTGTTCCGAATTCCGTGTTCCGAATTCCGTGTTTGATTTCTGTGTTCCAAATTCTGTATTCCAAATTTCATGTTCTGTGTTCCAAATTCCAAATTCAGTATTCCAAATTCCGTATTCCGAATTCCAAGTTCCATGTTCTAAATTCCATAATCCGTGTTCCAAATTCCGTATTCCAAATTCCGTGTTCCGAATTTCGTGTTCCGAATTCCGTGTTCCAAATTCCGTGTTCCGAATTCCAAATTCCGTGTTCTAAATTCCAAATTCCGTATTCCAAATTCCATGTTCTGAATTCCAAATTCCGTGTTCTGATTTCCAAATTCCGTGTTCTGAATTCCAAATTCCGTATTCCAAATTCCATGTTCTGAATTCCAAATTCGTTGTTCTGAATTCCAAATTCCGTGTTCTGAATTCCAAATTACGAGTTCGAATTTCAAATTCCGTGTTCTGGATTTCAAATTCCGTGTTCCGAATTCCAAATTCCGTGTTCTGAATTTATTATTCCAAATTCCGTTTTCAGAATTCCAAATTCCAAATTCCGTGTTCCGAATTCCGTGTTCTGAATTAATTATTCAAAATTCCGTATTCAAATTCCGTGTTCCGAATTCCGTGTTCCGAATTCCAAACTCCAAATTCCGTATTCCAAATTCCGTATTCCAAATTCCAAATTCTTTATTCCAAATTCAAAATTCCATATTCAAAATTCAAAATTCCGTATTCCAAATTCCAAATGCCGTATTCCAAATTCCTTATTCCAAATTCCGGGTTTCGAATTCCAAATTCCCAATTTTGTATTCCAAATTCCTTATTCCAAATTCCGTGTTCCGAATTTCAAATTACAAAATCCAAATTCCGTATTTCAAATACCAAATTCCGTGTTCCGAATTCCGTGTTCCGATTTCCATGTTCCAAATTCCGTTTTCCGATTTCCGTGTTCCTAATTCCGTGTTCCGAGTTCCAAATTCCGTGTTCTGAATTCCGTGTTCCAAATTCCGTGTTCCGAATTCCGTGTTCTGAATTCCGTGTTCCGAATTCCATGTTCCAAATTCCACGTTCCGAATTCCAAATTCCGTATTCCAAATTACAAATTACAAATTCCGTTTTCCAAATTCCAAATTCTGTATTCTGAATTCTAAATTCAAAAATTCTGTTTTCCGTATTCTGTGTTCCGAATTCAAAAATACCGTATTCCAAATTTTGTGTTCCGAATTCCGTGTTCCGAATTCCGTGTTCCGAATTCCAAATTCCATGTTCTGAATTCCGTATTCCAAATTCAGTGTTCCAAATTCCGTGTTCCAAATTCCGTGTTCCAAATTCCGTGTTCCGAATTCCAAATTCCGTGTTCCGAATTCCGTGTTCCAAATTCTGTGTTCTGAATTCCGTGTTCCAAATTCCGTGTTCCGAATTCCGTGTTCCGAATTCCGTGTTCCGAGTTCCAAATTTCAAATTCCGTGTTCCAAATTCCGTGTTTGATTTCTGTGTTCCAAATTCTGTATTCCAAATTTCATGTTCCGTGTTCCAAATTCAGTATTCCAAATTCCGTATTCCGAATTCCAAGTTCCATGTTCTAAATTCCTTATTCCAAATTTCTTGTTCCAAATTCCATATTCCGTGTTCCGAATTCCAATTTCCGAATTCCGTGTTCCAAATTCCGTGTTCTAAATTCCGTGTTCCAAATTCTGTGTTCCAAATTCCGTATTCCATGTTCCGAATTCCAAATTCCGAATTCCAAATTCCGAATTTGAAATTCTGAATTCCTTATTCCAAATTCCCTGTTCTGAATTTCAAATTCCGTGTTCTGAATTCCAAATTCCTTATTCCAAATTCCGTGTTCCGAATTTCAAATTACGAATTCCAAATTCCGTATTTCAAATATCAAATTCCGTGTTCCGAATTCCGTGTTCCGATTTCCATGTTCCAAATTCCGTGTTCCGATTTCCGTGTTCCTAATTCCGTGTTCCGAGTTCCAAATTCCGCTTTCAGAGTTCCAAATTCCGTGTTCCGAGTTCCAAATTCCGTGTTCCGAATTCTGTTTTCCAAATTCCGTGTTCCAAATTCCGTGTTCAGAGTTCCAAATTCCGTGTTCCGAGTTCCAAATTCCGTATTCCAAATTCCGTGTTCCGAATTCCAAATTCTGAATTCCTTATTCCAAATTCCCTGTTCTGAATTTCAAATTCAGAATTCCAAATTCCATATTCCAAATTCCGTGTTCCGAATTCCGTGTTCCGAATTCCATGTTCCGAATTCCAAATTCCAAATTCCGCATTCCAAATTCCAAATTCCAAATTCCGTATTCCATATTCCAAATTCCGTGTTCCGAATTCCGTGTTTGATTTCTGTGTTCCAAATTCTGTATTCCAAATTTCATGTTCCGTGTTCCAAATTCCAAATTCAGTATTCCAAATTCCGTATTCCGAATTCCAAGTTCCATGTTCTAAATTCCATATTCCGTGTTTCAAATTCCGTATTCCAAATTCCGTGTTCCGAATTCCGTGTTCCGAATTCCGTGTTCCGAATTTTCATGTTCCGAATTCCGTGTTCCGAATTCCAAATTCCGTATTCCAAATTCCAAATTACAAATTCCATATTCCATATTCCAAATTCCGTGTTCCGAATTTCGTGTTCTGAATTCCGTGTTCCAAATTCCGTGTTCCGAATTCCAAATTCCAAATTCCAAATTCAATGTTCTGAATTCCAAATTCCGTGTTCTAAATTCCAAATTCCGTATTCCAAATTCCATGTTCTGAATTCCAAATTCCGTGTTCTGAATTCCAAATTCCGTGTTCTGAATTCCAAATTCCGTATTCCAAATTCCATGTTCTGAATTCCAAATTCCTTGTTCTGAATTCCAAATTCCGTGTTCTGAATTCCAAATTACGAGTTCGAATTTCAAATTCCGTGTTCTGGATTTCAAATTCCGTGTTCCGAATTCCAAATTCCGTGTTCTGAATTTATTATTCCAAATTCCGTTTTCCGAATTCCAAATTCCAAATTCTGTGTTCCGAATTCCGTGTTCTGAATTAATTATTCAAAATTCCGTATTCAAATTCCGTGTTCCGAATTCCGTGTTCCGAATTCCAAACTCCAAATTCCGTATTCCAAATTCCGTATTCCAAATTCCAAATTCTTTATTCCAAATTCAAAATTCCATATTCCAAATTCAAAATTCCGTATTCCAAATTCCAAATGCCGTATTCCAAATTCCTTATTCCAAATTCCGTGTTCCAAATTCTGTGTTCCAAATTCCGTATTCCATGTTCCGAATTCCAAATTCCGAATTCCGTGTTCCGAATTTGAAATTCTGAATTCCTTATTCCAAATTCCCTGTTCTGAATTTCAAATTCCGTGTTCTGAATTCCAAATTCCTTATTCCAAATTCCGTGTTCCGAATTTCAAATTACAAATTCCAAATTCCGTATTTCAAATACCAAATTCCGTGTTCCGAATTATGTGTTCCGATTTCTGTGTTCCAAATTCCGTGTTCCGATTTCCGTGTTCCTAATTATGTGTTCCGAGTTCCAAATTCCACGTTCAGAGTTCCAAATTCCGTGTTCCGAGTTCCAAATTCCGTGTTCCGAATTCTGTTTTCCAAATTCCGTGTTCCGTGTTCCAAATTCTGTGTTCCGAGTTCCAAATTCCGCATTCAGAGTTCCAAATTCCGTGTTCCGAGTTCCAAATTCCGTATTCCAAATTCCATGTTCCGAATTCCAAATTCTGAATTCCTTATTCCAAATTCCCTGTTCTGAATTTCAAATTCCGAATTCCAAATTCCATATTCCAAATTCCGTGTTCCGAATTCCGTGTTCCGAATTCCGTGTTCCGAATTCCAAATTCCAAATTCCAAATTCCGCATTCCAAATTCCAAATTCCGTATTCCATATTCCAAATTCCGTGTTCCGAATTCCGTGTTTGATTTCTGTGTTCCAAATTCTGTATTCCAAATTTCATGTTCCGTGTTCCAAATTCCAAATTCAGTATTCCAAATTCCGTATTCCGAATTCCAAGTTCCATGTTCTAAATTCCATATTCCGTGTTCCAAATTCCGTATTCCAAATTCCGTGTTCCGAATTCCGTGTTCCGAATTCCGTGTTCCGAATTTTCATGTTCCGAATTCCGTGTTCCGAATTCCGTGTTCCGAATTCCAAATTCCAAATTCCGTATTCCAAATTCCAAATTCCAAATTCCGTATTCCAAATTCCAAATTCCAAATTCCGTATTCCATATTCCAAATTCCGTGTTCCGAATTCCGTGTTCTGAATTCCGTGTTCTGAATTCCGTGTTCCGAATTCCAAATTCCAAATTCCAAATTCCATGTTCTGAATTCCAAATTCCGTGTTCTAAATTCCAAATTCCGTATTCCAAATTCCATGTTCTGAATTCCAAATTCCGTGTTCTGAATTCCAAGTTCCGTGTTCTGAATTCCAAATTCCGTATTCCAAATTCCATGTTCTGAATTCCAAATTCCTTGTTCTGAATTCCAAATTCCGTGTTCTGAATTCCAAATTACGAGTTCGAATTTTAAATTCCGTGTTCTGGATTTCAAATTCCGTGTTCCGAATTCCAAATTCCGTGTTCTGAATTCCAAATTCCGTGTTCTGAATTCCGTGTTCCAAATTCCGTGTTCCGAATTCCGTGTTCTGAATTCCGTATTCCAAATTCCAAATTCCGTATTCCATATTCCAAATTCCGTGTTCCGAATTCCGTGTTTGATTTCTGTGTTCCAAATTCTGTATTCCAAATTCCCTGTTCTGAATTTCAAATTCCGTGTTCTGAATTCCAAATTCCTTATTCCAAATTCCGTGTTCCGAATTTCAAATTCCAAATTCCGTATTTCAAATACCAAATTCCGTGTTCCGAATTCCGTGTTCCAATTTCCGTGTTCCAAATTCCGTGTTCCAATTTCCGTGTTCCTAACTCCGTGTTCTGAGTTCCAAATTCCACGTTCAGAGTTCCAAATTCCGTGTTCCGATTTCCAAATTCCGTGTTCCGAATTCTGTTTTCCAAATTCCGTGTTCCAAATTCTGTGTTCCGAGTTCCAAATTCCGCGTTCAGAGTTCCAAATTCCGTGTTCCGAGTTACAAATTCCGTATTCCAAATTCCGTGTTCCGAATTCCAAATTCTGAATTCCTTATTCCAAATTCCCTGTTCTGAATTTCAAATTACAAATTCCAAATTCCATATTCCAAATTCCGTGTTCCAAGTTCCGTGTTCCGAATTCCGTGTTCCGAATTCCAAATTCCAAATTCCGTATTCCAAATTACAAATTACAAATTCCGTATTCCATATTCCAAATTCTGTGTTCCGAATTCCGTGTTTGATTTCTGTGTTCCAAATTCTGTATTCGAAATTTCATGTTCCGTGTTCCAAATTCCAAATTCAGTATTCCAAATTCCGTGTTCCGAATTCCGTGTTCCGAATTCCAAATTCCAAATTACAAATTACAAATTACAAATTCCATATTCCGAATTCCGTGTTCCAAATTCCAAATTCCAAATTCCATATTCCATATTCCAAATTCCGTGTTCCGAATTCCGTGTTTGATTTCTGTGTTCCAAATTCTGTATTCCAAATTTCATGTTCCGTGTTCCAAATTCCAAATTCAGTATTCCATATTCCATATTCCATGTTCAAAATTCCGTATTCCAAATTCCGTGTTCCGAATTCCGTGATCCGAATTCCGTGTTCCGAATTCCGTGTTCCGAATTCCAAATTCCAAATTCCAAATTACAAATTACAAATTCCGTATTCCATATTCCGAATTCCGTGTTCCGAATTCCGTGTTCCGAATTCCGTGTTCCGAATTCCGTGTTCCAAATTCCAAATTCCAAATTCCATATTCCAAATTCCAAATTCCATATTCCAAATTCCGTGTTCCGAATTCCGTGTTTGATTTCTGTGTTCCAAATTCTGTATTCCAAATGTCATGTTCCGTGTTCCAAATTCCAAATTCAGTATTCCAAATTCCGTATTCCGAATTCCAAGTTTCATGTTCTAAATTCCATATTCCAAATTCTGTATTCCGAATTCCGTGTTCCGAATTCCGTGTTCCGAATTCCAAATTCCAAATTCCGTATTCCAAATTCCAAATTCCAAATTCCGTATTCCATATTCCAAATTCCGTGTTCCAAATTCCGTGTTTGATTTCTGTGTTCCAAATTCTGTATTCCAAATTTCATGTTCCGTGTTCCAAATTCAGTATTCCAAATTCCGTATTCCGAATTCCAAGTTCCATGTTCTAAATTCCTTATTCCAAATTTCTTGTTCCAAATTCCATATTCCGTGTTCCGAATTCCAATTTCCGAATTCCGTGTTCCAAATTCCGTGTTCTAAATTCTGTGTTCCAAATTCTGTGTTCCAAATTCCGTATTCCATGTTCCGAATTCCAAATTCCGAATTCCAAATTCCGAATTTGAAATTCTGAATTCCTTATTCCAAATTCCCTGTTCTGAATTTCAAATTCCGTGTTCTGAATTCCAAATTCCTTATTCCAAATTCCGTGTTCCGAATTTCAAATTACGAATTCCAAATACCAAATTCTGTGTTCCGAATTCCGTGTTCCGATTTCCGTGTTCCAAATTCCGTGTTCCGATTTCCGTGTTCCTAATTCCGTGTTCCGAGTTCCAAATTCCGCGTTCAGAGTTCCAAATTCCGTGTTCCGAGTTCCAAATTCCGTGTTCCGAATTCTGTTTTCCAAATTCCGCGTTCCGTGTTCCAAATTCCATGTTCCGAGTTCCGAATTCCACGTTCAGAGTTCCAAATTCCGTGTTCCGAGTTCCAAATTCCATATTCCAAATTCCGTGTTCCGAATTCCAAATTCTGAATTCCTTATTCCAAATTCCCTGTTCTGAATTTCAAATTCCGAATTCCAAATTCCATATTCCAAATTCCGTGTTCCGAATTCCGTGTTCCGAATTCCATGTTCCGAATTCCAAATTCCAAATTCCGCATTCCAAATTCCAAATTCCAAATTCCGTATTCCATATTCCAAATTCCGTGTTCCGAATTCCGTGTTTGATTTCTGTGTTCCAAATTCTGTATTCCAAATTTCATGTTCCGTGTTCCAAATTCCAAATTCATTATTCCAAATTCCGTATTCCGAATTCCAAGTTTCATGTTCTAAATTCCATATTCCGTGTTCCAAATTCTGTATTCCGAATTCTGTGTTCCGAATTCCGTGTTCCGAATTCCAAATTCCAAATTCCGTATTCCAAATTCCAAATTCCAAATTCCGTATTCCATATTCCAAATTCCGTGTTCCAAATTCCGTGTTTGATTTCTGTGTTCCAAATTCTGTATTCCAAATTTCATGTTCCGTGTTCCAAATTCAGTATTCCAAATTCCGTATTCCGAATTCCAAGTTCCATGTTCTAAATTCCTTATTCCAAATTTCTTGTTCCAAATTCCATATACCGTGTTCCGAATTCCAATTTCCGAATTCCGTGTTCCAAATTCCGTGTTCTAAATTCCGTGTTCCAAATTCTGTGTTCCAAATTCCGTATTCCATGTTCCGAATTCCAAATTCCGAATTTGAAATTCTGAATTCCTTATTCCAAATTCCCTGTTCTGAATTTCAAATTCCGTGTTCTGAATTCCAAATTCCTTATTCCAAATTCCGTGTTCCGGATTTCAAATTACGAATTCCAAATTCCGTATTTCAAATACCAAATTCCGTGTTCCGAATTCCGTGTTCCGATTTCCGTGTTCCAAATTCCGTGTTCCGATTTCCGTGTTCCTAATTCCGTGTTCCGAGTTCCAAATTCCGCGTTCAGAGTTCCAAATTCCGTGTTCCGAGTTCCAAATTCCGTGTTCCGAATTCTGTTTTCCAAATTCCGTGTTCCGTGTTCCAAATTCCATGTTTCGAGTTCCAAATTCCGCGTTCAGAGTTCCAAATTCCGTGTTCCGAATTCCAAATTCCGTGTTCTGAATTTATTATTCCAAATTCCGTTTTCAGAATTCCAAATTCCAAATTCCGTGTTCCGAATTCCGTGTTCTGAATTAATTATTCAAAATTCCGTATTCAAATTCCGTGTTCCGAATTCCGTGTTCCGAATTCCAAACTCCAAATTCCGTATTCCAAATTCCGTATTCCAAATTCCAAATTCTTTATTCCAAATTCAAAATTCCATATTCAAAATTCAAAATTCCGTATTCCAAATTCCAAATGCCGTATTCCAAATTCCTTATTCCAAATTCCGGGTTTCGAATTCCAAATTCCCAATTTTGTATTCCAAATTCCTTATTCCAAATTCCGTGTTCCGAATTTCAAATTACAAAATCCAAATTCCGTATTTCAAATACCAAATTCCGTGTTCCGAATTCCGTGTTCCGATTTCCATGTTCCAAATTCCGTTTTCCGATTTCCGTGTTCCTAATTCCGTGTTCCGAGTTCCAAATTCCGTGTTCTGAATTCCGTGTTCCAAATTCCGTGTTCCGAATTCCGTGTTCTGAATTCCGTGTTCCGAATTCCATGTTCCAAATTCCACGTTCCGAATTCCAAATTCCGTATTCCAAATTACAAATTACAAATTCCGTTTTCCAAATTCCAAATTCTGTATTCTGAATTCTAAATTCAAAAATTCTGTTTTCCGTATTCTGTGTTCCGAATTCAAAAATACCGTATTCCAAATTTTGTGTTCCGAATTCCGTGTTCCGAATTCCGTGTTCCGAATTCCAAATTCCATGTTCTGAATTCCGTATTCCAAATTCAGTGTTCCAAATTCCGTGTTCCAAATTCCGTGTTCCAAATTCCGTGTTCCGAATTCCAAATTCCGTGTTCCGAATTCCGTGTTCCAAATTCTGTGTTCTGAATTCCGTGTTCCAAATTCCGTGTTCCGAATTCCGTGTTCCGAATTCCGTGTTCCGAGTTCCAAATTTCAAATTCCGTGTTCCAAATTCCGTGTTTGATTTCTGTGTTCCAAATTCTGTATTCCAAATTTCATGTTCCGTGTTCCAAATTCAGTATTCCAAATTCCGTATTCCGAATTCCAAGTTCCATGTTCTAAATTCCTTATTCCAAATTTCTTGTTCCAAATTCCATATTCCGTGTTCCGAATTCCAATTTCCGAATTCCGTGTTCCAAATTCCGTGTTCTAAATTCCGTGTTCCAAATTCTGTGTTCCAAATTCCGTATTCCATGTTCCGAATTCCAAATTCCGAATTCCAAATTCCGAATTTGAAATTCTGAATTCCTTATTCCAAATTCCCTGTTCTGAATTTCAAATTCCGTGTTCTGAATTCCAAATTCCTTATTCCAAATTCCGTGTTCCGAATTTCAAATTACGAATTCCAAATTCCGTATTTCAAATATCAAATTCCGTGTTCCGAATTCCGTGTTCCGATTTCCATGTTCCAAATTCCGTGTTCCGATTTCCGTGTTCCTAATTCCGTGTTCCGAGTTCCAAATTCCGCTTTCAGAGTTCCAAATTCCGTGTTCCGAGTTCCAAATTCCGTGTTCCGAATTCTGTTTTCCAAATTCCGTGTTCCAAATTCCGTGTTCAGAGTTCCAAATTCCGTGTTCCGAGTTCCAAATTCCGTATTCCAAATTCCGTGTTCCGAATTCCAAATTCTGAATTCCTTATTCCAAATTCCCTGTTCTGAATTTCAAATTCAGAATTCCAAATTCCATATTCCAAATTCCGTGTTCCGAATTCCGTGTTCCGAATTCCATGTTCCGAATTCCAAATTCCAAATTCCGCATTCCAAATTCCAAATTCCAAATTCCGTATTCCATATTCCAAATTCCGTGTTCCGAATTCCGTGTTTGATTTCTGTGTTCCAAATTCTGTATTCCAAATTTCATGTTCCGTGTTCCAAATTCCAAATTCAGTATTCCAAATTCCGTATTCCGAATTCCAAGTTCCATGTTCTAAATTCCATATTCCGTGTTTCAAATTCCGTATTCCAAATTCCGTGTTCCGAATTCCGTGTTCCGAATTCCGTGTTCCGAATTTTCATGTTCCGAATTCCGTGTTCCGAATTCCAAATTCCGTATTCCAAATTCCAAATTACAAATTCCATATTCCATATTCCAAATTCCGTGTTCCGAATTTCGTGTTCTGAATTCCGTGTTCCAAATTCCGTGTTCCGAATTCCAAATTCCAAATTCCAAATTCAATGTTCTGAATTCCAAATTCCGTGTTCTAAATTCCAAATTCCGTATTCCAAATTCCATGTTCTGAATTCCAAATTCCGTGTTCTGAATTCCAAATTCCGTGTTCTGAATTCCAAATTCCGTATTCCAAATTCCATGTTCTGAATTCCAAATTCCTTGTTCTGAATTCCAAATTCCGTGTTCTGAATTCCAAATTACGAGTTCGAATTTCAAATTCCGTGTTCTGGATTTCAAATTCCGTGTTCCGAATTCCAAATTCCGTGTTCTGAATTTATTATTCCAAATTCCGTTTTCCGAATTCCAAATTCCAAATTCTGTGTTCCGAATTCCGTGTTCTGAATTAATTATTCAAAATTCCGTATTCAAATTCCGTGTTCCGAATTCCGTGTTCCGAATTCCAAACTCCAAATTCCGTATTCCAAATTCCGTATTCCAAATTCCAAATTCTTTATTCCAAATTCAAAATTCCATATTCCAAATTCAAAATTCCGTATTCCAAATTCCAAATGCCGTATTCCAAATTCCTTATTCCAAATTCCGTGTTCCAAATTCTGTGTTCCAAATTCCGTATTCCATGTTCCGAATTCCAAATTCCGAATTCCGTGTTCCGAATTTGAAATTCTGAATTCCTTATTCCAAATTCCCTGTTCTGAATTTCAAATTCCGTGTTCTGAATTCCAAATTCCTTATTCCAAATTCCGTGTTCCGAATTTCAAATTACAAATTCCAAATTCCGTATTTCAAATACCAAATTCCGTGTTCCGAATTATGTGTTCCGATTTCTGTGTTCCAAATTCCGTGTTCCGATTTCCGTGTTCCTAATTATGTGTTCCGAGTTCCAAATTCCACGTTCAGAGTTCCAAATTCCGTGTTCCGAGTTCCAAATTCCGTGTTCCGAATTCTGTTTTCCAAATTCCGTGTTCCGTGTTCCAAATTCTGTGTTCCGAGTTCCAAATTCCGCATTCAGAGTTCCAAATTCCGTGTTCCGAGTTCCAAATTCCGTATTCCAAATTCCATGTTCCGAATTCCAAATTCTGAATTCCTTATTCCAAATTCCCTGTTCTGAATTTCAAATTCCGAATTCCAAATTCCATATTCCAAATTCCGTGTTCCGAATTCCGTGTTCCGAATTCCGTGTTCCGAATTCCAAATTCCAAATTCCAAATTCCGCATTCCAAATTCCAAATTCCGTATTCCATATTCCAAATTCCGTGTTCCGAATTCCGTGTTTGATTTCTGTGTTCCAAATTCTGTATTCCAAATTTCATGTTCCGTGTTCCAAATTCCAAATTCAGTATTCCAAATTCCGTATTCCGAATTCCAAGTTCCATGTTCTAAATTCCATATTCCGTGTTCCAAATTCCGTATTCCAAATTCCGTGTTCCGAATTCCGTGTTCCGAATTCCGTGTTCCGAATTTTCATGTTCCGAATTCCGTGTTCCGAATTCCGTGTTCCGAATTCCAAATTCCAAATTCCGTATTCCAAATTCCAAATTCCAAATTCCGTATTCCAAATTCCAAATTCCAAATTCCGTATTCCATATTCCAAATTCCGTGTTCCGAATTCCGTGTTCTGAATTCCGTGTTCTGAATTCCGTGTTCCGAATTCCAAATTCCAAATTCCAAATTCCATGTTCTGAATTCCAAATTCCGTGTTCTAAATTCCAAATTCCGTATTCCAAATTCCATGTTCTGAATTCCAAATTCCGTGTTCTGAATTCCAAGTTCCGTGTTCTGAATTCCAAATTCCGTATTCCAAATTCCATGTTCTGAATTCCAAATTCCTTGTTCTGAATTCCAAATTCCGTGTTCTGAATTCCAAATTACGAGTTCGAATTTTAAATTCCGTGTTCTGGATTTCAAATTCCGTGTTCCGAATTCCAAATTCCGTGTTCTGAATTCCAAATTCCGTGTTCTGAATTCCGTGTTCCAAATTCCGTGTTCCGAATTCCGTGTTCTGAATTCCGTATTCCAAATTCCAAATTCCGTATTCCATATTCCAAATTCCGTGTTCCGAATTCCGTGTTTGATTTCTGTGTTCCAAATTCTGTATTCCAAATTCCCTGTTCTGAATTTCAAATTCCGTGTTCTGAATTCCAAATTCCTTATTCCAAATTCCGTGTTCCGAATTTCAAATTCCAAATTCCGTATTTCAAATACCAAATTCCGTGTTCCGAATTCCGTGTTCCAATTTCCGTGTTCCAAATTCCGTGTTCCAATTTCCGAGTTCCTAACTCCGTGTTCTGAGTTCCAAATTCCACGTTCAGAGTTCCAAATTCCGTGTTCCGATTTCCAAATTCCGTGTTCCGAATTCTGTTTTCCAAATTCCGTGTTCCAAATTCTGTGTTCCGAGTTCCAAATTCCGCGTTCAGAGTTCCAAATTCCGTGTTCCGAGTTACAAATTCCGTATTCCAAATTCCGTGTTCCGAATTCCAAATTCTGAATTCCTTATTCCAAATTCCCTGTTCTGAATTTCAAATTACAAATTCCAAATTCCATATTCCAAATTCCGTGTTCCAAGTTCCGTGTTCCGAATTCCGTGTTCCGAATTCCAAATTCCAAATTCCGTATTCCAAATTACAAATTACAAATTCCGTATTCCATATTCCAAATTCTGTGTTCCGAATTCCGTGTTTGATTTCTGTGTTCCAAATTCTGTATTCGAAATTTCATGTTCCGTGTTCCAAATTCCAAATTCAGTATTCCAAATTCCGTGTTCCGAATTCCGTGTTCCGAATTCCAAATTCCAAATTACAAATTACAAATTACAAATTCCATATTCCGAATTCCGTGTTCCAAATTCCAAATTCCAAATTCCATATTCCATATTCCAAATTCCGTGTTCCGAATTCCGTGTTTGATTTCTGTGTTCCAAATTCTGTATTCCAAATTTCATGTTCCGTGTTCCAAATTCCAAATTCAGTATTCCATATTCCATATTCCATGTTCAAAATTCCGTATTCCAAATTCCGTGTTCCGAATTCCGTGATCCGAATTCCGTGTTCCGAATTCCGTGTTCCGAATTCCAAATTCCAAATTCCAAATTACAAATTACAAATTCCGTATTCCATATTCCGAATTCCGTGTTCCGAATTCCGTGTTCCGAATTCCGTGTTCCGAATTCCGTGTTCCAAATTCCAAATTCCAAATTCCATATTCCAAATTCCAAATTCCATATTCCAAATTCCGTGTTCCGAATTCCGTGTTTGATTTCTGTGTTCCAAATTCTGTATTCCAAATGTCATGTTCCGTGTTCCAAATTCCAAATTCAGTATTCCAAATTCCGTATTCCGAATTCCAAGTTTCATGTTCTAAATTCCATATTCCAAATTCTGTATTCCGAATTCCGTGTTCCGAATTCCGTGTTCCGAATTCCAAATTCCAAATTCCGTATTCCAAATTCCAAATTCCAAATTCCGTATTCCATATTCCAAATTCCGTGTTCCAAATTCCGTGTTTGATTTCTGTGTTCCAAATTCTGTATTCCAAATTTCATGTTCCGTGTTCCAAATTCAGTATTCCAAATTCCGTATTCCGAATTCCAAGTTCCATGTTCTAAATTCCTTATTCCAAATTTCTTGTTCCAAATTCCATATTCCGTGTTCCGAATTCCAATTTCCGAATTCCGTGTTCCAAATTCCGTGTTCTAAATTCTGTGTTCCAAATTCTGTGTTCCAAATTCCGTATTCCATGTTCCGAATTCCAAATTCCGAATTCCAAATTCCGAATTTGAAATTCTGAATTCCTTATTCCAAATTCCCTGTTCTGAATTTCAAATTCCGTGTTCTGAATTCCAAATTCCTTATTCCAAATTCCGTGTTCCGAATTTCAAATTACGAATTCCAAATACCAAATTCTGTGTTCCGAATTCCGTGTTCCGATTTCCGTGTTCCAAATTCCGTGTTCCGATTTCCGTGTTCCTAATTCCGTGTTCCGAGTTCCAAATTCCGCGTTCAGAGTTCCAAATTCCGTGTTCCGAGTTCCAAATTCCGTGTTCCGAATTCTGTTTTCCAAATTCCGCGTTCCGTGTTCCAAATTCCATGTTCCGAGTTCCGAATTCCACGTTCAGAGTTCCAAATTCCGTGTTCCGAGTTCCAAATTCCATATTCCAAATTCCGTGTTCCGAATTCCAAATTCTGAATTCCTTATTCCAAATTCCCTGTTCTGAATTTCAAATTCCGAATTCCAAATTCCATATTCCAAATTCCGTGTTCCGAATTCCGTGTTCCGAATTCCATGTTCCGAATTCCAAATTCCAAATTCCGCATTCCAAATTCCAAATTCCAAATTCCGTATTCCATATTCCAAATTCCGTGTTCCGAATTCCGTGTTTGATTTCTGTGTTCCAAATTCTGTATTCCAAATTTCATGTTCCGTGTTCCAAATTCCAAATTCATTATTCCAAATTCCGTATTCCGAATTCCAAGTTTCATGTTCTAAATTCCATATTCCGTGTTCCAAATTCTGTATTCCGAATTCTGTGTTCCGAATTCCGTGTTCCGAATTCCAAATTCCAAATTCCGTATTCCAAATTCCAAATTCCAAATTCCGTATTCCATATTCCAAATTCCGTGTTCCAAATTCCGTGTTTGATTTCTGTGTTCCAAATTCTGTATTCCAAATTTCATGTTCCGTGTTCCAAATTCAGTATTCCAAATTCCGTATTCCGAATTCCAAGTTCCATGTTCTAAATTCCTTATTCCAAATTTCTTGTTCCAAATTCCATATACCGTGTTCCGAATTCCAATTTCCGAATTCCGTGTTCCAAATTCCGTGTTCTAAATTCCGTGTTCCAAATTCTGTGTTCCAAATTCCGTATTCCATGTTCCGAATTCCAAATTCCGAATTTGAAATTCTGAATTCCTTATTCCAAATTCCCTGTTCTGAATTTCAAATTCCGTGTTCTGAATTCCAAATTCCTTATTCCAAATTCCGTGTTCCGGATTTCAAATTACGAATTCCAAATTCCGTATTTCAAATACCAAATTCCGTGTTCCGAATTCCGTGTTCCGATTTCCGTGTTCCAAATTCCGTGTTCCGATTTCCGTGTTCCTAATTCCGTGTTCCGAGTTCCAAATTCCGCGTTCAGAGTTCCAAATTCCGTGTTCCGAGTTCCAAATTCCGTGTTCCGAATTCTGTTTTCCAAATTCCGTGTTCCGTGTTCCAAATTCCATGTTTCGAGTTCCAAATTCCGCGTTCAGAGTTCCAAATTCCGTGTTCCGAGTTCCAAATTCCGTGTTCCGAATTCTGTTTTCCAAATTCCGTGTTCCGTGTTCCAAATTCCATGTTCCGAGTTCCGAATTCCACGTTCAGAGTTCCAAATTCCGTGTTCCGAGTTCCAAATTCCATATTCCAAATTCTGTGTTCCGAATTCCAAATTCTGAATTCCTTATTCCAAATTCCCTGTTCTGAATTTCAAATTCCGAATTCCAAATTCCATATTCCAAATTCCGTGTTCCGAATTCCGTGTTCCGAATTCCATGTTCCGAATTCCAAATTCCAAATTCCGCATTCCAAATTCCGCATTCCAAATTCCGTATTCCATATTCCAAATTCCGTGTTCCGAATTCCGTGTTTGATTTCTGTGTTCCAAATTCTGTATTCCAAATTTCATGTTCCGTGTTCCAAATTCCAAATTCAGTATTCCAAATTCCGTATTCCGAATTCCAAGTTTCATGTTCTAAATTCCATATTCCGTGTTCCAAATTCTGTATTCCGAATTCTGTGTTCCGAATTCCGTGTTCCGAATTCCAAATTCCAAATTCCGTATTCCAAATTCCAAATTCCAAATTCCGTATTCCATATTCCAAATTCCGTGTTCCAAATTCCGTGTTTGATTTCTGTGTTCCAAATTCTGTATTCCAAATTTCATGTTCCGTGTTCCAAATTCAGTATTCCAAATTCCGTATTCCGAATTCCAAGTTCCATGTTCTAAATTCCTTATTCCAAATTTCTTGTTCCAAATTCCATATACCGTGTTCCGAATTCCAATTTCCGAATTCCGTGTTCCAAATTCCGTGTTCTAAATTCCGTGTTCCAAATTCTGTGTTCCAAATTCCGTATTCCATGTTCCGAATTCCAAATTCCGAATTTGAAATTCTGAATTCCTTATTCCAAATTCCCTGTTCTGAATTTCAAATTCCGTGTTCTGAATTCCAAATTCCTTATTCCAAATTCCGTGTTCCGGATTTCAAATTACGAATTCCAAATTCCGTATTTCAAATACCAAATTCCGTGTTCCGAATTCCGTGTTCCGATTTCCGTGTTCCAAATTCCGTGTTCCGATTTCCGTGTTCCTAATTCCGTGTTCCGAGTTCCAAATTCCGCGTTCAGAGTTCCAAATTCCGTGTTCCGAGTTCCAAATTCCGTGTTCCGAATTCTGTTTTCCAAATTCCGTGTTCCGTGTTCCAAATTCCGTGTTTCGAGTTCCAAATTCCGCGTTCAGAGTTCCAAATTCCGTGTTCCGAGTTCCAAATTCCGTATTCCAAATTCCGTGTTCCGAATTCCAAATTCTGAATTCCTTATTCCAAATTCCCTGTTCTGAATTTCAAATTCCGAATTCCAAATTCCATATTCCAAATTCCGTGTTCCGAATTCCGTGTTCCGAATTCCATGTTCCGAATTCCAAATTCCAAATTCCGCATTCCAAATTCCAAATTCCAAATTCCGTATGCCATATTCCAAATTCCGTGTTCCGAATTCCGTGTTTGATTTCTGTGTTCCAAATTCTGTATTCCAAATTTCATGTTCCGTGTTCCAAATTCCAAATTCAGTATTCCAAATTCCATATTCCGAATTCCAAGTTCCATGTTCTAAATTCCATAATCAGTGTTCCAAATTCCGTATTCCAAATTCCGTGTTCCAAATTCCGTGTTCCGAATTCCGTGTTCCGAATTCCGTGTTCCGAATTTTCATGTTCCGAATTCCGTGTTCCGAATTCCAAATTCCAAATTCCATATTCCAAATTACAAATTACAAATTCCGTATTCCATATTCCAAATTCCGTGTTCCGAATTTCGTGTTCCGAATTCCGTGTTCCAAATTCCGTGTTCCGAATTCCAAATTCCGTGTTCTAAATTCCAAATTCAGTATTCCAAATTCCATGTTCTGAATTCCAAATTCCGTGTTCTGATTTCCAAATTCCGTGTTCTGAATTCCAAATTCCGTATTCCAAATTCCATGTTCTGAATTCCAAATTCCTTGTTCTGAATTCCAAATTCCGTGTTCTGAATTCCAAATTACGAGTTCGAATTTCAAATTCCGTGTTCTGGATTTCAAATTACGTGTTCCGAATTCCAAATTCCGTGTTCTGAATTTATTATTCCAAATTCCGTTTTCAGAATTCCAAATTCCAAATTCCGTGTTCCGAATTCCGTGTTCCGAGTTCCAAATTCCGCATTCAGAGTTCCAAATTCCGTGTTCCGAGTTCCAAATTCCGTGTTCCGAATTCTGTTTTCCAAATTCCGTGTTCCGTGTTCCAAATTCCGTGTTCCGAGTTACAAATTCCGCGTTCAGAGTTCCAAATTCCGTGTTCCGAGTTCCAAATTCCGTATTCCAAATTCCGTGTTCCGAATTCCAAATTCTGAATTCCTTATTCCAAATTCCCTGTTCTGAATTTCAAATTCCGAATTCCAAATTCCATATTCCAAATTCCGTGTTCCGAATTCCGTGTTCCGAATTCCGTGTTTGATTTCTGTGTTCCAAATTCTGTATTCCAAATTTCATGTTCCGTGTTCCAAATTCCAAATTCAGTATTCCAAATTCCGTATTCCGAATTCCAAGTTCCATGTTCTAAATTCCATAATCCGTGTTCCAAATTCCGTATTCCAAATTCCGTGTTCCGAATTTCGTGTTCCGAATTCCGTGTTCCAAATTCCGTGTTCCGAATTCCAAATTCCGTGTTCTAAATTCCAAATTCCGTATTCCAAATTCCATGTTCTGAATTCCAAATTCCGTGTTCTGATTTCCAAATTCCGTGTTCTGAATTCCAAATTCCGTATTCCAAATTCCATGTTCTGAATTCCAAATTCGTTGTTCTGAATTCCAAATTCCGTGTTCTGAATTCCAAATTACGAGTTCGAATTTCAAATTCCGTGTTCTGGATTTCAAATTCCGTGTTCCGAATTCCAAATTCCGTGTTCTGAATTTATTATTCCAAATTCCGTTTTCAGAATTCCAAATTCCAAATTCCGTGTTCCGAATTCCGTGTTCTGAATTAATTATTCAAAATTCCGTATTCAAATTCCGTGTTCCGAATTCCGTGTTCCGAATTCCAAACTCCAAATTCCGTATTCCAAATTCCGTATTCCAAATTCCAAATTCTTTATTCCAAATTCAAAATTCCATATTCAAAATTCAAAATTCCGTATTCCAAATTCCAAATGCCGTATTCCAAATTCCTTATTCCAAATTCCGGGTTTCGAATTCCAAATTCCCAATTTTGTATTCCAAATTCCTTATTCCAAATTCCGTGTTCCGAATTTCAAATTACAAAATCCAAATTCCGTATTTCAAATACCAAATTCCGTGTTCCGAATTCCGTGTTCCGATTTCCATGTTCCAAATTCCGTTTTCCGATTTCCGTGTTCCTAATTCCGTGTTCCGAGTTCCAAATTCCGTGTTCTGAATTCCGTGTTCCAAATTCCGTGTTCCGAATTCCGTGTTCTGAATTCCGTGTTCCGAATTCCATGTTCCAAATTCCACGTTCCGAATTCCAAATTCCGTATTCCAAATTACAAATTACAAATTCCGTTTTCCAAATTCCAAATTCTGTATTCTGAATTCTAAATTCAAAAATTCTGTTTTCCGTATTCTGTGTTCCGAATTCAAAAATACCGTATTCCAAATTTTGTGTTCCGAATTCCGTGTTCCGAATTCCGTGTTCCGAATTCCAAATTCCATGTTCTGAATTCCGTATTCCAAATTCAGTGTTCCAAATTCCGTGTTCCAAATTCCGTGTTCCAAATTCCGTGTTCCGAATTCCAAATTCCGTGTTCCGAATTCCGTGTTCCAAATTCTGTGTTCTGAATTCCGTGTTCCAAATTCCGTGTTCCGAATTCCGTGTTCCGAATTCCGTGTTCCGAGTTCCAAATTTCAAATTCTGTGTTCTGAATTCCAAATTCCGTGTTCCGAATTCCAAATTCTGTGTTTCGAATTCCAAATTCCGTGTTCCGAATTCCAAAGTCCGTGTTCCGAATTTCAAATTCCATGTTCCGAATTCCAAATTCCGTGTTCTGAATTCATTATTCCAAATTCCGTATTCCAAATTCCGTGTTCCGAATTCCAAATTCCAAATTCCGTATTCCAAATTTCAAATTCTATATTCCAATTTCCGTATTCCAAATTCCAAATTCCGTATTCCGTATTCAAAATTCCGTGTTTTGAATTCCAAATTCCAATTTTCTTATTCCAAATTCCGTGTTCCAAATTCCATGTTTCTAGTTCCAAATTCCGTGTTCTGAATTCCGTGGTCCGAATTTCAAATTCCATATTCCAAATTCCGTATTCCAAATTCCATATTCCGAATTCCGTGTTCCGAATTCCAAATTCCGTGTTCTGAATTCCATATTCCAAATTCAGTGATCCAAATTCAGTGTTCCAAATTCAGTGTTCCAAATTCCGTGTTCCGTGTTCCAAATTCCATGTTCCGAGTTCCGAATTCCGTGTTCAGAGTTCCAAATTCCGTGTTCCGAGTTCCAAATTCCATATTCCAAATTCCGTGTTCCGAATTCCAAATTCTGAATTCCTTATTCCAAATTCCCTGTTCTGAATTTCAAATTCCGAATTCCAAATTCCATATTCCAAATTCCGTGTTCCGAATTCCGTGTTCCGAATTCCATGTTCCGAATTCCAAATTCCAAATTCCGCATTCCAAATTCCAAATTCCGTATTCCATATTCCAAATTCCGTGTTCCGAATTCCGTGTTTGATTTCTGTGTTCCAAATTCTGTATTCCAAATTTCATGTTCCGTGTTCCAAATTCCAAATTCAGTATTCCAAATTCCGTATTCCGAATTCCAAGTTTCATGTTCTAAATTCCATATTCCGTGTTCCAAATTCTGTATTCCGAATTCTGTGTTCCGAATTCCGTGTTCCGAATTCCAATTTCCGAATTCCGTGTTCCAAATTCCGTGTTCTAAATTCCGTGTTCCAAATTCTGTGTTCCAAATTCCGTATTCCATGTTCCGAATTCCAAATTCCGAATTTGAAATTCTGAATTCCTTATTCCAAATTCCCTGTTCTGAATTTCAAATTCCGTGTTCTGAATTCCAAATTCCTTATTCCAAATTCCGTGTTCCGAATTTCAAATTACGAATTCCAAATTCCGTATTTCAAATACCAAATTCTGTGTTCCGAATTCCGTGTTCCGATTTCCGTGTTCCAAATTCCGTGTTCCGATTTCCGTGTTCCTAATTCCGTGTTCCGAGTTCCAAATTCCGCGTTCAGAGTTCCAAATTCCGTGTTCCGAGTTCCAAATTCCGTGTTCCGAATTCTGTTTTCCAAATTCCGTGTTCCGTGTTCCAAATTCCATGTTCCGAGTTCCGAATTCCGCGTTCAGTGTTCCAAATTCCGTG
The DNA here is from genome assembly GCA_029206835.1 of Rana muscosa. Classification (NCBI taxonomy): domain Eukaryota; kingdom Metazoa; phylum Chordata; class Amphibia; order Anura; family Ranidae; genus Rana; species Rana muscosa. The sequence goes on from JARGYO010000046.1 coordinate 1,480,701, forward strand.
TTACGAGTTCCAAATTCCATATTCCAAATTCCGTGTTCCGAATTCCAAATTCTGAATTCCTTATTCCAAATTCCCTGTTCTGAATTTCAAATTCCGAATTCCAAATTCCATATTCCAAATTCCGTGTTCCGAATTCCGTGTTCCGAATTCCATGTTCCGAATTCCAAATTCCAAATTCCGCATTCCAAATTCCAAATTCCGTATTCCATATTCCAAATTCCGTGTTCCGAATTCCGTGTTTGATTTCTGTGTTCCAAATTCTGTATTCCAAATTTCATGTTCTGTGTTCCGTGTTCCAAATTCAGTATTCCAAATTCCGTATTCCGAATTCCAAGTTTCATGTTCTAAATTCCATATTCCGTGTTCCAAATTCTGTATTCCGAATTCTGTGTTCCGAATTCCGTGTTCCGAATTCCAAATTCCAAATTCCGTATTCCAAATTCCAAATTCCAAATTCCGTATTCCATATTCCAAATTCCGTGTTCCAAATTCCGTGTTTGATTTCTGTGTTCCAAATTCTGTATTCCAAATTTCATGTTCCGTGTTCCAAATTCAGTATTCCAAATTCCGTATTCCGAATTCCAAGTTCCATGTTCTAAATTCCTTATTCCAAATTTCTTGTTCCAAATTCCATATTCCGTGTTCCGAATTCCAATTTCCGAATTCCGTGTTCCAAATTCCGTGTTCTAAATTCCGTGTTCCAAATTCTGTGTTCCAAATTCCGTATTCCATGTTCCGAATTCCAAATTCCGAATTCGAAATTCTGAATTCCTTATTCCAAATTCCCTGTTCTGAATTTCAAATTCCGTGTTCTGAATTCCAAATTCCTTATTCCAAATTCCGTGTTCCGGATTTCAAATTACGAATTCCAAATTCCGTATTTCAAATACCAAATTCCGTGTTCCGAATTCCGTGTTCCGATTTCCGTGTTCCAAATTCCGTGTTCCGATTTCCGTGTTCCTAATTCCGTGTTCCGAGTTCCAAATTCCGCATTCAGAGTTCCAAATTCCGTGTTCCGAGTTCCAAATTCCGTGTTCCGAATTCTGTTTTCCAAATTCCGTGTTCCGTGTTCCAAATTCCGTGTTCCGAGTTACAAATTCCGCGTTCAGAGTTCCAAATTCCGTGTTCCGAGTTCCAAATTCCGTATTCCAAATTCCGTGTTACGAATTCCAAATTCTGAATTCCTTATTCCAAATTCCCTGTTCTGAATTTCAAATTCCGAATTCCAAATTCCATATTCCAAATTCCGTGTTCCGAATTCCGTGTTCCGAATTCCATGTTCCGAATTCCAAATTCCAAATTCCGCATTCCAAATTCCAAATTCCAAATTCCGTATGCCATATTCCAAATTCCGTGTTCCGAATTCCGTGTTTGACTTCTGTGTTCCAAATTCTGCATTCCAAATTTCATGTTCCGTGTTCCAAATTCCAAATTCAGTATTCCAAATTCCGTATTCCGAATTCCAAGTTCCATGTTCTAAATTCCATAATCCGTGTTCCAAATTCCGTATTCCAAATTCCGTGTTCCAAATTCCGTGTTCCGAATTTCGTGTTCCGAATTCCGTGTTCCAAATTCCGTGTTCTGAATTCCAAATTCCGTGTTCTGATTTCCTAATTCCGTGTTCTGAATTCCAAATTCCGTATTCCAAATTCCATGTTCTGAATTCCAAATTCGTTGTTCTGAATTCCAAATTCCGTGTTCTGAATTCCAAATTACGAGTTCGAATTTCAAATTCCGTGTTCTGGATTTCAAATTCCGTGTTCCGAATTCCAAATTCCGTGTTCTGAATTTATTATTCCAAATTCCGTTTTCAGAATTCCAAATTCCAAATTCCGTGTTCCGAATTCCGTGTTCTGAATTAATTATTCAAAATTCCGTATTCAAATTCCGTGTTCCGAATTCCGTGTTCCGAATTCCAAACTCCAAATTCCGTATTCCAAATTCCGTATTCCAAATTTCAAATTCTTTATTCCAAATTCAAAATTCCATATTCAAAATTCAAAATTCCGTATTCCAAATTCCAAATGCCGTATTCCAAATTCCTTATTCCAAATTCCGGGTTTCGAATTCCAAATTCCCAATTTTGTATTCCAAATTCCTTATTCCAAATTCCGTGTTCCGAATTTCAAATTACAAAATCCAAATTCCGTATTTCAAATACCAAATTCCGTGTTCCGAATTCCGTGTTCCGATTTCCATGTTCCAAATTCCGTTTTCCGATTTCCGTGTTCCTAATTCCGTGTTCCGAGTTCCAAATTCCGTGTTCTGAATTCCGTGTTCCAAATTCCGTGTTCCGAATTCCGTGTTCTGAATTCCGTGTTCCGAATTCCATGTTCCAAATTCCACGTTCCGAATTCCAAATTCCAAATTCCGTATTCCAAATTACAAATTACAAATTCCGTTTTCCAAATTCCAAATTCTGTATTCTGAATTCTAAATTCAAAAATTCTGTTTTCCGTATTCTGTGTTCCGAATTCAAAAATACCGTATTCCAAATTTTGTGTTCCGAATTCCGTGTTCCGAATTCCGTGTTCCGAATTCCAAATTCCATGTTCTGAATTCCGTATTCCAAATTCAGTGTTCCAAATTCCGTGTTCCAAATTCCGTGTTCCAAATTCCGTGTTCCGAATTCCAAATTCCGTGTTCCGAATTCCGTGTTCCAAATTCTGTGTTCTGAATTCCGTGTTCCAAATTCCGTGTTCCGAATTCCGTGTTCCGAATTCCGTGTTCCGAGTTCCAAATTTCAAATTCTGTGTTCTGAATTCCAAATTCCGTGTTCCGAATTCCAAATTCTGTGTTTCGAATTCCAAATTCCGTGTTCCGAATTCCAAATTCCGTGTTCCGAATTCCAAAGTCCGTGTTCCGAATTTCAAATTCCATGTTCCGAATTCCAAATTCCGTGTTCTGAATTCATTATTCCAAATTCCGTATTCCAAATTCCGTGTTCCGAATTCCAAATTCCAAATTCCGTATTCCAAATTTCAAATTCTATATTCCAATTTCCGTATTCCAAATTCCAAATTCCGTATTCCGTATTCAAAATTCCGTGTTTTGAATTCCAAATTCCAATTTTCTTATTCCAAATTCCGTGTTCCAAATTCCATGTTTCTAGTTCCAAATTCCGTGTTCTGAATTCCGTGGTCCGAATTACAAATTCCATATTCCAAATTCCGTATTCCAAATTCCATATTCCGAATTCCGTGTTCCGAATTCCAAATTCCGTGTTCTGAATTCCATATTCCAAATTCAGTGATCCAAATTCAGTGTTCCAAATTCAGTGTTCCAAATTCCGTGTTCCAAATTCCGTGTTCCGAATTCCAAATTCCATGTTCCGAATTCTGTGTTCCGATTTCTGTGTTCCGAATTCCGTGTTCCGAATTCCAAATTCCAAATTCCGTATTCCCAATTCCGTGTTCCGAATTCCGTGTTCCGTGTTCCGAGTTCCAAATTCCGTATTCCAAATTCCGTGTTCCGAATTCCAAATTCTGAATTCCTTATTCCAAATTCCCTGTTCTGAATTTCAAATTCCAAATTCCAAATTCCATATTCCAAATTCCGTGTTCCGAGTTCCGTGTTCCGAATTCCGTGTTCCGAATTCCAAATTCCAAATTCCGTATTCCAAATTACAAATTACAAATTCTGTATTCCATATTCCAAATTCTGTGTTCCGAATTCTGTGTTTGATTTCTGTGTTCCAAATTCTGTATTCCAAATTTCATGTTCCGTGTTCCAAACTCCAAATTCAGTATTCCAAATTCCGTGTTCCGAATTCCGTGTTCCGAATTCCAAATTACAAATTCCAAATGACAAATTCCGTATTCCATATTCCAAATTCCGTGTTCCGAATTCCGTGTTTGATTTCTGTGTTCCAAATTCTGCATTCCAAATTTCATGTTCCGTGTTCCAAATTCCAAATTCAGTATTCCAAATTCCGTATTCCGAATTCCAAGTTCCATGTTCTAAATTCCATAATCCGTGTTCCAAATTCCGTATTCCAAATTCCGTGTTCCAAATTCCGTGTTCCGAATTTCGTGTTCCGAATTCCGTGTTCCAAATTCCGTGTTCTGAATTCCAAATTCCGTGTTCTGATTTCCTAATTCCGTGTTCTGAATTCCAAATTCCGTATTCCAAATTCCATGTTCTGAATTCCAAATTCGTTGTTCTGAATTCCAAATTCCGTGTTCTGAATTCCAAATTACGAGTTCGAATTTCAAATTCCGTGTTCTGGATTTCAAATTCCGTGTTCCGAATTCCAAATTCCGTGTTCTGAATTTATTATTCCAAATTCCGTTTTCAGAATTCCAAATTCCAAATTCCGTGTTCCGAATTCCGTGTTCTGAATTAATTATTCAAAATTCCGTATTCAAATTCCGTGTTCCGAATTCCGTGTTCCGATTTCCGTGTTCCAAATTCCGTGTTCCGATTTCCGTGTTCCTAATTCCGTGTTCCGAGTTCCAAATTCCGCGTTCAGAGTTCCAAATTCCGTGTTCCGAGTTCCAAATTCCGTGTTCCGAATTCTGTTTTCCAAATTCCGCGTTCCGTGTTCCAAATTCCATGTTCCGAGTTCCGAATTCCACGTTCAGAGTTCCAAATTCCGTGTTCCGAGTTCCAAATTCCATATTCCAAATTCCGTGTTCCGAATTCCAAATTCTGAATTCCTTATTCCAAATTCCCTGTTCTGAATTTCAAATTCCGAATTCCAAATTCCATATTCCAAATTCCGTGTTCCGAATTCCGTGTTCCGAATTCCATGTTCCGAATTCCAAATTCCAAATTCCGCATTCCAAATTCCAAATTCCAAATTCCGTATTCCATATTCCAAATTCCGTGTTCCGAATTCCGTGTTTGATTTCTGTGTTCCAAATTCTGTATTCCAAATTTCATGTTCCGTGTTCCAAATTCCAAATTCATTATTCCAAATTCCGTATTCCGAATTCCAAGTTTCATGTTCTAAATTCCATATTCCGTGTTCCAAATTCTGTATTCCGAATTCTGCGTTCCGAATTCCGTGTTCCGAATTCCAAATTCCAAATTCCGTATTCCAAATTCCAAATTCCAAATTCCGTATTCCATATTCCAAATTCCGTGTTCCAAATTCCGTGTTTGATTTCTGTGTTCCAAATTCTGTATTCCAAATTTCATGTTCCGTGTTCCAAATTCAGTATTCCAAATTCCGTATTCCGAATTCCAAGTTCCATGTTCTAAATTCCTTATTCCAAATTTCTTGTTCCAAATTCCATATACCGTGTTCCGAATTCCAATTTCCGAATTCCGTGTTCCAAATTCCGTGTTCTAAATTCCGTGTTCCAAATTCTGTGTTCCAAATTCCGTATTCCATGTTCCGAATTCCAAATTCCGAATTTGAAATTCTGAATTCCTTATTCCAAATTCCCTGTTCTGAATTTCAAATTCCGTGTTCTGAATTCCAAATTCCTTATTCCAAATTCCGTGTTCCGGATTTCAAATTACGAATTCCAAATTCCGTATTTCAAATACCAAATTCCGTGTTCCGAATTCCGTGTTCCGATTTCCGTGTTCCAAATTCCGTGTTCCGATTTCCGTGTTCCTAATTCCGTGTTCCGAGTTCCAAATTCCGCGTTCAGAGTTCCAAATTCCGTGTTCCGAGTTCCAAATTCCGTGTTCCGAATTCTGTTTTCCAAATTCCGTGTTCCGTGTTCCAAATTCCATGTTTCGAGTTCCAAATTCCGCGTTCAGAGTTCCAAATTCCGTGTTCCGAGTTCCAAATTCCGTGTTCCGAATTCTGTTTTCCAAATTCCGTGTTCCGTGTTCCAAATTCCATGTTCCGAGTTCCGAATTCCACGTTCAGAGTTCCAAATTCCGTGTTCCGAGTTCCAAATTCCATATTCCAAATTCTGTGTTCCGAATTCCAAATTCTGAATTCCTTATTCCAAATTCCCTGTTCTGAATTTCAAATTCCGAATTCCAAATTCCATATTCCAAATTCCGTGTTCCGAATTCCGTGTTCCGAATTCCATGTTCCGAATTCCAAATTCCAAATTCCGCATTCCAAATTCCGCATTCCAAATTCCGTATTCCATATTCCAAATTCCGTGTTCCGAATTCCGTGTTTGATTTCTGTGTTCCAAATTCTGTATTCCAAATTTCATGTTCCGTGTTCCAAATTCCAAATTCAGTATTCCAAATTCCGTATTCCGAATTCCAAGTTTCATGTTCTAAATTCCATATTCCGTGTTCCAAATTCTGTATTCCGAATTCTGTGTTCCGAATTCCGTGTTCCGAATTCCAAATTCCAAATTCCGTATTCCAAATTCCAAATTCCAAATTCCGTATTCCATATTCCAAATTCCGTGTTCCAAATTCCGTGTTTGATTTCTGTGTTCCAAATTCTGTATTCCAAATTTCATGTTCCGTGTTCCAAATTCAGTATTCCAAATTCCGTATTCCGAATTCCAAGTTCCATGTTCTAAATTCCTTATTCCAAATTTCTTGTTCCAAATTCCATATACCGTGTTCCGAATTCCAATTTCCGAATTCCGTGTTCCAAATTCCGTGTTCTAAATTCCGTGTTCCAAATTCTGTGTTCCAAATTCCGTATTCCATGTTCCGAATTCCAAATTCCGAATTTGAAATTCTGAATTCCTTATTCCAAATTCCCTGTTCTGAATTTCAAATTCCGTGTTCTGAATTCCAAATTCCTTATTCCAAATTCCGTGTTCCGGATTTCAAATTACGAATTCCAAATTCCGTATTTCAAATACCAAATTCCGTGTTCCGAATTCCGTGTTCCGATTTCCGTGTTCCAAATTCCGTGTTCCGATTTCCGTGTTCCTAATTCCGTGTTCCGAGTTCCAAATTCCGCGTTCAGAGTTCCAAATTCCGTGTTCCGAGTTCCAAATTCCGTGTTCCGAATTCTGTTTTCCAAATTCCGTGTTCCGTGTTCCAAATTCCGTGTTTCGAGTTCCAAATTCCGCGTTCAGAGTTCCAAATTCCGTGTTCCGAGTTCCAAATTCCGTATTCCAAATTCCGTGTTCCGAATTCCAAATTCTGAATTCCTTATTCCAAATTCCCTGTTCTGAATTTCAAATTCCGAATTCCAAATTCCATATTCCAAATTCCGTGTTCCGAATTCCGTGTTCCGAATTCCATGTTCCGAATTCCAAATTCCAAATTCCGCATTCCAAATTCCAAATTCCAAATTCCGTATGCCATATTCCAAATTCCGTGTTCCGAATTCCGTGTTTGATTTCTGTGTTCCAAATTCTGTATTCCAAATTTCATGTTCCGTGTTCCAAATTCCAAATTCAGTATTCCAAATTCCATATTCCGAATTCCAAGTTCCATGTTCTAAATTCCATAATCAGTGTTCCAAATTCCGTATTCCAAATTCCGTGTTCCAAATTCCGTGTTCCGAATTCCGTGTTCCGAATTCCGTGTTCCGAATTTTCATGTTCCGAATTCCGTGTTCCGAATTCCAAATTCCAAATTCCATATTCCAAATTACAAATTACAAATTCCGTATTCCATATTCCAAATTCCGTGTTCCGAATTTCGTGTTCCGAATTCCGTGTTCCAAATTCCGTGTTCCGAATTCCAAATTCCGTGTTCTAAATTCCAAATTCCGTATTCCAAATTCCATGTTCTGAATTCCAAATTCCGTGTTCTGATTTCCAAATTCCGTGTTCTGAATTCCAAATTCCGTATTCCAAATTCCATGTTCTGAATTCCAAATTCCTTGTTCTGAATTCCAAATTCCGTGTTCTGAATTCCAAATTACGAGTTCGAATTTCAAATTCCGTGTTCTGGATTTCAAATTACGTGTTCCGAATTCCAAATTCCGTGTTCTGAATTTATTATTCCAAATTCCGTTTTCAGAATTCCAAATTCCAAATTCCGTGTTCCGAATTCCGTGTTCCGAGTTCCAAATTCCGCATTCAGAGTTCCAAATTCCGTGTTCCGAGTTCCAAATTCCGTGTTCCGAATTCTGTTTTCCAAATTCCGTGTTCCGTGTTCCAAATTCCGTGTTCCGAGTTACAAATTCCGCGTTCAGAGTTCCAAATTCCGTGTTCCGAGTTACAAATTCCGTATTCCAAATTCCGTGTTCCGAATTCCAAATTCTGAATTCCTTATTCCAAATTCCCTGTTCTGAATTTCAAATTCCGAATTCCAAATTCCATATTCCAAATTCCGTGTTCCGAATTCCGTGTTCCGAATTCCGTGTTTGATTTCTGTGTTCCAAATTCTGTATTCCAAATTTCATGTTCCGTGTTCCAAATTCCAAATTCAGTATTCCAAATTCCGTATTCCGAATTCCAAGTTCCATGTTCTAAATTCCATAATCCGTGTTCCAAATTCCGTATTCCAAATTCCGTGTTCCGAATTTCGTGTTCCGAATTCCGTGTTCCAAATTCCGTGTTCCGAATTCCAAATTCCGTGTTCTAAATTCCAAATTCCGTATTCCAAATTCCATGTTCTGAATTCCAAATTCCGTGTTCTGATTTCCAAATTCCGTGTTCTGAATTCCAAATTCCGTATTCCAAATTCCATGTTCTGAATTCCAAATTCGTTGTTCTGAATTCCAAATTCCGTGTTCTGAATTCCAAATTACGAGTTCGAATTTCAAATTCCGTGTTCTGGATTTCAAATTCCGTGTTCCGAATTCCAAATTCCGTGTTCTGAATTTATTATTCCAAATTCCGTTTTCAGAATTCCAAATTCCAAATTCCGTGTTCCGAATTCCGTGTTCTGAATTAATTATTCAAAATTCCGTATTCAAATTCCGTGTTCCGAATTCCGTGTTCCGAATTCCAAACTCCAAATTCCGTATTCCAAATTCCGTATTCCAAATTCCAAATTCTTTATTCCAAATTCAAAATTCCATATTCAAAATTCAAAATTCCGTATTCCAAATTCCAAATGCCGTATTCCAAATTCCTTATTCCAAATTCCGGGTTTCGAATTCCAAATTCCCAATTTTGTATTCCAAATTCCTTATTCCAAATTCCGTGTTCCGAATTTCAAATTACAAAATCCAAATTCCGTATTTCAAATACCAAATTCCGTGTTCCGAATTCCGTGTTCCGATTTCCATGTTCCAAATTCCGTTTTCCGATTTCCGTGTTCCTAATTCCGTGTTCCGAGTTCCAAATTCCGTGTTCTGAATTCCGTGTTCCAAATTCCGTGTTCCGAATTCCGTGTTCTGAATTCCGTGTTCCGAATTCCATGTTCCAAATTCCACGTTCCGAATTCCAAATTCCGTATTCCAAATTACAAATTACAAATTCCGTTTTCCAAATTCCAAATTCTGTATTCTGAATTCTAAATTCAAAAATTCTGTTTTCCGTATTCTGTGTTCCGAATTCAAAAATACCGTATTCCAAATTTTGTGTTCCGAATTCCGTGTTCCGAATTCCGTGTTCCGAATTCCAAATTCCATGTTCTGAATTCCGTATTCCAAATTCAGTGTTCCAAATTCCGTGTTCCAAATTCCGTGTTCCAAATTCCGTGTTCCGAATTCCAAATTCCGTGTTCCGAATTCCGTGTTCCAAATTCTGTGTTCTGAATTCCGTGTTCCAAATTCCGTGTTCCGAATTCCGTGTTCCGAATTCCGTGTTCCGAGTTCCAAATTTCAAATTCTGTGTTCTGAATTCCAAATTCCGTGTTCCGAATTCCAAATTCTGTGTTTCGAATTCCAAATTCCGTGTTCCGAATTCCAAATTCCGTGTTCCGAATTCCAAAGTCCGTGTTCCGAATTTCAAATTCCATGTTCCGAATTCCAAATTCCGTGTTCTGAATTCATTATTCCAAATTCCGTATTCCAAATTCCGTGTTCCGAATTCCAAATTCCAAATTCCGTATTCCAAATTTCAAATTCTATATTCCAATTTCCGTATTCCAAATTCCAAATTCCGTATTCCGTATTCAAAATTCCGTGTTTTGAATTCCAAATTCCAATTTTCTTATTCCAAATTCCGTGTTCCAAATTCCATGTTTCTAGTTCCAAATTCCGTGTTCTGAATTCCGTGGTCCGAATTTCAAATTCCATATTCCAAATTCCGTATTCCAAATTCCATATTCCGAATTCCGTGTTCCGAATTCCAAATTCCGTGTTCTGAATTCCATATTCCAAATTCAGTGATCCAAATTCAGTGTTCCAAATTCAGTGTTCCAAATTCCGTGTTCCGTGTTCCAAATTCCATGTTCCGAGTTCCGAATTCCGTGTTCAGAGTTCCAAATTCCGTGTTCCGAGTTCCAAATTCCATATTCCAAATTCCGTGTTCCGAATTCCAAATTCTGAATTCCTTATTCCAAATTCCCTGTTCTGAATTTCAAATTCCGAATTCCAAATTCCATATTCCAAATTCCGTGTTCCGAATTCCGTGTTCCGAATTCCATGTTCCGAATTCCAAATTCCAAATTCCGCATTCCAAATTCCAAATTCCGTATTCCATATTCCAAATTCCGTGTTCCGAATTCCGTGTTTGATTTCTGTGTTCCAAATTCTGTATTCCAAATTTCATGTTCCGTGTTCCAAATTCCAAATTCAGTATTCCAAATTCCGTATTCCGAATTCCAAGTTTCATGTTCTAAATTCCATATTCCGTGTTCCAAATTCTGTATTCCGAATTCTGTGTTCCGAATTCCGTGTTCCGAATTCCAATTTCCGAATTCCGTGTTCCAAATTCCGTGTTCTAAATTCCGTGTTCCAAATTCTGTGTTCCAAATTCCGTATTCCATGTTCCGAATTCCAAATTCCGAATTTGAAATTCTGAATTCCTTATTCCAAATTCCCTGTTCTGAATTTCAAATTCCGTGTTCTGAATTCCAAATTCCTTATTCCAAATTCCGTGTTCCGAATTTCAAATTACGAATTCCAAATTCCGTATTTCAAATACCAAATTCTGTGTTCCGAATTCCGTGTTCCGATTTCCGTGTTCCAAATTCCGTGTTCCGATTTCCGTGTTCCTAATTCCGTGTTCCGAGTTCCAAATTCCGCGTTCAGAGTTCCAAATTCCGTGTTCCGAGTTCCAAATTCCGTGTTCCGAATTCTGTTTTCCAAATTCCGTGTTCCGTGTTCCAAATTCCATGTTCCGAGTTCCGAATTCCGCGTTCAGTGTTCCAAATTCCGTGTTACGAGTTCCAAATTCCATATTCCAAATTCCGTGTTCCGAATTCCAAATTCTGAATTCCTTATTCCAAATTCCCTGTTCTGAATTTCAAATTCCGAATTCCAAATTCCATATTCCAAATTCCGTGTTCCGAATTCCGTGTTCCGAATTCCATGTTCCGAATTCCAAATTCCAAATTCCGCATTCCAAATTCCAAATTCCGTATTCCATATTCCAAATTCCGTGTTCCGAATTCCGTGTTTGATTTCTGTGTTCCAAATTCTGTATTCCAAATTTCATGTTCCGTGTTCCGTGTTCCAAATTCAGTATTCCAAATTCCGTATTCCGAATTCCAAGTTTCATGTTCTAAATTCCATATTCCGTGTTCCAAATTCTGTATTCCGAATTCTGTGTTCCGAATTCCGTGTTCCGAATTCCAAATTCCAAATTCCGTATTCCAAATTCCAAATTCCAAATTCCGTATTCCATATTCCAAATTCCGTGTTCCAAATTCCGTGTTTGATTTCTGTGTTCCAAATTCTGTATTCCAAATTTCATGTTCCGTGTTCCAAATTCAGTATTCCAAATTCCGTATTCCGAATTCCAAGTTCCATGTTCTAAATTCCTTATTCCAAATTTCTTGTTCCAAATTCCATATTCCGTGTTCCGAATTCCAATTTCCGAATTCCGTGTTCCAAATTCCGTGTTCTAAATTCCGTGTTCCAAATTCTGTGTTCCAAATTCCGTATTCCATGTTCCGAATTCCAAATTCCGAATTTGAAATTCTGAATTCCTTATTCCAAATTCCCTGTTCTGAATTTCAAATTCCGTGTTCTGAATTCCAAATTCCTTATTCCAAATTCCGTGTTCCGGATTTCAAATTACGAATTCCAAATTCCGTATTTCAAATACCAAATTCCGTGTTCCGAATTCCGTGTTCCGATTTCCGTGTTCCAAATTCCGTGTTCCGATTTCCGTGTTCCTAATTCCGTGTTCCGAGTTCCAAATTCCACATTCAGAGTTCCAAATTCCGTGTTCCGAGTTCCAAATTCCGTGTTCCGAATTCTGTTTTCCAAATTCCGTGTTCCGTGTTCCAAATTCCGTGTTCCGAGTTACAAATTCCGCGTTCAGAGTTCCAAATTCCGTGTTCCGAGTTCCAAATTCCGTATTCCAAATTCCGTGTTACGAATTCCAAATTCTGAATTCCTTATTCCAAATTCCCTGTTCTGAATTTCAAATTCCGAATTCCAAATTCCATATTCCAAATTCCGTGTTCCGAATTCCGTGTTCCGAATTCCATGTTCCGAATTCCAAATTCCAAATTCCGCATTCCAAATTCCAAATTCCGTATGCCATATTCCAAATTCCGTGTTCCGAATTCCGTGTTTGACTTCTGTGTTCCAAATTCTGCATTCCAAATTTCATGTTCCGTGTTCCAAATTCCAAATTCAGTATTCCAAATTCCGTATTCCGAATTCCAAGTTCCATGTTCTAAATTCCATAATCCGTGTTCCAAATTCCGTATTCCAAATTCCGTGTTCCAAATTCCGTGTTCCGAATTTCGTGTTCCGAATTCCGTGTTCCAAATTCCGTGTTCTGAATTCCAAATTCCGTGTTCTGATTTCCTAATTCCGTGTTCTGAATTCCAAATTCCGTATTCCAAATTCCATGTTCTGAATTCCAAATTTGTTGTTCTGAATTCCAAATTCCGTGTTCTGAATTCCAAATTACGAGTTCGAATTTCAAATTCCGTGTTCTGGATTTCAAATTCCGTGTTCCGAATTCCAAATTCCGTGTTCTGAATTTATTATTCCAAATTCCGTTTTCAGAATTCCAAATTCCAAATTCCGTGTTCCGAATTCCGTGTTCTGAATTAATTATTCAAAATTCCGTATTCAAATTCCGTGTTCCGAATTCCGTGTTCCGAATTCCAAACTCCAAATTCCGTATTCCAAATTCCGTATTCCAAATTTCAAATTCTTTATTCCAAATTCAAAATTCCATATTCAAAATTCAAAATTCCGTATTCCAAATTCCAAATGCCGTATTCCAAATTCCTTATTCCAAATTCCGGGTTTCGAATTCCAAATTCCCAATTTTGTATTCCAAATTCCTTATTCCAAATTCCGTGTTCCGAATTTCAAATTACAAAATCCAAATTCCGTATTTCAAATACCAAATTCCGTGTTCCGAATTCCGTGTTCCGATTTCCATGTTCCAAATTCCGTTTTCCGATTTCCGTGTTCCTAATTCCGTGTTCCGAGTTCCAAATTCCGTGTTCTGAATTCCGTGTTCCAAATTCCGTGTTCCGAATTCCGTGTTCTGAATTCCGTGTTCCGAATTCCATGTTCCAAATTCCACGTTCCGAATTCCAAATTCCAAATTCCGTATTCCAAATTACAAATTACAAATTCCGTTTTCCAAATTCCAAATTCTGTATTCTGAATTCTAAATTCAAAAATTCTGTTTTCCGTATTCTGTGTTCCGAATTCAAAAATACCGTATTCCAAATTTTGTGTTCCGAATTCCGTGTTCCGAATTCCGTGTTCCGAATTCCAAATTCCATGTTCTGAATTCCGTATTCCAAATTCAGTGTTCCAAATTCCGTGTTCCAAATTCCGTGTTCCAAATTCCGTGTTCCGAATTCCAAATTCCGTGTTCCGAATTCTGTGTTCCAAATTCTGTGTTCTGAATTCCGTGTTCCAAATTCCGTGTTCCGAATTCCGTGTTCCGAATTCCGTGTTCCGAGTTCCAAATTTCAAATTCTGTGTTCTGAATTCCAAATTCCGTGTTCCGAATTCCAAATTCTGTGTTTCGAATTCCAAATTCCGTGTTCCGAATTCCAAATTCCGTGTTCCGAATTCCAAAGTCCGTGTTCCGAATTTCAAATTCCATGTTCCGAATTCCAAATTCCGTGTTCTGAATTCATTATTCCAAATTCCGTATTCCAAATTCCGTGTTCCGAATTCCAAATTCCAAATTCCGTATTCCAAATTTCAAATTCTATATTCCAATTTCCGTATTCCAAATTCCAAATTCCGTATTCCGTATTCAAAATTCCGTGTTTTGAATTCCAAATTCCAATTTTCTTATTCCAAATTCCGTGTTCCAAATTCCATGTTTCTAGTTCCAAATTCCGTGTTCTGAATTCCGTGGTCCGAATTACAAATTCCATATTCCAAATTCCGTATTCCAAATTCCATATTCCGAATTCCGTGTTCCGAATTCCAAATTCCGTGTTCTGAATTCCATATTCCAAATTCAGTGATCCAAATTCAGTGTTCCAAATTCAGTGTTCCAAATTCCGTGTTCCAAATTCCGTGTTCCGAATTCCAAATTCCATGTTCCGAATTCTGTGTTCCGATTTCTGTGTTCCGAATTCCGTGTTCCGAATTCCAAATTCCAAATTCCGTATTCCCAATTCCGTGTTCCGAATTCCGTGTTCCGTGTTCCGAGTTCCAAATTCCGTATTCCAAATTCCGTGTTCCGAATTCCAAATTCTGAATTCCTTATTCCAAATTCCCTGTTCTGAATTTCAAATTCCAAATTCCAAATTCCATATTCCAAATTCCGTGTTCCGAGTTCCGTGTTCCGAATTCCGTGTTCCGAATTCCAAATTCCAAATTCCGTATTCCAAATTACAAATTACAAATTCTGTATTCCATATTCCAAATTCTGTGTTCCGAATTCTGTGTTTGATTTCTGTGTTCCAAATTCTGTATTCCAAATTTCATGTTCCGTGTTCCAAACTCCAAATTCAGTATTCCAAATTCCGTGTTCCGAATTCCGTGTTCCGAATTCCAAATTACAAATTCCAAATGACAAATTCCGTATTCCATATTCCAAATTCCGTGTTCCGAATTCCGTGTTTGATTTCTGTGTTCCAAATTCTGCATTCCAAATTTCATGTTCCGTGTTCCAAATTCCAAATTCAGTATTCCAAATTCCGTATTCCGAATTCCAAGTTCCATGTTCTAAATTCCATAATCCGTGTTCCAAATTCCGTATTCCAAATTCCGTGTTCCAAATTCCGTGTTCCGAATTTCGTGTTCCGAATTCCGTGTTCCAAATTCCGTGTTCTGAATTCCAAATTCCGTGTTCTGATTTCCTAATTCCGTGTTCTGAATTCCAAATTCCGTATTCCAAATTCCATGTTCTGAATTCCAAATTCGTTGTTCTGAATTCCAAATTCCGTGTTCTGAATTCCAAATTACGAGTTCGAATTTCAAATTCCGTGTTCTGGATTTCAAATTCCGTGTTCCGAATTCCAAATTCCGTGTTCTGAATTTATTATTCCAAATTCCGTTTTCAGAATTCCAAATTCCAAATTCCGTGTTCCGAATTCCGTGTTCTGAATTAATTATTCAAAATTCCGTATTCAAATTCCGTGTTCCGAATTCCGTGTTCCGATTTCCGTGTTCCAAATTCCGTGTTCCGATTTCCGTGTTCCTAATTCCGTGTTCCGAGTTCCAAATTCCGCATTCAGAGTTCCAAATTCCGTGTTCCGAGTTCCAAATTCCGTGTTCCGAATTCTGTTTTCCAAATTCCGTGTTCCGTGTTCCAAATTCCGTGTTCCGAGTTACAAATTCCGCGTTCAGAGTTCCAAATTCCGTGTTCCGAGTTCCAAATTCCGTATTCCAAATTCCGTGTTACGAATTCCAAATTCTGAATTCCTTATTCCAAATTCCCTGTTCTGAATTTCAAATTCCGAATTCCAAATTCCATATTCCAAATTCCGTGTTCCGAATTCCGTGTTCCGAATTCCATGTTCCGAATTCCAAATTCCAAATTCCGCATTCCAAATTCCAAATTCCAAATTCCGTATGCCATATTCCAAATTCCGTGTTCCGAATTCCGTGTTTGATTTCTGTGTTCCAAATTCTGTATTCCAAATTTCATGTTCCGTGTTCCAAATTCCAAATTCAGTATTCCAAATTCCATATTCCGAATTCCAAGTTCCATGTTCTAAATTCCATAATCAGTGTTCCAAATTCCGTATTCCAAATTCCGTGTTCCAAATTCCGTGTTCCGAATTCCGTGTTCCGAATTCCGTGTTCCGAATTTTCATGTTCCGAATTCCGTGTTCCGAATTCCAAATTCCAAATTCCATATTCCAAATTACAAATTACAAATTCCGTATTCCATATTCCAAATTCCGTGTTCCGAATTTCGTGTTCCGAATTCCGTGTTCCAAATTCCGTGTTCCGAATTCCAAATTCCGTGTTCTAAATTCCAAATTCCGTATTCCAAATTCCATGTTCTGAATTCCAAATTCCGTGTTCTGATTTCCAAATTCCGTGTTCTGAATTCCAAATTCCGTATTCCAAATTCCATGTTCTGAATTCCAAATTCCTTGTTCTGAATTCCAAATTCCGTGTTCTGAATTCCAAATTACGAGTTCGAATTTCAAATTCCGTGTTCTGGATTTCAAATTACGTGTTCCGAATTCCAAATTCCGTGTTCTGAATTTATTATTCCAAATTCCGTTTTCAGAATTCCAAATTCCAAATTCCGTGTTCCGAATTCCGTGTTCCGAGTTCCAAATTCCGCATTCAGAGTTCCAAATTCCGTGTTCCGAGTTCCAAATTCCGTGTTCCGAATTCTGTTTTCCAAATTCCGTGTTCCGTGTTCCAAATTCCGTGTTCCGAGTTACAAATTCCGCGTTCAGAGTTCCAAATTCCGTGTTCCGAGTTCCAAATTCCGTATTCCAAATTCCGTGTTACGAATTCCAAATTCTGAATTCCTTATTCCAAATTCCCTGTTCTGAATTTCAAATTCCGAATTCCAAATTCCATATTCCAAATTCCGTGTTCCGAATTCCGTGTTCCGAATTCCATGTTCCGAATTCCAAATTCCAAATTCCGCATTCCAAATTCCAAATTCCAAATTCCGTATGCCATATTCCAAATTCCGTGTTCCGAATTCCGTGTTTGATTTCTGTGTTCCAAATTCTGTATTCCAAATTTCATGTTCCGTGTTCCAAATTCCAAATTCAGTATTCCAAATTCCATATTCCGAATTCCAAGTTCCATGTTCTAAATTCCATAATCAGTGTTCCAAATTCCGTATTCCAAATTCCGTGTTCCAAATTCCGTGTTCCGAATTCCGTGTTCCGAATTCCGTGTTCCGAATTTTCATGTTCCGAATTCCGTGTTCCGAATTCCAAATTCCAAATTCCATATTCCAAATTACAAATTACAAATTCCGTATTCCATATTCCAAATTCCGTGTTCCGAATTTCGTGTTCCGAATTCCGTGTTCCAAATTCCGTGTTCCGAATTCCAAATTCCGTGTTCTAAATTCCAAATTCCGTATTCCAAATTCCATGTTCTGAATTCCAAATTCCGTGTTCTGATTTCCAAATTCCGTGTTCTGAATTCCAAATTCCGTATTCCAAATTCCATGTTCTGAATTCCAAATTCCTTGTTCTGAATTCCAAATTCCGTGTTCTGAATTCCAAATTACGAGTTCGAATTTCAAATTCCGTGTTCTGGATTTCAAATTACGTGTTCCGAATTCCAAATTCCGTGTTCTGAATTTATTATTCCAAATTCCGTTTTCAGAATTCCAAATTCCAAATTCCGTGTTCCGAATTCCGTGTTCCGAGTTCCAAATTCCGCATTCAGAGTTCCAAATTCCGTGTTCCGAGTTCCAAATTCCGTGTTCCGAATTCTGTTTTCCAAATTCCGTGTTCCGTGTTCCAAATTCCGTGTTCCGAGTTACAAATTCCGCGTTCAGAGTTCCAAATTCCGTGTTCCGAGTTCCAAATTCCGTATTCCAAATTCCGTGTTCCGAATTCCAAATTCTGAATTCCTTATTCCAAATTCCCTGTTCTGAATTTCAAATTCCGAATTCCAAATTCCATATTCCAAATTCCGTGTTCCGAATTCCGTGTTTGATTTCTGTGTTCCAAATTCTGTATTCCAAATTTCATGTTCCGTGTTCCAAATTCCAAATTCAGTATTCCAAATTCCGTATTCCGAATTCCAAGTTCCATGTTCTAAATTCCATAATCCGTGTTCCAAATTCCGTATTCCAAATTCCGTGTTCCGAATTTCGTGTTCCGAATTCCGTGTTCCAAATTCCGTGTTCCGAATTCCAAATTCCGTGTTCTAAATTCCAAATTCCGTATTCCAAATTCCATGTTCTGAATTCCAAATTCCGTGTTCTGATTTCCAAATTCCGTGTTCTGAATTCCAAATTCCGTATTCCAAATTCCATGTTCTGAATTCCAAATTCGTTGTTCTGAATTCCAAATTCCGTGTTCTGAATTCCAAATTACGAGTTCGAATTTCAAATTCCGTGTTCTGGATTTCAAATTCCGTGTTCCGAATTCCAAATTCCGTGTTCTGAATTTATTATTCCAAATTCCGTTTTCAGAATTCCAAATTCCAAATTCCGTGTTCCGAATTCCGTGTTCTGAATTAATTATTCAAAATTCCGTATTCAAATTCCGTGTTCCGAATTCCGTGTTCCGAATTCCAAACTCCAAATTCCGTATTCCAAATTCCGTATTCCAAATTCCAAATTCTTTATTCCAAATTCAAAATTCCATATTCAAAATTCAAAATTCCGTATTCCAAATTCCAAATGCCGTATTCCAAATTCCTTATTCCAAATTCCGGGTTTCGAATTCCAAATTCCCAATTTTGTATTCCAAATTCCTTATTCCAAATTCCGTGTTCCGAATTTCAAATTACAAAATCCAAATTCCGTATTTCAAATACCAAATTCCGTGTTCCGAATTCCGTGTTCCGATTTCCATGTTCCAAATTCCGTTTTCCGATTTCCGTGTTCCTAATTCCGTGTTCCGAGTTCCAAATTCCGTGTTCTGAATTCCGTGTTCCAAATTCCGTGTTCCGAATTCCGTGTTCTGAATTCCGTGTTCCGAATTCCATGTTCCAAATTCCACGTTCCGAATTCCAAATTCCGTATTCCAAATTACAAATTACAAATTCCGTTTTCCAAATTCCAAATTCTGTATTCTGAATTCTAAATTCAAAAATTCTGTTTTCCGTATTCTGTGTTCCGAATTCAAAAATACCGTATTCCAAATTTTGTGTTCCGAATTCCGTGTTCCGAATTCCGTGTTCCGAATTCCAAATTCCATGTTCTGAATTCCGTATTCCAAATTCAGTGTTCCAAATTCCGTGTTCCAAATTCCGTGTTCCAAATTCCGTGTTCCGAATTCCAAATTCCGTGTTCCGAATTCCGTGTTCCAAATTCTGTGTTCTGAATTCCGTGTTCCAAATTCCGTGTTCCGAATTCCGTGTTCCGAATTCCGTGTTCCGAGTTCCAAATTTCAAATTCTGTGTTCTGAATTCCAAATTCCGTGTTCCGAATTCCAAATTCTGTGTTTCGAATTCCAAATTCCGTGTTCCGAATTCCAAAGTCCGTGTTCCGAATTTCAAATTCCATGTTCCGAATTCCAAATTCCGTGTTCTGAATTCATTATTCCAAATTCCGTATTCCAAATTCCGTGTTCCGAATTCCAAATTCCAAATTCCGTATTCCAAATTTCAAATTCTATATTCCAATTTCCGTATTCCAAATTCCAAATTCCGTATTCCGTATTCAAAATTCCGTGTTTTGAATTCCAAATTCCAATTTTCTTATTCCAAATTCCGTGTTCCAAATTCCATGTTTCTAGTTCCAAATTCCGTGTTCTGAATTCCGTGGTCCGAATTTCAAATTCCATATTCCAAATTCCGTATTCCAAATTCCATATTCCGAATTCCGTGTTCCGAATTCCAAATTCCGTGTTCTGAATTCCATATTCCAAATTCAGTGATCCAAATTCAGTGTTCCAAATTCAGTGTTCCAAATTCCGTGTTCCGTGTTCCAAATTCCATGTTCCGAGTTCCGAATTCCGTGTTCAGAGTTCCAAATTCCGTGTTCCGAGTTCCAAATTCCATATTCCAAATTCCGTGTTCCGAATTCCAAATTCTGAATTCCTTATTCCAAATTCCCTGTTCTGAATTTCAAATTCCAAATTCCAAATTCCATATTCCAAATTCCGTGTTCCGAATTCCGTGTTCCGAATTCCATGTTCCGAATTCCAAATTCCAAATTCCGCATTCCAAATTCCAAATTCCGTATTCCATATTCCAAATTCCGTGTTCCGAATTCCGTGTTTGATTTCTGTGTTCCAAATTCTGTATTCCAAATTTCATGTTCCGTGTTCCAAATTCCAAATTCAGTATTCCAAATTCCGTATTCCGAATTCCAAGTTTCATGTTCTAAATTCCATATTCCGTGTTCCAAATTCTGTATTCCGAATTCTGTGTTCCGAATTCCGTGTTCCGAATTCCAATTTCCGAATTCCGTGTTCCAAATTCCGTGTTCTAAATTCCGTGTTCCAAATTCTGTGTTCCAAATTCCGTATTCCATGTTCCGAATTCCAAATTCCGAATTTGAAATTCTGAATTCCTTATTCCAAATTCCCTGTTCTGAATTTCAAATTCCGTGTTCTGAATTCCAAATTCCTTATTCCAAATTCCGTGTTCCGAATTTCAAATTACGAATTCCAAATTCCGTATTTCAAATACCAAATTCTGTGTTCCGAATTCCGTGTTCCGATTTCCGTGTTCCAAATTCCGTGTTCCGATTTCCGTGTTCCTAATTCCGTGTTCCGAGTTCCAAATTCCGCGTTCAGAGTTCCAAATTCCGTGTTCCGAGTTCCAAATTCCGTGTTCCGAATTCTGTTTTCCAAATTCCGTGTTCCGTGTTCCAAATTCCATGTTCCGAGTTCCGAATTCCGCGTTCAGTGTTCCAAATTCCGTGTTACGAGTTCCAAATTCCATATTCCAAATTCCGTGTTCCGAATTCCAAATTCTGAATTCCTTATTCCAAATTCCCTGTTCTGAATTTCAAATTCCGAATTCCAAATTCCATATTCCAAATTCCGTGTTCCGAATTCCGTGTTCCGAATTCCATGTTCCGAATTCCAAATTCCAAATTCCGCATTCCAAATTCCAAATTCCGTATTCCATATTCCAAATTCCGTGTTCCGAATTCCGTGTTTGATTTCTGTGTTCCAAATTCTGTATTCCAAATTTCATGTTCCGTGTTCCGTGTTCCAAATTCAGTATTCCAAATTCCGTATTCCGAATTCCAAGTTTCATGTTCTAAATTCCATATTCCGTGTTCCAAATTCTGTATTCCGAATTCTGTGTTCCGAATTCCGTGTTCCGAATTCCAAATTCCAAATTCCGTATTCCAAATTCCAAATTCCAAATTCCGTATTCCATATTCCAAATTCCGTGTTCCAAATTCCGTGTTTGATTTCTGTGTTCCAAATTCTGTATTCCAAATTTCATGTTCCGTGTTCCAAATTCAGTATTCCAAATTCCGTATTCCGAATTCCAAGTTCCATGTTCTAAATTCCTTATTCCAAATTTCTTGTTCCAAATTCCATATTCCGTGTTCCGAATTCCAATTTCCGAATTCCGTGTTCCAAATTCCGTGTTCTAAATTCCGTGTTCCAAATTCTGTGTTCCAAATTCCGTATTCCATGTTCCGAATTCCAAATTCCGAATTTGAAATTCTGAATTCCTTATTCCAAATTCCCTGTTCTGAATTTCAAATTCCGTGTTCTGAATTCCAAATTCCTTATTCCAAATTCCGTGTTCCGGATTTCAAATTACGAATTCCAAATTCCGTATTTCAAATACCAAATTCCGTGTTCCGAATTCCGTGTTCCGATTTCCGTGTTCCAAATTCCGTGTTCCGATTTCCGTGTTCCTAATTCCGTGTT
This sequence comes from Rana muscosa, assembly GCA_029206835.1. Lineage (NCBI taxonomy): Eukaryota > Metazoa > Chordata > Amphibia > Anura > Ranidae > Rana > Rana muscosa. The sequence continues at coordinate 1,502,544 of JARGYO010000046.1, forward strand.
CCGAGTTCCAAATTCCGCATTCAGAGTTCCAAATTCCGTGTTCCGAGTTCCAAATTCCGTGTTCCGAATTCTGTTTTCCAAATTCCGTGTTCCGTGTTCCAAATTCCGTGTTCCGAGTTACAAATTCCGCGTTCAGAGTTCCAAATTCCGTGTTCCGAGTTCCAAATTCCGTATTCCAAATTCCGTGTTACGAATTCCAAATTCTGAATTCCTTATTCCAAATTCCCTGTTCTGAATTTCAAATTCCGAATTCCAAATTCCATATTCCAAATTCCGTGTTCCGAATTCCGTGTTCCGAATTCCATGTTCCGAATTCCAAATTCCAAATTCCGCATTCCAAATTCCAAATTCCAAATTCCGTATGCCATATTCCAAATTCCGTGTTCCGAATTCCGTGTTTGACTTCTGTGTTCCAAATTCTGCATTCCAAATTTCATGTTCCGTGTTCCAAATTCCAAATTCAGTATTCCAAATTCCGTATTCCGAATTCCAAGTTCCATGTTCTAAATTCCATAATCCGTGTTCCAAATTCCGTATTCCAAATTCCGTGTTCCAAATTCCGTGTTCCGAATTTCGTGTTCCGAATTCCGTGTTCCAAATTCCGTGTTCTGAATTCCAAATTCCGTGTTCTGATTTCCTAATTCCGTGTTCTGAATTCCAAATTCCGTATTCCAAATTCCATGTTCTGAATTCCAAATTCGTTGTTCTGAATTCCAAATTCCGTGTTCTGAATTCCAAATTACGAGTTCGAATTTCAAATTCCGTGTTCTGGATTTCAAATTCCGTGTTCCGAATTCCAAATTCCGTGTTCTGAATTTATTATTCCAAATTCCGTTTTCAGAATTCCAAATTCCAAATTCCGTGTTCCGAATTCCGTGTTCTGAATTAATTATTCAAAATTCCGTATTCAAATTCCGTGTTCCGAATTCCGTGTTCCGAATTCCAAACTCCAAATTCCGTATTCCAAATTCCGTATTCCAAATTTCAAATTCTTTATTCCAAATTCAAAATTCCATATTCAAAATTCAAAATTCCGTATTCCAAATTCCAAATGCCGTATTCCAAATTCCTTATTCCAAATTCCGGGTTTCGAATTCCAAATTCCCAATTTTGTATTCCAAATTCCTTATTCCAAATTCCGTGTTCCGAATTTCAAATTACAAAATCCAAATTCCGTATTTCAAATACCAAATTCCGTGTTCCGAATTCCGTGTTCCGATTTCCATGTTCCAAATTCCGTTTTCCGATTTCCGTGTTCCTAATTCCGTGTTCCGAGTTCCAAATTCCGTGTTCTGAATTCCGTGTTCCAAATTCCGTGTTCCGAATTCCGTGTTCTGAATTCCGTGTTCCGAATTCCATGTTCCAAATTCCACGTTCCGAATTCCAAATTCCAAATTCCGTATTCCAAATTACAAATTACAAATTCCGTTTTCCAAATTCCAAATTCTGTATTCTGAATTCTAAATTCAAAAATTCTGTTTTCCGTATTCTGTGTTCCGAATTCAAAAATACCGTATTCCAAATTTTGTGTTCCGAATTCCGTGTTCCGAATTCCGTGTTCCGAATTCCAAATTCCATGTTCTGAATTCCGTATTCCAAATTCAGTGTTCCAAATTCCGTGTTCCAAATTCCGTGTTCCAAATTCCGTGTTCCGAATTCCAAATTCCGTGTTCCGAATTCCGTGTTCCAAATTCTGTGTTCTGAATTCCGTGTTCCAAATTCCGTGTTCCGAATTCCGTGTTCCGAATTCCGTGTTCCGAGTTCCAAATTTCAAATTCTGTGTTCTGAATTCCAAATTCCGTGTTCCGAATTCCAAATTCTGTGTTTCGAATTCCAAATTCCGTGTTCCGAATTCCAAATTCCGTGTTCCGAATTCCAAAGTCCGTGTTCCGAATTTCAAATTCCATGTTCCGAATTCCAAATTCCGTGTTCTGAATTCATTATTCCAAATTCCGTATTCCAAATTCCGTGTTCCGAATTCCAAATTCCAAATTCCGTATTCCAAATTTCAAATTCTATATTCCAATTTCCGTATTCCAAATTCCAAATTCCGTATTCCGTATTCAAAATTCCGTGTTTTGAATTCCAAATTCCAATTTTCTTATTCCAAATTCCGTGTTCCAAATTCCATGTTTCTAGTTCCAAATTCCGTGTTCTGAATTCCGTGGTCCGAATTACAAATTCCATATTCCAAATTCCGTATTCCAAATTCCATATTCCGAATTCCGTGTTCCGAATTCCAAATTCCGTGTTCTGAATTCCATATTCCAAATTCAGTGATCCAAATTCAGTGTTCCAAATTCAGTGTTCCAAATTCCGTGTTCCAAATTCCGTGTTCCGAATTCCAAATTCCATGTTCCGAATTCTGTGTTCCGATTTCTGTGTTCCGAATTCCGTGTTCCGAATTCCAAATTCCAAATTCCGTATTCCCAATTCCGTGTTCCGAATTCCGTGTTCCGTGTTCCGAGTTCCAAATTCCGTATTCCAAATTCCGTGTTCCGAATTCCAAATTCTGAATTCCTTATTCCAAATTCCCTGTTCTGAATTTCAAATTCCAAATTCCAAATTCCATATTCCAAATTCCGTGTTCCGAGTTCCGTGTTCCGAATTCCGTGTTCCGAATTCCAAATTCCAAATTCCGTATTCCAAATTACAAATTACAAATTCTGTATTCCATATTCCAAATTCTGTGTTCCGAATTCTGTGTTTGATTTCTGTGTTCCAAATTCTGTATTCCAAATTTCATGTTCCGTGTTCCAAACTCCAAATTCAGTATTCCAAATTCCGTGTTCCGAATTCCGTGTTCCGAATTCCAAATTACAAATTCCAAATGACAAATTCCGTATTCCATATTCCAAATTCCATGTTCCGAATTCCGTGTTTGATTTCTGTGTTCCAAATTCTGCATTCCAAATTTCATGTTCCGTGTTCCAAATTCCAAATTCAGTATTCCAAATTCCGTATTCCGAATTCCAAGTTCCATGTTCTAAATTCCATAATCCGTGTTCCAAATTCCGTATTCCAAATTCCGTGTTCCAAATTCCGTGTTCCGAATTTCGTGTTCCGAATTCCGTGTTCCAAATTCCGTGTTCTGAATTCCAAATTCCGTGTTCTGATTTCCTAATTCCGTGTTCTGAATTCCAAATTCCGTATTCCAAATTCCATGTTCTGAATTCCAAATTCGTTGTTCTGAATTCCAAATTCCGTGTTCTGAATTCCAAATTACGAGTTCGAATTTCAAATTCCGTGTTCTGGATTTCAAATTCCGTGTTCCGAATTCCAAATTCCGTGTTCTGAATTTATTATTCCAAATTCCGTTTTCAGAATTCCAAATTCCAAATTCCGTGTTCCGAATTCCATGTTCTGAATTAATTATTCAAAATTCCGTATTCAAATTCCGTGTTCCGAATTCCGTGTTCCGATTTCCGTGTTCCAAATTCCGTGTTCCGATTTCCGTGTTCCTAATTCCGTGTTCCGAGTTCCAAATTCCGCATTCAGAGTTCCAAATTCCGTGTTCCGAGTTCCAAATTCCGTGTTCCGAATTCTGTTTTCCAAATTCCGTGTTCCGTGTTCCAAATTCCGTGTTCCGAGTTACAAATTCCGCGTTCAGAGTTCCAAATTCCGTGTTCCGAGTTCCAAATTCCGTATTCCAAATTCCGTGTTACGAATTCCAAATTCTGAATTCCTTATTCCAAATTCCCTGTTCTGAATTTCAAATTCCGAATTCCAAATTCCATATTCCAAATTCCGTGTTCCGAATTCCGTGTTCCGAATTCCATGTTCCGAATTCCAAATTCCAAATTCCGCATTCCAAATTCCAAATTCCAAATTCCGTATGCCATATTCCAAATTCCGTGTTCCGAATTCCGTGTTTGACTTCTGTGTTCCAAATTCTGCATTCCAAATTTCATGTTCCGTGTTCCAAATTCCAAATTCAGTATTCCAAATTCCGTATTCCGAATTCCAAGTTCCATGTTCTAAATTCCATAATCCGTGTTCCAAATTCCGTATTCCAAATTCCGTGTTCCAAATTCCGTGTTCCGAATTTCGTGTTCCGAATTCCGTGTTCCAAATTCCGTGTTCTGAATTCCAAATTCCGTGTTCTGATTTCCTAATTCCGTGTTCTGAATTCCAAATTCCGTATTCCAAATTCCATGTTCTGAATTCCAAATTCGTTGTTCTGAATTCCAAATTCCGTGTTCTGAATTCCAAATTACGAGTTCGAATTTCAAATTCCGTGTTCTGGATTTCAAATTCCGTGTTCCGAATTCCAAATTCCGTGTTCTGAATTTATTATTCCAAATTCCGTTTTCAGAATTCCAAATTCCAAATTCCGTGTTCCGAATTCCGTGTTCTGAATTAATTATTCAAAATTCCGTATTCAAATTCCGTGTTCCGAATTCCGTGTTCCGAATTCCAAACTCCAAATTCCGTATTCCAAATTCCGTATTCCAAATTTCAAATTCTTTATTCCAAATTCAAAATTCCATATTCAAAATTCAAAATTCCGTATTCCAAATTCCAAATGCCGTATTCCAAATTCCTTATTCCAAATTCCGGGTTTCGAATTCCAAATTCCCAATTTTGTATTCCAAATTCCTTATTCCAAATTCCGTGTTCCGAATTTCAAATTACAAAATCCAAATTCCGTATTTCAAATACCAAATTCCGTGTTCCGAATTCCGTGTTCCGATTTCCATGTTCCAAATTCCGTTTTCCGATTTCCGTGTTCCTAATTCCGTGTTCCGAGTTCCAAATTCCGTGTTCTGAATTCCGTGTTCCAAATTCCGTGTTCCGAATTCCGTGTTCTGAATTCCGTGTTCCGAATTCCATGTTCCAAATTCCACGTTCCAAATTCCAAATTCCGTATTCCAAATTACAAATTACAAATTCCGTTTTCCAAATTCCAAATTCTGTATTCTGAATTCTAAATTCAAAAATTCTGTTTTCCGTATTCTGTGTTCCGAATTCAAAAATACCGTATTCCAAATTTTGTGTTCCGAATTCCGTGTTCCGAATTCCGTGTTCCGAATTCCAAATTCCATGTTCTGAATTCCGTATTCCAAATTCAGTGTTCCAAATTCCGTGTTCCAAATTCCGTGTTCCAAATTCCGTGTTCCGAATTCCAAATTCCGTGTTCCGAATTCCGTGTTCCAAATTCTGTGTTCTGAATTCCGTGTTCCAAATTCCGTGTTCCGAATTCCGTGTTCCGAATTCCGTGTTCCGAGTTCCAAATTTCAAATTCTGTGTTCTGAATTCCAAATTCCGTGTTCCGAATTCCAAATTCTGTGTTTCGAATTCCAAATTCCGTGTTCCGAATTCCAAATTCCGTGTTCCGAATTCCAAAGTCCGTGTTCCGAATTTCAAATTCCATGTTCCGAATTCCAAATTCCGTGTTCTGAATTCATTATTCCAAATTCCGTATTCCAAATTCCGTGTTCCGAATTCCAAATTCCAAATTCCGTATTCCAAATTTCAAATTCTATATTCCAATTTCCGTATTCCAAATTCCAAATTCCGTATTCCGTATTCAAAATTCCGTGTTTTGAATTCCAAATTCCAATTTTCTTATTCCAAATTCCGTGTTCCAAATTCCATGTTTCTAGTTCCAAATTCCGTGTTCTGAATTCCGTGGTCCGAATTACAAATTCCATATTCCAAATTCCGTATTCCAAATTCCATATTCCGAATTCCGTGTTCCGAATTCCAAATTCCGTGTTCTGAATTCCATATTCCAAATTCAGTGATCCAAATTCAGTGTTCCAAATTCAGTGTTCCAAATTCCGTGTTCCAAATTCCGTGTTCCGAATTCCAAATTCCATGTTCCGAATTCTGTGTTCCGATTTCTGTGTTCCGAATTCCGTGTTCCGAATTCCAAATTCCAAATTCCGTATTCCCAATTCCGTGTTCCGAATTCCGTGTTCCGTGTTCCGAGTTCCAAATTCCGTATTCCAAATTCCGTGTTCCGAATTCCAAATTCTGAATTCCTTATTCCAAATTCCCTGTTCTGAATTTCAAATTCCAAATTCCAAATTCCATATTCCAAATTCTGTGTTCCGAGTTCCGTGTTCCGAATTCCGTGTTCCGAATTCCAAATTCCAAATTCCGTATTCCAAATTACAAATTACAAATTCTGTATTCCATATTCCAAATTCTGTGTTCCGAATTCTGTGTTTGATTTCTGTGTTCCAAATTCTGTATTCCAAATTTCATGTTCCGTGTTCCAAACTCCAAATTCAGTATTCCAAATTCCGTGTTCCGAATTCCGTGTTCCGAATTCCAAATTACAAATTCCAAATGACAAATTCCGTATTCCATATTCCAAATTCCGTGTTCCGAATTCCGTGTTTGATTTCTGTGTTCCAAATTCTGCATTCCAAATTTCATGTTCCGTGTTCCAAATTCCAAATTCAGTATTCCAAATTCCGTATTCCGAATTCCAAGTTCCATGTTCTAAATTCCATAATCCGTGTTCCAAATTCCGTATTCCAAATTCCGTGTTCCAAATTCCGTGTTCCGAATTTCGTGTTCCGAATTCCGTGTTCCAAATTCCGTGTTCTGAATTCCAAATTCCGTGTTCTGATTTCCTAATTCCGTGTTCTGAATTCCAAATTCCGTATTCCAAATTCCATGTTCTGAATTCCAAATTCGTTGTTCTGAATTCCAAATTCCGTGTTCTGAATTCCAAATTACGAGTTCGAATTTCAAATTCCGTGTTCTGGATTTCAAATTCCGTGTTCCGAATTCCAAATTCCGTGTTCTGAATTTATTATTCCAAATTCCGTTTTCAGAATTCCAAATTCCAAATTCCGTGTTCCGAATTCCGTGTTCTGAATTAATTATTCAAAATTCCGTATTCAAATTCCGTGTTCCGAATTCCGTGTTCCGAATTCCAAACTCCAAATTCCGTATTCCAAATTCCGTATTCCAAATTTCAAATTCTTTATTCCAAATTCAAAATTCCATATTCAAAATTCAAAATTCCGTATTCCAAATTCCAAATGCCGTATTCCAAATTCCTTATTCCAAATTCCGGGTTTCGAATTCCAAATTCCCAATTTTGTATTCCAAATTCCTTATTCCAAATTCCGTGTTCCGAATTTCAAATTACAAAATCCAAATTCCGTATTTCAAATACCAAATTCCGTGTTCCGAATTCCGTGTTCCGATTTCCATGTTCCAAATTCCGTTTTCCGATTTCCGTGTTCCTAATTCCGTGTTCCGAGTTCCAAATTCCGTGTTCTGAATTCCGTGTTCCAAATTCCGTGTTCCGAATTCCGTGTTCTGAATTCCGTGTTCCGAATTCCATGTTCCAAATTCCACGTTCCGAATTCCAAATTCCAAATTCCGTATTCCAAATTACAAATTACAAATTCCGTTTTCCAAATTCCAAATTCTGTATTCTGAATTCTAAATTCAAAAATTCTGTTTTCCGTATTCTGTGTTCCGAATTCAAAAATACCGTATTCCAAATTTTGTGTTCCGAATTCCGTGTTCCGAATTCCGTGTTCCGAATTCCAAATTCCATGTTCTGAATTCCGTATTCCAAATTCAGTGTTCCAAATTCCGTGTTCCAAATTCCGTGTTCCAAATTCCGTGTTCCGAATTCCAAATTCCGTGTTCCGAATTCCGTGTTCCAAATTCTGTGTTCTGAATTCCGTGTTCCAAATTCCGTGTTCCGAATTCCGTGTTCCGAATTCCGTGTTCCGAGTTCCAAATTTCAAATTCTGTGTTCTGAATTCCAAATTCCGTGTTCCGAATTCCAAATTCTGTGTTTCGAATTCCAAATTCCGTGTTCCGAATTCCAAATTCCGTGTTCCGAATTCCAAAGTCCGTGTTCCGAATTTCAAATTCCATGTTCCGAATTCCAAATTCCGTGTTCTGAATTCATTATTCCAAATTCCGTATTCCAAATTCCGTGTTCCGAATTCCAAATTCCAAATTCCGTATTCCAAATTTCAAATTCTATATTCCAATTTCCGTATTCCAAATTCCAAATTCCGTATTCCGTATTCAAAATTCCGTGTTTTGAATTCCAAATTCCAATTTTCTTATTCCAAATTCCGTGTTCCAAATTCCATGTTTCTAGTTCCAAATTCCGTGTTCTGAATTCCGTGGTCCGAATTACAAATTCCATATTCCAAATTCCGTATTCCAAATTCCATATTCCGAATTCCGTGTTCCGAATTCCAAATTCCGTGTTCTGAATTCCATATTCCAAATTCAGTGATCCAAATTCAGTGTTCCAAATTCAGTGTTCCAAATTCCGTGTTCCAAATTCCGTGTTCCGAATTCCAAATTCCATGTTCCGAATTCTGTGTTCCGATTTCTGTGTTCCGAATTCCGTGTTCCAAATTCCAAATTCCAAATTCCGTATTCCCAATTCCGTGTTCCGAATTCCGTGTTCCGTGTTCCGAGTTCCAAATTCCGTATTCCAAATTCCGTGTTCCGAATTCCAAATTCTGAATTCCTTATTCCAAATTCCCTGTTCTGAATTTCAAATTCCAAATTCCAAATTCCATATTCCAAATTCCGTGTTCCGAGTTCCGTGTTCCGAATTCCGTGTTCCGAATTCCAAATTCCAAATTCCGTATTCCAAATTACAAATTACAAATTCTGTATTCCATATTCCAAATTCTGTGTTCCGAATTCTGTGTTTGATTTCTGTGTTCCAAATTCTGTATTCCAAATTTCATGTTCCGTGTTCCAAACTCCAAATTCAGTATTCCAAATTCCGTGTTCCGAATTCCGTGTTCCGAATTCCAAATTACAAATTACAAATTACAAATTCCGTATTCCATATTCCAAATTCCGTGTTCCGAATTCCGTGTTCCGAATTCCGTGTTCCGAATTCCGTGTTCCAAATTCCAAATTCCAAATTCCAAATTCCAAATTCCAAATTCCATATTCCATATTCCAAATTCCGTGTTCCAAATTCTGTATTCCAAATTTCATGTTCCGTGTTCCAAATTCCAAATTCAGTATTCCATATTCCATATTCCGTGTTTCAAATTCCGTATTCCAAATTCCGTGTTCCGAATTCCGTGATCCGAATTCCGTGTTCCGAATTCCGTGTTCCGAATTCCAAATTCCAAATTCCAAATTCCAAATTCCAAATTCCGTATTCCATATTCCGAATTCCGTGTTCCGAATTCCGTGTTCCGAATTCCGTGTTCCGAATTCCATGTTCCGAATTCCAAATTCCAAATTCCATATTCCAAATTCCAAATTCCGTGTTCCGAATTCCGTGTTTGATTTCTGTGTTCCAAATTCTGTATTCCAAATTTCATGTTCCGTGTTCCAAATTCCAAATTCAGTATTCCAAATTCCGTATTCCGAATTCCGTGTTCCGAATTCCGTGTTCCGAATTCCATGTTCCGAATTCCAAATTCCAAATTCCATATTCCAAATTCCAAATTCCGTGTTCCGAATTCCGTGTTTGATTTCTGTGTTCCAAATTCTGTATTCCAAATTTCATGTTCCGTGTTCCAAATTCCAAATTCAGTATTCCAAATTCCGTATTCCGAATTCCGTGTTCCGAATTCCGTGTTCCGAATTCCAAATTCCAAATTCCAAATTCCAAATTCCGTATTCCATATTCCAAATTCCGTGTTCCAAATTCCATGTTTGATTTCTGTGTTCCAAATTCTGTATTCCAAATTTCATGTTCCATGTTCCAAATTCAGTATTCCAAATTCCGTATTCCGAATTCTAAGTTCCATGTTCTAAATTCCTTATTCCAAATTTCTTGTTCCAAATTCCATATTCCGTGTTCCGAATTCCAATTTCCGAATTCCGTGTTCCAAATTCCGTGTTCTAAATTCCGTGTTCCAAATTCTGTGTTCCAAATTCTGTATTCCATGTTCCGAATTCCAAATTCCGAATTCCAAATTCCGAATTTGAAATTCTGAATTCCTTATTCCAAATTCCCTGTTCTGAATTTCAAATTCCGTGTTCTGAATTCCAAATTCCTTATTCCAAATTCCGTGTTCCGAATTTCAAATTACGAATTCCAAATTCCGTATTTCAAATACCAAATTCTGTGTTCCGAATTCCGTGTTCCAATTTCCGTGTTCCAAATTCCGTGTTCCGATTTCCGTGTTCCTAATTCCGTGTTCCGAGTTCCAAATTCCGCGTTCAGAGTTCCAAATTCCGTGTTCCGAGTTCCAAATTCCGTGTTCCGAATTCTGTTTTCCAAATTCCGTGTTCCGTGTTCCAAATTCCATGTTCCGAGTTCCGAATTCCGTGTTCAGAGTTCCAAATTCCGTGTTCCGAGTTCCAAATTCCATATTCCAAATTCCGTGTTCCGAATTCCAAATTCTGAATTCCTTATTCCAAATTCCCTGTTCTGAATTTCAAATTCCGAATTCCAAATTCCATATTCCAAATTCCGTGTTCCGAATTCCGTGTTCCGAATTCCATGTTCCGAATTCCAAATTCCAAATTCCGCATTCCAAATTCCAAATTCCAAATTCCGTATTCCATATTCCAAATTCCGTGTTCCGAATTCCGTGTTTGATTTCTGTGTTCCAAATTCTGTATTCCAAATTTCATGTTCCGTGTTCCAAATTCCAAATTCAGTATTCCAAATTCCGTATTCCGAATTCCAAGTTTCATGTTCTAAATTCCATATTCCGTGTTCCAAATTCTGTATTCCGAATTCTGTGTTCCGAATTCCGTGTTCCGAATTCCAAATTCCAAATTCCGTATTCCAAATTCCAAATTCCAAATTCCGTATTCCATATTCCAAATTCCGTGTTCCAAATTCCGTGTTTGATTTCTGTGTTCCAAATTCTGTATTCCAAATTTCATGTTCCGTGTTCCAAATTCAGTATTCCAAATTCCGTATTCCGAATTCCAAGTTCCATGTTCTAAATTCCTTATTCCAAATTTCTTGTTCCAAATTCCATATTCCGTGTTCCGAATTCCAATTTCCGAATTCCGTGTTCCAAATTCCGTGTTCTAAATTCCGTGTTCCAAATTCTGTGTTCCAAATTCCGTATTCCATGTTCCGAATTCCAAATTCCGAATTTGAAATTCTGAATTCCTTATTCCAAATTCCCTGTTCTGAATTTCAAATTCCGTGTTCTGAATTCCAAATTCCTTATTCCAAATTCTGTGTTCCGAATTTCAAATTACGAATTCCAAATTCCGTATTTCAAATACCAAATTCTGTGTTCCGAATTCCGTGTTCCGATTTCCGTGTTCCAAATTCCGTGTTCCGATTTCCGTGTTCCTAATTCCGTGTTCCGAGTTCCAAATTCCGCGTTCAGAGTTCCAAATTCCGTGTTCCGAGTTCCAAATTCCGTGTTCCGAATTCTGTTTTCCAAATTCCGTGTTCCAAATTCCATGTTCCGAGTTCCGAATTCTGCGTTCAGAGTTCCAAATTCCGTGTTCCGAGTTCCAAATTCCATATTCCAAATTCCGTGTTCCGAATTCCAAATTCTGAATTCCTTATTCCAAATTCCCTGTTCTGAATTTCAAATTCCGAATTCCAAATTCCATATTCCAAATTCCGTGTTCCGAATTCCAAATTCCGTGTTCCGAATTCCAAAGTCCGTGTTCCGAATTTCAAATTCCATGTTCCGAATTCCAAATTCCGTGTTCTGAATTCATTATTCCAAATTCCGTATTCCAAATTCCGTGTTCCGAATTCCAAATTCCAAATTCCGTATTCCAAATTTCAAATTCTATATTCCAATTTCCGTATTCCAAATTCCAAATTCCGTATTCCGTATTCAAAATTCCGTGTTTTGAATTCCAAATTCCAATTTTCTTATTCCAAATTCCGTGTTCCAAATTCCATGTTTCTAGTTCCAAATTCCGTGTTCTGAATTCCGTGGTCCGAATTTCAAATTCCATATTCCAAATTCCGTATTCCAAATTCCATATTCCGAATTCCGTGTTCCGAATTCCAAATTCCGTGTTCTGAATTCCATATTCCAAATTCAGTGATCCAAATTCAGTGTTCCAAATTCAGTGTTCCAAATTCCGTGTTCCGTGTTCCAAATTCCATGTTCCGAGTTCCGAATTCCGTGTTCAGAGTTCCAAATTCCGTGTTCCGAGTTCCAAATTCCATATTCCAAATTCCGTGTTCCGAATTCCAAATTCTGAATTCCTTATTCCAAATTCCCTGTTCTGAATTTCAAATTCCGAATTCCAAATTCCATATTCCAAATTCCGTGTTCCGAATTCCGTGTTCCGAATTCCATGTTCCGAATTCCAAATTCCAAATTCCGCATTCCAAATTCCAAATTCCGTATTCCATATTCCAAATTCCGTGTTCCGAATTCCGTGTTTGATTTCTGTGTTCCAAATTCTGTATTCCAAATTTCATGTTCCGTGTTCCAAATTCCAAATTCAGTATTCCAAATTCCGTATTCCGAATTCCAAGTTTCATGTTCTAAATTCCATATTCCGTGTTCCAAATTCTGTATTCCGAATTCTGTGTTCCGAATTCCGTGTTCCGAATTCCAATTTCCGAATTCCGTGTTCCAAATTCCGTGTTCTAAATTCCGTGTTCCAAATTCTGTGTTCCAAATTCCGTATTCCATGTTCCGAATTCCAAATTCCGAATTTGAAATTCTGAATTCCTTATTCCAAATTCCCTGTTCTGAATTTCAAATTCCGTGTTCTGAATTCCAAATTCCTTATTCCAAATTCCGTGTTCCGAATTTCAAATTACGAATTCCAAATTCCGTATTTCAAATACCAAATTCTGTGTTCCGAATTCCGTGTTCCGATTTCCGTGTTCCAAATTCCGTGTTCCGATTTCCGTGTTCCTAATTCCGTGTTCCGAGTTCCAAATTCCGCGTTCAGAGTTCCAAATTCCGTGTTCCGAGTTCCAAATTCCGTGTTCCGAATTCTGTTTTCCAAATTCCGTGTTCCGTGTTCCAAATTCCATGTTCCGAGTTCCGAATTCCGCGTTCAGAGTTCCAAATTCCGTGTTACGAGTTCCAAATTCCATATTCCAAATTCCGTGTTCCGAATTCCAAATTCTGAATTCCTTATTCCAAATTCCCTGTTCTGAATTTCAAATTCCGAATTCCAAATTCCATATTCCAAATTCCGTGTTCCGAATTCCGTGTTCCGAATTCCATGTTCCGAATTCCAAATTCCAAATTCCGCATTCCAAATTCCAAATTCCGTATTCCATATTCCAAATTCCGTGTTCCGAATTCCGTGTTTGATTTCTGTGTTCCAAATTCTGTATTCCAAATTTCATGTTCCGTGTTCCGTGTTCCAAATTCAGTATTCCAAATTCCGTATTCCGAATTCCAAGTTTCATGTTCTAAATTCCATATTCCGTGTTCCAAATTCTGTATTCCGAATTCTGTGTTCCGAATTCCGTGTTCCGAATTCCAAATTCCAAATTCCGTATTCCAAATTCCAAATTCCAAATTCCGTATTCCATATTCCAAATTCCGTGTTCCAAATTCCGTGTTTGATTTCTGTGTTCCAAATTCTGTATTCCAAATTTCATGTTCCGTGTTCCAAATTCAGTATTCCAAATTCCGTATTCCGAATTCCAAGTTCCATGTTCTAAATTCCTTATTCCAAATTTCTTGTTCCAAATTCCATATTCCGTGTTCCGAATTCCAATTTCCGAATTCCGTGTTCCAAATTCCGTGTTCTAAATTCCGTGTTCCAAATTCTGTGTTCCAAATTCCGTATTCCATGTTCCGAATTCCAAATTCCGAATTTGAAATTCTGAATTCCTTATTCCAAATTCCCTGTTCTGAATTTCAAATTCCGTGTTCTGAATTCCAAATTCCTTATTCCAAATTCCGTGTTCCGGATTTCAAATTACGAATTCCAAATTCCGTATTTCAAATACCAAATTCCGTGTTCCGAATTCCGTGTTCCGATTTCCGTGTTCCAAATTCCGTGTTCCGATTTCCGTGTTCCTAATTCCGTGTTCCGAGTTCCAAATTCCGCATTCAGAGTTCCAAATTCCGTGTTCCGAGTTCCAAATTCCGTGTTCCGAATTCTGTTTTCCAAATTCCGTGTTCCGTGTTCCAAATTCCGTGTTCCGAGTTACAAATTCCGCGTTCAGAGTTCCAAATTCCGTGTTCCGAGTTCCAAATTCCGTATTCCAAATTCCGTGTTACGAATTCCAAATTCTGAATTCCTTATTCCAAATTCCCTGTTCTGAATTTCAAATTCCGAATTCCAAATTCCATATTCCAAATTCCGTGTTCCGAATTCCGTGTTCCGAATTCCATGTTCCGAATTCCAAATTCCAAATTCCGCATTCCAAATTCCAAATTCCAAATTCCGTATGCCATATTCCAAATTCCGTGTTCCGAATTCCGTGTTTGATTTCTGTGTTCCAAATTCTGCATTCCAAATTTCATGTTCCGTGTTCCAAATTCCAAATTCAGTATTCCAAATTCCGTATTCCGAATTCCAAGTTCCATGTTCTAAATTCCATAATCCGTGTTCCAAATTCCGTATTCCAAATTCCGTGTTCCAAATTCCGTGTTCCGAATTTCGTGTTCCGAATTCCGTGTTCCAAATTCCGTGTTCTGAATTCCAAATTCCGTGTTCTGATTTCCTAATTCCGTGTTCTGAATTCCAAATTCCGTATTCCAAATTCCATGTTCTGAATTCCAAATTCGTTGTTCTGAATTCCAAATTCCGTGTTCTGAATTCCAAATTACGAGTTCGAATTTCAAATTCCGTGTTCTGGATTTCAAATTCCGTGTTCCGAATTCCAAATTCCGTGTTCTGAATTTATTATTCCAAATTCCGTTTTCAGAATTCCAAATTCCAAATTCCGTGTTCCGAATTCCGTGTTCTGAATTAATTATTCAAAATTCCGTATTCAAATTCCGTGTTCCGAATTCCGTGTTCCGAATTCCAAACTCCAAATTCCGTATTCCAAATTCCGTATTCCAAATTTCAAATTCTTTATTCCAAATTCAAAATTCCATATTCAAAATTCAAAATTCAAAATTCCAAATTCCAAATGCCGTATTCCAAATTCCTTATTCCAAATTCCGGGTTTCGAATTCCAAATTCCCAATTTTGTATTCCAAATTCCTTATTCCAAATTCCGTGTTCCGAATTTCAAATTACAAAATCCAAATTCCGTATTTCAAATACCAAATTCCGTGTTCCGAATTCCGTGTTCCGATTTCCATGTTCCAAATTCCGTTTTCCGATTTCCGTGTTCCTAATTCCGTGTTCCGAGTTCCAAATTCCGTGTTCTGAATTCCGTGTTCCAAATTCCGTGTTCCGAATTCCGTGTTCTGAATTCCGTGTTCCGAATTCCATGTTCCAAATTCCACGTTCCGAATTCCAAATTCCAAATTCCGTATTCCAAATTACAAATTACAAATTCCGTTTTCCAAATTCCAAATTCTGTATTCTGAATTCTAAATTCAAAAATTCTGTTTTCCGTATTCTGTGTTCCGAATTCAAAAATACCGTATTCCAAATTTTGTGTTCCGAATTCCGTGTTCCGAATTCCGTGTTCCGAATTCCAAATTCCATGTTCTGAATTCCGTATTCCAAATTCAGTGTTCCAAATTCCGTGTTCCAAATTCCGTGTTCCAAATTCCGTGTTCCGAATTCCAAATTCCGTGTTCCGAATTCCGTGTTCCAAATTCTGTGTTCTGAATTCCGTGTTCCAAATTCCGTGTTCCGAATTCCGTGTTCCGAATTCCGTGTTCCGAGTTCCAAATTTCAAATTCTGTGTTCTGAATTCCAAATTCCGTGTTCCGAATTCCAAATTCTGTGTTTCGAATTCCAAATTCCGTGTTCCGAATTCCAAATTCCGTGTTCCGAATTCCAAAGTCCGTGTTCCGAATTTCAAATTCCATGTTCCGAATTCCAAATTCCGTGTTCTGAATTCATTATTCCAAATTCCGTATTCCAAATTCCGTGTTCCGAATTCCAAATTCCAAATTCCGTATTCCAAATTTCAAATTCTATATTCCAATTTCCGTATTCCAAATTCCAAATTCCGTATTCCGTATTCAAAATTCCGTGTTTTGAATTCCAAATTCCAATTTTCTTATTCCAAATTCCGTGTTCCAAATTCCATGTTTCTAGTTCCAAATTCCGTGTTCTGAATTCCGTGGTCCGAATTTCAAATTCCATATTCCAAATTCCGTATTCCAAATTCCATATTCCGAATTCCGTGTTCCGAATTCCAAATTCCGTGTTCTGAATTCCATATTCCAAATTCAGTGATCCAAATTCAGTGTTCCAAATTCAGTGTTCCAAATTCCGTGTTCCAAATTCCGTGTTCCGAATTCCAAATTCCATGTTCCGAATTCTGTGTTCCGATTTCTGTGTTCCGAATTCCGTGTTCCGAATTCCAAATTCCAAATTCCGTATTCCCAATTCCAAATTCCGTGTTCCGAATTCCGTGTTCCGTGTTCCGAGTTCCAAATTCCGTATTCCAAATTCCGTGTTCCGAATTCCAAATTCTGAATTCCTTATTCCAAATTCCCTGTTCTGAATTTCAAATTCCAAATTCCAAATTCCATATTCCAAATTCCGTGTTCCGAGTTCCGTGTTCCGAATTCCGTGTTCCGAATTCCAAATTCCAAATTCCGTATTCCAAATTACAAATTACAAATTCTGTATTCCATATTCCAAATTCTGTGTTCCGAATTCTGTGTTTGATTTCTGTGTTCCAAATTCTGTATTCCAAATTTCATGTTCCGTGTTCCAAACTCCAAATTCAGTATTCCAAATTCCGTGTTCCGAATTCCGTGTTCCGAATTCCAAATTACAAATTACAAATTACAAATTCCGTATTCCATATTCCAAATTCCGTGTTCCGAATTCCGTGTTCCGAATTCCGTGTTCCGAATTCCGTGTTCCAAATTCCAAATTCCAAATTCCAAATTCCAAATTCCATATTCCATATTCCAAATTCCGTGTTCCAAATTCTGTATTCCAAATTTCATGTTCCGTGTTCCAAATTCCAAATTCAGTATTCCATATTCCATATTCCGTGTTTCAAATTCCGTATTCCAAATTCCGTGTTCCGAATTCCGTGATCCGAATTCCGTGTTCCGAATTCCGTGTTCCGAATTCCAAATTCCAAATTCCAAATTCCAAATTCCGTATTCCATATTCCGAATTCCGTGTTCCGAATTCCGTGTTCCGAATTCCGTGTTCCGAATTCCATGTTCCGAATTCCAAATTCCAAATTCCATATTCCAAATTCCAAATTCCGTGTTCCGAATTCCGTGTTTGATTTCTGTGTTCCAAATTCTGTATTCCAAATTTCATGTTCCATGTTCCAAATTCCAAATTCAGTATTCCAAATTCCGTATTCCGAATTCCGTGTTCCGAATTCCGTGTTCCGAATTCCATGTTCCGAATTCCAAATTCCAAATTCCATATTCCAAATTCCAAATTCCGTGTTCCGAATTCCGTGTTTGATTTCTGTGTTCCAAATTCTGTATTCCAAATTTCATGTTCCGTGTTCCAAATTCCAAATTCAGTATTCCAAATTCCGTATTCCGAATTCCGTGTTCCGAATTCCGTGTTCCGAATTCCAAATTCCAAATTCCAAATTCCAAATTCCGTATTCCATATTCCAAATTCCATGTTCCAAATTCCATGTTTGATTTCTGTGTTCCAAATTCTGTATTCCAAATTTCATGTTCCATGTTCCAAATTCAGTATTCCAAATTCCGTATTCCGAATTCTAAGTTCCATGTTCTAAATTCCTTATTCCAAATTTCTTGTTCCAAATTCCATATTCCGTGTTCCGAATTCCAATTTCCGAATTCCGTGTTCCAAATTCCGTGTTCTAAATTCCGTGTTCCAAATTCTGTGTTCCAAATTCTGTATTCCATGTTCCGAATTCCAAATTCCGAATTCCAAATTCCGAATTTGAAATTCTGAATTCCTTATTCCAAATTCCCTGTTCTGAATTTCAAATTCCGTGTTCTGAATTCCAAATTCCTTATTCCAAATTCCGTGTTCCGAGTTCCAAATTCCGCGTTCAGAGTTCCAAATTCCGTGTTCCGAGTTCCAAATTCCGTGTTCCGAATTCTGTTTTCCAAATTCCGTGTTCCGTGTTCCAAATTCCATGTTCCGAGTTCCGAATTCCGTGTTCAGAGTTCCAAATTCCGTGTTCCGAGTTCCAAATTCCATATTCCAAATTCCGTGTTCCGAATTCCAAATTCTGAATTCCTTATTCCAAATTCCCTGTTCTGAATTTCAAATTCCGAATTCCAAATTCCATATTCCAAATTCCGTGTTCCGAATTCCGTGTTCCGAATTCCATGTTCCGAATTCCAAATTCCAAATTCCGCATTCCAAATTCCAAATTCCAAATTCCGTATTCCATATTCCAAATTCCGTGTTCCGAATTCCGTGTTTGATTTCTGTGTTCCAAATTCTGTATTCCAAATTTCATGTTCCGTGTTCCAAATTCCAAATTCAGTATTCCAAATTCCGTATTCCGAATTCCAAGTTTCATGTTCTAAATTCCATATTCCGTGTTCCAAATTCTGTATTCCGAATTCTGTGTTCCGAATTCCGTGTTCCGAATTCCAAATTCCAAATTCCGTATTCCAAATTCCAAATTCCGTATTCCATATTCCAAATTCCGTGTTCCAAATTCCGTGTTTGATTTCTGTGTTCCAAATTCTGTATTCCAAATTTCATGTTCCGTGTTCCAAATTCAGTATTCCAAATTCCGTATTCCGAATTCCAAGTTCCATGTTCTAAATTCCTTATTCCAAATTTCTTGTTCCAAATTCCATATTCCGTGTTCCGAATTCCAATTTCCGAATTCTGTGTTCCAAATTCCGTGTTCTAAATTCCGTGTTCCAAATTCTGTGTTCCAAATTCCGTATTCCATGTTCCGAATTCCAAATTCCGAATTTGAAATTCTGAATTCCTTATTCCAAATTCCCTGTTCTGAATTTCAAATTCCGTGTTCTGAATTCCAAATTCCTTATTCCAAATTCTGTGTTCCGAATTTCAAATTACGAATTCCAAATTCCGTATTTCAAATACCAAATTCTGTGTTCCGAATTCCGTGTTCCGATTTCCGTGTTCCAAATTCCGTGTTCCGATTTCCGTGTTCCTAATTCCGTGTTCCGAGTTCCAAATTCCGCGTTCAGAGTTCCAAATTCCGTGTTCCGAGTTCCAAATTCCGTGTTCCGAATTCTGTTTTCCAAATTCCGTGTTCCAAATTCCATGTTCCGAGTTCCGAATTCTGCGTTCAGAGTTCCAAATTCCGTGTTCCGAGTTCCAAATTCCATATTCCAAATTCCGTGTTCCGAATTCCAAATTCTGAATTCCTTATTCCAAATTCCCTGTTCTGAATTTCAAATTCCGAATTCCAAATTCCATATTCCAAATTCCGTGTTCCGAATTCCGTGTTCCGAATTCCATGTTCCGAATTTCAAATTCCAAATTCCGCATTCCAAATTCCGTATTCCATATTCCAAATTCCGTGTTCCGAATTCCGTGTTTGATTTCTGTGTTCCAAATTCTGTATTCCAAATTTCATGTT
This sequence comes from Rana muscosa, assembly GCA_029206835.1. Lineage (NCBI taxonomy): Eukaryota > Metazoa > Chordata > Amphibia > Anura > Ranidae > Rana > Rana muscosa. The sequence continues at coordinate 1,522,042 of JARGYO010000046.1, forward strand.
CCGTGTTCCGTGTTCCAAATTCAGTATTCCAAATTCCGTATTCCGAATTCCAAGTTTCATGTTCTAAATTCCATATTCCGTGTTCCAAATTCTGTATTCCGAATTCTGTGTTCCGAATTCCGTGTTCCGAATTCCAAATTCCAAATTCCGTATTCCAAATTCCAAATTCCGTATTCCATATTCCAAATTCCGTGTTCCAAATTCCGTGTTTGATTTCTGTGTTCCAAATTCTGTATTCCAAATTTCATGTTCCGTGTTCCAAATTCAGTATTCCAAATTCCGTATTCCGAATTCCAAGTTCCATGTTCTAAATTCCTTATTCCAAATTTCTTGTTCCAAATTCCATATTCCGTGTTCCGAATTCCAATTTCCGAATTCCGTGTTCCAAATTCTGTGTTCCAAATTCCGTATTCCATGTTCCGAATTCCAAATTCCGAATTTGAAATTCTGAATTCCTTATTCCAAATTCCCTGTTCTGAATTTCAAATTCCGTGTTCTGAATTCCAAATTCCTTATTCCAAATTCCGTGTTCCGGATTTCAAATTACGAATTCCAAATTCCGTATTTCAAATACCAAATTCCGTGTTCCGAATTCCGTGTTCCGATTTCCGTGTTCCAAATTCCGTGTTCCGATTTCCGTGTTCCTAATTCCGTGTTCCGAGTTCCAAATTCCGCATTCAGAGTTCCAAATTCCGTGTTCCGAGTTCCAAATTCCGTGTTCCGAATTCTGTTTTCCAAATTCCGTGTTCCGTGTTCCAAATTCTGTGTTCCGAGTTACAAATTCCGCGTTCAGAGTTCCAAATTCCGTGTTCCGAGTTCCAAATTCCGTATTCCAAATTCCGTGTTCCGAATTCCAAATTCTGAATTCCTTATTCCAAATTCCCTGTTCTGAATTTCAAATTCCGAATTCCAATTTCCATATTCCAAATTCCGTGTTCCGAATTCCGTGTTCCGAATTCCATGTTCCGAATTCCAAATTCCAAATTCCGCATTCCAAATTCCAAATTCCAAATTCCGTATGCCATATTCCAAATTCCGTGTTCCGAATTCCGTGTTTGATTTCTGTGTTCCAAATTCTGTATTCCAAATTTCATGTTCCGTGTTCCAAATTCCAAATTCAGTATTCCAAATTCCGCATTCCGAATTCCAAGTTCCATGTTCTAAATTCCATAATCCGTGTTCCAAATTCCGTATTCCAAATTCCGTGTTCCAAATTCCGTGTTCCGAATTCCGTGTTCCGAATTCCGTGTTCCGAATTTTCATGTTCCGAATTCCGTGTTCCGAATTCCAAATTCCAAATTCCATATTCCAAATTACAAATTACAAATTCCGTATTCCATATTCCAAATTCCGTGTTCCGAATTTCGTGTTCCGAATTCCGTGTTCCAAATTCCGTGTTCCGAATTCCAAATTCCGTGTTCTAAATTCCAAATTCCGTATTCCAAATTCCGTGTTCCAAATTCCGTGTTCCGAATTTCGTGTTCCGAATTCCGTGTTCCAAATTCCGTGTTCTGAATTCCAAATTCCGTGTTCTGATTTCCTAATTCCGTGTTCTGAATTCCAAATTCCGTATTCCAAATTCCATGTTCTGAATTCCAAATTCGTTGTTCTGAATTCCAAATTCCGTGTTCTGAATTCCAAATTACGAGTTCGAATTTCAAATTCCGTGTTCTGGATTTCAAATTCCGTGTTCCGAATTCCAAATTCCGTGTTCTGAATTTATTATTCCAAATTCCGTTTTCAGAATTCCAAATTCCAAATTCCGTGTTCCGAATTCCGTGTTCTGAATTAATTATTCAAAATTCCGTATTCAAATTCCGTGTTCCGAATTCCGTGTTCCGAATTCCAAACTCCAAATTCCGTATTCCAAATTCCGTATTCCAAATTTCAAATTCTTTATTCCAAATTCAAAATTCCATATTCAAAATTCAAAATTCCGTATTCCAAATTCCAAATGCCGTATTCCAAATTCCTTATTCCAAATTCCGGGTTTCGAATTCCAAATTCCCAATTTTGTATTCCAAATTCCTTATTCCAAATTCCGTGTTCCGAATTTCAAATTACAAAATCCAAATTCCGTATTTCAAATACCAAATTCCGTGTTCCGAATTCCGTGTTCCGATTTCCATGTTCCAAATTCCGTTTTCCGATTTCCGTGTTCCTAATTCCGTGTTCCGAGTTCCAAATTCCGTGTTCTGAATTCCGTGTTCCAAATTCCGTGTTCCGAATTCCGTGTTCTGAATTCCGTGTTCCGAATTCCATGTTCCAAATTCCACGTTCCGAATTCCAAATTCCAAATTCCGTATTCCAAATTACAAATTACAAATTCCGTTTTCCAAATTCCAAATTCTGTATTCTGAATTCTAAATTCAAAAATTCTGTTTTCCGTATTCTGTGTTCCGAATTCAAAAATACCGTATTCCAAATTTTGTGTTCCGAATTCCGTGTTCCGAATTCCGTGTTCCGAATTCCAAATTCCATGTTCTGAATTCCGTATTCCAAATTCAGTGTTCCAAATTCCGTGTTCCAAATTCCGTGTTCCAAATTCCGTGTTCCGAATTCCAAATTCCGTGTTCCGAATTCCGTGTTCCAAATTCTGTGTTCTGAATTCCGTGTTCCAAATTCCGTGTTCCGAATTCCGTGTTCCGAATTCCGTGTTCCGAGTTCCAAATTTCAAATTCTGTGTTCTGAATTCCAAATTCCGTGTTCCGAATTCCAAATTCTGTGTTTCGAATTCCAAATTCCGTGTTCCGAATTCCAAATTCCGTGTTCCGAATTCCAAAGTCCGTGTTCCGAATTTCAAATTCCATGTTCCGAATTCCAAATTCCGTGTTCTGAATTCATTATTCCAAATTCCGTATTCCAAATTCCGTGTTCCGAATTCCAAATTCCAAATTCCGTATTCCAAATTTCAAATTCTATATTCCAATTTCCGTATTCCAAATTCCAAATTCCGTATTCCGTATTCAAAATTCCGTGTTTTGAATTCCAAATTCCAATTTTCTTATTCCAAATTCCGTGTTCCAAATTCCATGTTTCTAGTTCCAAATTCCGTGTTCTGAATTCCGTGGTCCGAATTACAAATTCCATATTCCAAATTCCGTATTCCAAATTCCATATTCCGAATTCCGTGTTCCGAATTCCAAATTCCGTGTTCTGAATTCCATATTCCAAATTCAGTGATCCAAATTCAGTGTTCCAAATTCAGTGTTCCAAATTCCGTGTTCCAAATTCCGTGTTCCGAATTCCAAATTCCATGTTCCGAATTCTGTGTTCCGATTTCTGTGTTCCGAATTCCGTGTTCCAAATTCCAAATTCCAAATTCCGTATTCCCAATTCCGTGTTCCGAATTCCGTGTTCCGTGTTCCGAGTTCCAAATTCCGTATTCCAAATTCCGTGTTCCGAATTCCAAATTCTGAATTCCTTATTCCAAATTCCCTGTTCTGAATTTCAAATTCCAAATTCCAAATTCCATATTCCAAATTCCGTGTTCCGAGTTCCGTGTTCCGAATTCCGTGTTCCGAATTCCAAATTCCAAATTCCGTATTCCAAATTACAAATTACAAATTCTGTATTCCATATTCCAAATTCTGTGTTCCGAATTCTGTGTTTGATTTCTGTGTTCCAAATTCTGTATTCCAAATTTCATGTTCCGTGTTCCAAACTCCAAATTCAGTATTCCAAATTCCGTGTTCCGAATTCCGTGTTCCGAATTCCAAATTACAAATTACAAATTACAAATTCCGTATTCCATATTCCAAATTCCGTGTTCCGAATTCCGTGTTCCGAATTCCGTGTTCCGAATTCCGTGTTCCAAATTCCAAATTCCAAATTCCAAATTCCAAATTCCAAATTCCATATTCCATATTCCAAATTCCGTGTTCCAAATTCTGTATTCCAAATTTCATGTTCCGTGTTCCAAATTCCAAAGTCAGTATTCCATATTCCATATTCCGTGTTTCAAATTCCGTATTCCAAATTCCGTGTTCCGAATTCCGTGATCCGAATTCCGTGTTCCGAATTCCGTGTTCCGAATTCCAAATTCCAAATTCCAAATTCCAAATTCCGTATTCCATATTCCGAATTCCGTGTTCCGAATTCCGTGTTCCGAATTCCGTGTTCCGAATTCCATGTTCCGAATTCCAAATTCCAAATTCCATATTCCAAATTCCAAATTCCGTGTTCCGAATTCCGTGTTTGATTTCTGTGTTCCAAATTCTGTATTCCAAATTTCATGTTCCGTGTTCCAAATTCCAAATTCAGTATTCCAAATTCCGTATTCCGAATTCCGTGTTCCGAATTCCGTGTTCCGAATTCCATGTTCCGAATTCCAAATTCCAAATTCCATATTCCAAATTCCAAATTCCGTGTTCCGAATTCCGTGTTTGATTTCTGTGTTCCAAATTCTGTATTCCAAATTTCATGTTCCGTGTTCCAAATTCCAAATTCAGTATTCCAAATTCCGTATTCCGAATTCCGTGTTCCGAATTCCGTGTTCCGAATTCCAAATTCCAAATTCCAAATTCCAAATTCCGTATTCCATATTCCAAATTCCGTGTTCCAAATTCCATGTTTGATTTCTGTGTTCCAAATTCTGTATTCCAAATTTCATGTTCCATGTTCCAAATTCAGTATTCCAAATTCCGTATTCCGAATTCTAAGTTCCATGTTCTAAATTCCTTATTCCAAATTTCTTGTTCCAAATTCCATATTCCGTGTTCCGAATTCCAATTTCCGAATTCCGTGTTCCAAATTCCGTGTTCTAAATTCCGTGTTCCAAATTCTGTGTTCCAAATTCTGTATTCCATGTTCCGAATTCCAAATTCCGAATTCCAAATTCCGAATTTGAAATTCTGAATTCCTTATTCCAAATTCCCTGTTCTGAATTTCAAATTCCGTGTTCTGAATTCCAAATTCCTTATTCCAAATTCCGTGTTCCGAATTTCAAATTACGAATTCCAAATTCCGTATTTCAAATACCAAATTCTGTGTTCCGAATTCCGTGTTCCAATTTCCGTGTTCCAAATTCCGTGTTCCGATTTCCGTGTTCCTAATTCCGTGTTCCGAGTTCCAAATTCCGCGTTCAGAGTTCCAAATTCCGTGTTCCGAGTTCCAAATTCCGTGTTCTGAATTCTGTTTTCCAAATTCCGTGTTCCGTGTTCCAAATTCCATGTTCCGAGTTCCGAATTCCGTGTTCAGAGTTCCAAATTCCGTGTTCCGAGTTCCAAATTCCATATTCCAAATTCCGTGTTCCGAATTCCAAATTCTGAATTCCTTATTCCAAATTCCCTGTTCTGAATTTCAAATTCCGAATTCCAAATTCCATATTCCAAATTCCGTGTTCCGAATTCCGTGTTCCGAATTCCATGTTCCGAATTCCAAATTCCAAATTCCGCATTCCAAATTCCAAATTCCAAATTCCGTATTCCATATTCCAAATTCCGTGTTCCGAATTCCGTGTTTGATTTCTGTGTTCCAAATTCTGTATTCCAAATTTCATGTTCCGTGTTCCAAATTCCAAATTCAGTATTCCAAATTCCGTATTCCGAATTCCAAGTTTCATGTTCTAAATTCCATATTCCGTGTTCCAAATTCTGTATTCCGAATTCTGTGTTCCGAATTCCGTGTTCCGAATTCCAAATTCCAAATTCCGTATTCCAAATTCCAAATTCCAAATTCCGTATTCCATATTCCAAATTCCGTGTTCCAAATTCCGTGTTTGATTTCTGTGTTCCAAATTCTGTATTCCAAATTTCATGTTCCGTGTTCCAAATTCAGTATTCCAAATTCCGTATTCCGAATTCCAAGTTCCATGTTCTAAATTCCTTATTCCAAATTTCTTGTTCCAAATTCCATATTCCGTGTTCCGAATTCCAATTTCCGAATTCCGTGTTCCAAATTCCGTGTTCTAAATTCCGTGTTCCAAATTCTGTGTTCCAAATTCCGTATTCCATGTTCCGAATTCCAAATTCCGAATTTGAAATTCTGAATTCCTTATTCCAAATTCCCTGTTCTGAATTTCAAATTCCGTGTTCTGAATTCCAAATTCCTTATTCCAAATTCTGTGTTCCGAATTTCAAATTACGAATTCCAAATTCCGTATTTCAAATACCAAATTCTGTGTTCCGAATTCCGTGTTCCGATTTCCGTGTTCCAAATTCCGTGTTCCGATTTCCGTGTTCCTAATTCCGTGTTCCGAGTTCCAAATTCCGCGTTCAGAGTTCCAAATTCCGTGTTCCGAGTTCCAAATTCCGTGTTCCGAATTCTGTTTTCCAAATTCCGTGTTCCAAATTCCATGTTCCGAGTTCCGAATTCTGCGTTCAGAGTTCCAAATTCCGTGTTCCGAGTTCCAAATTCCATATTCCAAATTCCGTGTTCCGAATTCCAAATTCTGAATTCCTTATTCCAAATTCCCTGTTCTGAATTTCAAATTCCGAATTCCAAATTCCATATTCCAAATTCCGTGTTCCGAATTCCAAATTCCGTGTTCCGAATTCCAAAGTCCGTGTTCCGAATTTCAAATTCCATGTTCCGAATTCCAAATTCCGTGTTCTGAATTCATTATTCCAAATTCCGTATTCCAAATTCCGTGTTCCGAATTCCAAATTCCAAATTCCGTATTCCAAATTTCAAATTCTATATTCCAATTTCCGTATTCCAAATTCCAAATTCCGTATTCCGTATTCAAAATTCCGTGTTTTGAATTCCAAATTCCAATTTTCTTATTCCAAATTCCGTGTTCCAAATTCCATGTTTCTAGTTCCAAATTCCGTGTTCTGAATTCCGTGGTCCGAATTTCAAATTCCATATTCCAAATTCCGTATTCCAAATTCCATATTCCGAATTCCGTGTTCCGAATTCCAAATTCCGTGTTCTGAATTCCATATTCCAAATTCAGTGATCCAAATTCAGTGTTCCAAATTCAGTGTTCCAAATTCCGTGTTCCGTGTTCCAAATTCCATGTTCCGAGTTCCGAATTCCGTGTTCAGAGTTCCAAATTCCGTGTTCCGAGTTCCAAATTCCATATTCCAAATTCCGTGTTCCGAATTCCAAATTCTGAATTCCTTATTCCAAATTCCCTGTTCTGAATTTCAAATTCCGAATTCCAAATTCCATATTCCAAATTCCGTGTTCCGAATTCCGTGTTCCGAATTCCATGTTCCGAATTCCAAATTCCAAATTCCGCATTCCAAATTCCAAATTCCGTATTCCATATTCCAAATTCCGTGTTCCGAATTCCGTGTTTGATTTCTGTGTTCCAAATTCTGTATTCCAAATTTCATGTTCCGTGTTCCAAATTCCAAATTCAGTATTCCAAATTCCGTATTCCGAATTCCAAGTTTCATGTTCTAAATTCCATATTCCGTGTTCCAAATTCTGTATTCCGAATTCTGTGTTCCGAATTCCGTGTTCCGAATTCCAATTTCCGAATTCCGTGTTCCAAATTCCGTGTTCTAAATTCCGTGTTCCAAATTCTGTGTTCCAAATTCCGTATTCCATGTTCCGAATTCCAAATTCCGAATTTGAAATTCTGAATTCCTTATTCCAAATTCCCTGTTCTGAATTTCAAATTCCGTGTTCTGAATTCCAAATTCCTTATTCCAAATTCCGTGTTCCGAATTTCAAATTACGAATTCCAAATTCCGTATTTCAAATACCAAATTCTGTGTTCCGAATTCCGTGTTCCGATTTCCGTGTTCCAAATTCCGTGTTCCGATTTCCGTGTTCCTAATTCCGTGTTCCGAGTTCCAAATTCCGCGTTCAGAGTTCCAAATTCCGTGTTCCGAGTTCCAAATTCCGTGTTCCGAATTCTGTTTTCCAAATTCCGTGTTCCGTGTTCCAAATTCCATGTTCCGAGTTCCGAATTCCGCGTTCAGAGTTCCAAATTCCGTGTTACGAGTTCCAAATTCCATATTCCAAATTCCGTGTTCCGAATTCCAAATTCTGAATTCCTTATTCCAAATTCCCTGTTCTGAATTTCAAATTCCGAATTCCAAATTCCATATTCCAAATTCCGTGTTCCGAATTCCGTGTTCCGAATTCCATGTTCCGAATTCCAAATTCCAAATTCCGCATTCCAAATTCCAAATTCCGTATTCCATATTCCAAATTCCGTGTTCCGAATTCCGTGTTTGATTTCTGTGTTCCAAATTCTGTATTCCAAATTTCATGTTCCGTGTTCCGTGTTCCAAATTCAGTATTCCAAATTCCGTATTCCGAATTCCAAGTTTCATGTTCTAAATTCCATATTCCGTGTTCCAAATTCTGTATTCCGAATTCTGTGTTCCGAATTCCGTGTTCCGAATTCCAAATTCCAAATTCCGTATTCCAAATTCCAAATTCCAAATTCCGTATTCCATATTCCAAATTCCGTGTTCCAAATTCCGTGTTTGATTTCTGTGTTCCAAATTCTGTATTCCAAATTTCATGTTCCGTGTTCCAAATTCAGTATTCCAAATTCCGTATTCCGAATTCCAAGTTCCATGTTCTAAATTCCTTATTCCAAATTTCTTGTTCCAAATTCCATATTCCGTGTTCCGAATTCCAATTTCCGAATTCCGTGTTCCAAATTCCGTGTTCTAAATTCCGTGTTCCAAATTCTGTGTTCCAAATTCCGTATTCCATGTTCCGAATTCCAAATTCCGAATTTGAAATTCTGAATTCCTTATTCCAAATTCCCTGTTCTGAATTTCAAATTCCGTGTTCTGAATTCCAAATTCCTTATTCCAAATTCCGTGTTCCGGATTTCAAATTACGAATTCCAAATTCCGTATTTCAAATACCAAATTCCGTGTTCCGAATTCCGTGTTCCGATTTCCGTGTTCCAAATTCCGTGTTCCGATTTCCGTGTTCCTAATTCCGTGTTCCGAGTTCCAAATTCCGCATTCAGAGTTCCAAATTCCGTGTTCCGAGTTCCAAATTCCGTGTTCCGAATTCTGTTTTCCAAATTCCGTGTTCCGTGTTCCAAATTCCGTGTTCCGAGTTACAAATTCCGCGTTCAGAGTTCCAAATTCCGTGTTCCGAGTTCCAAATTCCGTATTCCAAATTCCGTGTTACGAATTCCAAATTCTGAATTCCTTATTCCAAATTCCCTGTTCTGAATTTCAAATTCCGAATTCCAAATTCCATATTCCAAATTCCGTGTTCCGAATTCCGTGTTCCGAATTCCATGTTCCGAATTCCAAATTCCAAATTCCGCATTCCAAATTCCAAATTCCAAATTCCGTATGCCATATTCCAAATTCCGTGTTCCGAATTCCGTGTTTGATTTCTGTGTTCCAAATTCTGCATTCCAAATTTCATGTTCCGTGTTCCAAATTCCAAATTCAGTATTCCAAATTCCGTATTCCGAATTCCAAGTTCCATGTTCTAAATTCCATAATCCGTGTTCCAAATTCCGTATTCCAAATTCCGTGTTCCAAATTCCGTGTTCCGAATTTCGTGTTCCGAATTCCGTGTTCCAAATTCCGTGTTCTGAATTCCAAATTCCGTGTTCTGATTTCCTAATTCCGTGTTCTGAATTCCAAATTCCGTATTCCAAATTCCATGTTCTGAATTCCAAATTCGTTGTTCTGAATTCCAAATTCCGTGTTCTGAATTCCAAATTACGAGTTCGAATTTCAAATTCCGTGTTCTGGATTTCAAATTCCGTGTTCCGAATTCCAAATTCCGTGTTCTGAATTTATTATTCCAAATTCCGTTTTCAGAATTCCAAATTCCAAATTCCGTGTTCCGAATTCCGTGTTCTGAATTAATTATTCAAAATTCCGTATTCAAATTCCGTGTTCCGAATTCCGTGTTCCGAATTCCAAACTCCAAATTCCGTATTCCAAATTCCGTATTCCAAATTTCAAATTCTTTATTCCAAATTCAAAATTCCATATTCAAAATTCAAAATTCCGTATTCCAAATTCCAAATGCCGTATTCCAAATTCCTTATTCCAAATTCCGGGTTTCGAATTCCAAATTCCCAATTTTGTATTCCAAATTCCTTATTCCAAATTCCGTGTTCCGAATTTCAAATTACAAAATCCAAATTCCGTATTTCAAATACCAAATTCCGTGTTCCGAATTCCGTGTTCCGATTTCCATGTTCCAAATTCCGTTTTCCGATTTCCGTGTTCCTAATTCCGTGTTCCGAGTTCCAAATTCCGTGTTCTGAATTCCGTGTTCCAAATTCCGTGTTCCGAATTCCGTGTTCTGAATTCCGTGTTCCGAATTCCATGTTCCAAATTCCACGTTCCGAATTCCAAATTCCAAATTCCGTATTCCAAATTACAAATTACAAATTCCGTTTTCCAAATTCCAAATTCTGTATTCTGAATTCTAAATTCAAAAATTCTGTTTTCCGTATTCTGTGTTCCGAATTCAAAAATACCGTATTCCAAATTTTGTGTTCCGAATTCCGTGTTCCGAATTCCGTGTTCCGAATTCCAAATTCCATGTTCTGAATTCCGTATTCCAAATTCAGTGTTCCAAATTCCGTGTTCCAAATTCCGTGTTCCAAATTCCGTGTTCCGAATTCCAAATTCCGTGTTCCGAATTCCGTGTTCCAAATTCTGTGTTCTGAATTCCGTGTTCCAAATTCCGTGTTCCGAATTCCGTGTTCCGAATTCCGTGTTCCGAGTTCCAAATTTCAAATTCTGTGTTCTGAATTCCAAATTCCGTGTTCCGAATTCCAAATTCTGTGTTTCGAATTCCAAATTCCGTGTTCCGAATTCCAAATTCCGTGTTCCGAATTCCAAAGTCCGTGTTCCGAATTTCAAATTCCATGTTCCGAATTCCAAATTCCGTGTTCTGAATTCATTATTCCAAATTCCGTATTCCAAATTCCGTGTTCCGAATTCCAAATTCCAAATTCCGTATTCCAAATTTCAAATTCTATATTCCAATTTCCGTATTCCAAATTCCAAATTCCGTATTCCGTATTCAAAATTCCGTGTTTTGAATTCCAAATTCCAATTTTCTTATTCCAAATTCCGTGTTCCAAATTCCATGTTTCTAGTTCCAAATTCCGTGTTCTGAATTCCGTGGTCCGAATTTCAAATTCCATATTCCAAATTCCGTATTCCAAATTCCATATTCCGAATTCCGTGTTCCGAATTCCAAATTCCGTGTTCTGAATTCCATATTCCAAATTCAGTGATCCAAATTCAGTGTTCCAAATTCAGTGTTCCAAATTCCGTGTTCCAAATTCCGTGTTCCGAATTCCAAATTCCATGTTCCGAATTCTGTGTTCCGATTTCTGTGTTCCGAATTCCGTGTTCCGAATTCCAAATTCCAAATTCCGTATTCCCAATTCCAAATTCCGTGTTCCGAATTCCAAATTCCAAATTCCGTATTCCAAATTTCAAATTCTATATTCCAATTTCCGTATTCCAAATTCCAAATTCCGTATTCCGTATTCAAAATTCCGTGTTTTGAATTCCAAATTCCAATTTTCTTATTCCAAATTCCGTGTTCCAAATTCCATGTTTCTAGTTCCAAATTCCGTGTTCTGAATTCCGTGGTCCGAATTTCAAATTCCATATTCCAAATTCCGTATTCCAAATTCCATATTCCGAATTCCGTGTTCCGAATTCCAAATTCCGTGTTCTGAATTCCATATTCCAAATTCAGTGATCCAAATTCAGTGTTCCAAATTCAGTGTTCCAAATTCTGTGTTCCGTGTTCCAAATTCCATGTTCCGAGTTCCGAATTCCGTGTTCAGAGTTCCAAATTCCGTGTTCCGAGTTCCAAATTCCATATTCCAAATTCCGTGTTCCGAATTCCAAATTCTGAATTCCTTATTCCAAATTCCCTGTTCTGAATTTCAAATTCCGAATTCCAAATTCCATATTCCAAATTCCGTGTTCCGAATTCCGTGTTCCGAATTCCATGTTCCGAATTCCAAATTCCAAATTCCGCATTCCAAATTCCAAATTCCGTATTCCATATTCCAAATTCCGTGTTCCGAATTCCGTGTTTGATTTCTGTGTTCCAAATTCTGTATTCCAAATTTCATGTTCCGTGTTCCAAATTCCAAATTCAGTATTCCAAATTCCGTATTCCGAATTCCAAGTTTCATGTTCTAAATTCCATATTCCGTGTTCCAAATTCTGTATTCCGAATTCTGTGTTCCGAATTCCGTGTTCCGAATTCCAATTTCCGAATTCTGTGTTCCAAATTCCGTGTTCTAAATTCCGTGTTCCAAATTCTGTGTTCCAAATTCCGTATTCCATGTTCCGAATTCCAAATTCCGAATTTGAAATTCTGAATTCCTTATTCCAAATTCCCTGTTCTGAATTTCAAATTCCGTGTTCTGAATTCCAAATTCCTTATTCCAAATTCCGTGTTCCGAATTTCAAATTACGAATTCCAAATTCCGTATTTCAAATACCAAATTCTGTGTTCCGAATTCCGTGTTCCGATTTCCGTGTTCCAAATTCCGTGTTCCGATTTCCGTGTTCCTAATTCCGTGTTCCGAGTTCCAAATTCCGCGTTCAGAGTTCCAAATTCCGTGTTCCGAGTTCCAAATTCCGTGTTCCGAATTCTGTTTTCCAAATTCCGTGTTCCGTGTTCCAAATTCCATGTTCCGAGTTCCGAATTCCGCGTTCAGAGTTCCAAATTCCGTGTTACGAGTTCCAAATTCCATATTCCAAATTCCGTGTTCCGAATTCCAAATTCTGAATTCCTTATTCCAAATTCCCTGTTCTGAATTTCAAATTCCGAATTCCAAATTCCATATTCCAAATTCCGTGTTCCGAATTCCGTGTTCCGAATTCCATGTTCCGAATTCCAAATTCCAAATTCCGCATTCCAAATTCCAAATTCCGTATTCCATATTCCAAATTCCGTGTTCCGAATTCCGTGTTTGATTTCTGTGTTCCAAATTCTGTATTCCAAATTTCATGTTCCGTGTTCCAAATTCCAAATTCAGTATTCCAAATTCCGTATTCCGAATTCCAAGTTTCATGTTCTAAATTCCATATTCCGTGTTCCAAATTCTGTATTCCGAATTCTGTGTTCCGAATTCCGTGTTCCGAATTCCAAATTCCAAATTCCGTATTCCAAATTCCAAATTCCAAATTCCGTATTCCATATTCCAAATTCCGTGTTCCAAATTCCGTGTTTGATTTCTGTGTTCCAAATTCTGTATTCCAAATTTCATGTTCCGTGTTCCAAATTCAGTATTCCAAATTCCGTATTCCGAATTCCAAGTTCCATGTTCTAAATTCCTTATTCCAAATTTCTTGTTCCAAATTCCATATTCCGTGTTCCGAATTCCAATTTCCGAATTCCGTGTTCCAAATTCCGTGTTCTAAATTCCGTGTTCCAAATTCTGTGTTCCAAATTCCGTATTCCATGTTCCGAATTCCAAATTCCGAATTTGAAATTCTGAATTCCTTATTCCAAATTCCCTGTTCTGAATTTCAAATTCCGTGTTCTGAATTCCAAATTCCTTATTCCAAATTCTGTGTTCCGAATTTCAAATTACGAATTCCAAATTCCGTATTTCAAATACCAAATTCTGTGTTCCGAATTCCGTGTTCCGATTTCCGTGTTCCAAATTCCGTGTTCCGATTTCCGTGTTCCTAATTCCGTGTTCCGAGTTCCAAATTCCGCGTTCAGAGTTCCAAATTCCGTGTTCCGAGTTCCAAATTCCGTGTTCCGAATTCTGTTTTCCAAATTCCGTGTTCCAAATTCCATGTTCCGAGTTCCGAATTCTGCGTTCAGAGTTCCAAATTCCGTGTTCCGAGTTCCAAATTCCATATTCCAAATTCCGTGTTCCGAATTCCAAATTCTGAATTCCTTATTCCAAATTCCCTGTTCTGAATTTCAAATTCCGAATTCCAAATTCCATATTCCAAATTCCGTGTTCCGAATTCCAAATTCCGTGTTCCGAATTCCAAAGTCCGTGTTCCGAATTTCAAATTCCATGTTCCGAATTCCAAATTCCGTGTTCTGAATTCATTATTCCAAATTCCGTATTCCAAATTCCGTGTTCCGAATTCCAAATTCCAAATTCCGTATTCCAAATTTCAAATTCTATATTCCAATTTCCGTATTCCAAATTCCAAATTCCGTATTCCGTATTCAAAATTCCGTGTTTTGAATTCCAAATTCCAATTTTCTTATTCCAAATTCCGTGTTCCAAATTCCATGTTTCTAGTTCCAAATTCCGTGTTCTGAATTCCGTGGTCCGAATTTCAAATTCCATATTCCAAATTCCGTATTCCAAATTCCATATTCCGAATTCCGTGTTCCGAATTCCAAATTCCGTGTTCTGAATTCCATATTCCAAATTCAGTGATCCAAATTCAGTGTTCCAAATTCAGTGTTCCAAATTCCGTGTTCCGTGTTCCAAATTCCATGTTCCGAGTTCCGAATTCCGTGTTCAGAGTTCCAAATTCCGTGTTCCGAGTTCCAAATTCCATATTCCAAATTCCGTGTTCCGAATTCCAAATTCTGAATTCCTTATTCCAAATTCCCTGTTCTGAATTTCAAATTCCGAATTCCAAATTCCATATTCCAAATTCCGTGTTCCGAATTCCGTGTTCCGAATTCCATGTTCCGAATTCCAAATTCCAAATTCCGCATTCCAAATTCCAAATTCCGTATTCCATATTCCAAATTCCGTGTTCCGAATTCCGTGTTTGATTTCTGTGTTCCAAATTCTGTATTCCAAATTTCATGTTCCGTGTTCCAAATTCCAAATTCAGTATTCCAAATTCCGTATTCCGAATTCCAAGTTTCATGTTCTAAATTCCATATTCCGTGTTCCAAATTCTGTATTCCGAATTCTGTGTTCCGAATTCCGTGTTCCGAATTCCAATTTCCGAATTCCGTGTTCCAAATTCCGTGTTCTAAATTCCGTGTTCCAAATTCTGTGTTCCAAATTCCGTATTCCATGTTCCGAATTCCAAATTCCGAATTTGAAATTCTGAATTCCTTATTCCAAATTCCCTGTTCTGAATTTCAAATTCCGTGTTCTGAATTCCAAATTCCTTATTCCAAATTCCGTGTTCCGAATTTCAAATTACGAATTCCAAATTCCGTATTTCAAATACCAAATTCTGTGTTCCGAATTCCGTGTTCCGATTTCCGTGTTCCAAATTCCGTGTTCCGATTTCCGTGTTCCTAATTCCGTGTTCCGAGTTCCAAATTCCGCGTTCAGAGTTCCAAATTCCGTGTTCCGAGTTCCAAATTCCGTGTTCCGAATTCTGTTTTCCAAATTCCGTGTTCCGTGTTCCAAATTCCATGTTCCGAGTTCCGAATTCCGCGTTCAGAGTTCCAAATTCCGTGTTACGAGTTCCAAATTCCATATTCCAAATTCCGTGTTCCGAATTCCAAATTCTGAATTCCTTATTCCAAATTCCCTGTTCTGAATTTCAAATTCCGAATTCCAAATTCCATATTCCAAATTCCGTGTTCCGAATTCCGTGTTCCGAATTCCATGTTCCGAATTCCAAATTCCAAATTCCGCATTCCAAATTCCAAATTCCGTATTCCATATTCCAAATTCCGTGTTCCGAATTCCGTGTTTGATTTCTGTGTTCCAAATTCTGTATTCCAAATTTCATGTTCCGTGTTCCGTGTTCCAAATTCAGTATTCCAAATTCCGTATTCCGAATTCCAAGTTTCATGTTCTAAATTCCATATTCCGTGTTCCAAATTCTGTATTCCGAATTCTGTGTTCCGAATTCCGTGTTCCGAATTCCAAATTCCAAATTCCGTATTCCAAATTCCAAATTCCGTATTCCATATTCCAAATTCCGTGTTCCAAATTCCGTGTTTGATTTCTGTGTTCCAAATTCTGTATTCCAAATTTCATGTTCCGTGTTCCAAATTCAGTATTCCAAATTCCGTATTCCGAATTCCAAGTTCCATGTTCTAAATTCCTTATTCCAAATTTCTTGTTCCAAATTCCATATTCCGTGTTCCGAATTCCAATTTCCGAATTCCGTGTTCCAAATTCCGTGTTCTAAATTCCGTGTTCCAAATTCTGTGTTCCAAATTCCGTATTCCATGTTCCGAATTCCAAATTCCGAATTTGAAATTCTGAATTCCTTATTCCAAATTCCCTGTTCTGAATTTCAAATTCCGTGTTCTGAATTCCAAATTCCTTATTCCAAATTCCGTGTTCCGGATTTCAAATTACGAATTCCAAATTCCGTATTTCAAATACCAAATTCCGTGTTCCGAATTCCGTGTTCCGATTTCCGTGTTCCAAATTCCGTGTTCCGATTTCCGTGTTCCTAATTCCGTGTTCCGAGTTCCAAATTCCGCATTCAGAGTTCCAAATTCCGTGTTCCGAGTTCCAAATTCCGTGTTCCGAATTCTGTTTTCCAAATTCCGTGTTCCGTGTTCCAAATTCCGTGTTCCGAGTTACAAATTCCGCGTTCAGAGTTCCAAATTCCGTGTTCCGAGTTC
The DNA here is from genome assembly GCA_029206835.1 of Rana muscosa. Classification (NCBI taxonomy): domain Eukaryota; kingdom Metazoa; phylum Chordata; class Amphibia; order Anura; family Ranidae; genus Rana; species Rana muscosa. The sequence continues at coordinate 1,538,455 of JARGYO010000046.1, forward strand.
CAAATTCCGTATTCCAAATTCCGTGTTACGAATTCCAAATTCTGAATTCCTTATTCCAAATTCCCTGTTCTGAATTTCAAATTCCGAATTCCAAATTCCATATTCCAAATTCCGTGTTCCGAATTCCGTGTTCCGAATTCCATGTTCCGAATTCCAAATTCCAAATTCCGCATTCCAAATTCCAAATTCCAAATTCCGTATGCCATATTCCAAATTCCGTGTTCCGAATTCCGTGTTTGATTTCTGTGTTCCAAATTCTGCATTCCAAATTTCATGTTCCGTGTTCCAAATTCCAAATTCAGTATTCCAAATTCCGTATTCCGAATTCCAAGTTCCATGTTCTAAATTCCATAATCCGTGTTCCAAATTCCGTATTCCAAATTCCGTGTTCCAAATTCCGTGTTCCGAATTTCGTGTTCCGAATTCCGTGTTCCAAATTCCGTGTTCTGAATTCCAAATTCCGTGTTCTGATTTCCTAATTCCGTGTTCTGAATTCCAAATTCCGTATTCCAAATTCCATGTTCTGAATTCCAAATTCGTTGTTCTGAATTCCAAATTCCGTGTTCTGAATTCCAAATTACGAGTTCGAATTTCAAATTCCGTGTTCTGGATTTCAAATTCCGTGTTCCGAATTCCAAATTCCGTGTTCTGAATTTATTATTCCAAATTCCGTTTTCAGAATTCCAAATTCCAAATTCCGTGTTCCGAATTCCGTGTTCTGAATTAATTATTCAAAATTCCGTATTCAAATTCCGTGTTCCGAATTCCGTGTTCCGAATTCCAAACTCCAAATTCCGTATTCCAAATTCCGTATTCCAAATTTCAAATTCTTTATTCCAAATTCAAAATTCCATATTCAAAATTCAAAATTCCGTATTCCAAATTCCAAATGCCGTATTCCAAATTCCTTATTCCAAATTCCGGGTTTCGAATTCCAAATTCCCAATTTTGTATTCCAAATTCCTTATTCCAAATTCCGTGTTCCGAATTTCAAATTACAAAATCCAAATTCCGTATTTCAAATACCAAATTCCGTGTTCCGAATTCCGTGTTCCGATTTCCATGTTCCAAATTCCGTTTTCCGATTTCCGTGTTCCTAATTCCGTGTTCCGAGTTCCAAATTCCGTGTTCTGAATTCCGTGTTCCAAATTCCGTGTTCCGAATTCCGTGTTCTGAATTCCGTGTTCCGAATTCCATGTTCCAAATTCCACGTTCCGAATTCCAAATTCCAAATTCCGTATTCCAAATTACAAATTACAAATTCCGTTTTCCAAATTCCAAATTCTGTATTCTGAATTCTAAATTCAAAAATTCTGTTTTCCGTATTCTGTGTTCCGAATTCAAAAATACCGTATTCCAAATTTTGTGTTCCGAATTCCGTGTTCCGAATTCCGTGTTCCGAATTCCAAATTCCATGTTCTGAATTCCGTATTCCAAATTCAGTGTTCCAAATTCCGTGTTCCAAATTCCGTGTTCCAAATTCCGTGTTCCGAATTCCAAATTCCGTGTTCCGAATTCCGTGTTCCAAATTCTGTGTTCTGAATTCCGTGTTCCAAATTCCGTGTTCCGAATTCCGTGTTCCGAATTCCGTGTTCCGAGTTCCAAATTTCAAATTCTGTGTTCTGAATTCCAAATTCCGTGTTCCGAATTCCAAATTCTGTGTTTCGAATTCCAAATTCCGTGTTCCGAATTCCAAATTCCGTGTTCCGAATTCCAAAGTCCGTGTTCCGAATTTCAAATTCCATGTTCCGAATTCCAAATTCCGTGTTCTGAATTCATTATTCCAAATTCCGTATTCCAAATTCCGTGTTCCGAATTCCAAATTCCAAATTCCGTATTCCAAATTTCAAATTCTATATTCCAATTTCCGTATTCCAAATTCCAAATTCCGTATTCCGTATTCAAAATTCCGTGTTTTGAATTCCAAATTCCAATTTTCTTATTCCAAATTCCGTGTTCCAAATTCCATGTTTCTAGTTCCAAATTCCGTGTTCTGAATTCCGTGGTCCGAATTTCAAATTCCATATTCCAAATTCCGTATTCCAAATTCCATATTCCGAATTCCGTGTTCCGAATTCCAAATTCCGTGTTCTGAATTCCATATTCCAAATTCAGTGATCCAAATTCAGTGTTCCAAATTCAGTGTTCCAAATTCCGTGTTCCAAATTCCGTGTTCCGAATTCCAAATTCCATGTTCCGAATTCTGTGTTCCGATTTCTGTGTTCCGAATTCCGTGTTCCGAATTCCAAATTCCAAATTCCGTATTCCCAATTCCAAATTCCGTGTTCCGAATTCCAAATTCCAAATTCCGTATTCCAAATTTCAAATTCTATATTCCAATTTCCGTATTCCAAATTCCAAATTCCGTATTCCGTATTCAAAATTCCGTGTTTTGAATTCCAAATTCCAATTTTCTTATTCCAAATTCCGTGTTCCAAATTCCATGTTTCTAGTTCCAAATTCCGTGTTCTGAATTCCGTGGTCCGAATTTCAAATTCCATATTCCAAATTCCGTATTCCAAATTCCATATTCCGAATTCCGTGTTCCGAATTCCAAATTCCGTGTTCTGAATTCCATATTCCAAATTCAGTGATCCAAATTCAGTGTTCCAAATTCAGTGTTCCAAATTCTGTGTTCCGTGTTCCAAATTCCATGTTCCGAGTTCCGAATTCCGTGTTCAGAGTTCCAAATTCCGTGTTCCGAGTTCCAAATTCCATATTCCAAATTCCGTGTTCCGAATTCCAAATTCTGAATTCCTTATTCCAAATTCCCTGTTCTGAATTTCAAATTCCGAATTCCAAATTCCATATTCCAAATTCCGTGTTCCGAATTCCGTGTTCCGAATTCCATGTTCCGAATTCCAAATTCCAAATTCCGCATTCCAAATTCCAAATTCCGTATTCCATATTCCAAATTCCGTGTTCCGAATTCCGTGTTTGATTTCTGTGTTCCAAATTCTGTATTCCAAATTTCATGTTCCGTGTTCCAAATTCCAAATTCAGTATTCCAAATTCCGTATTCCGAATTCCAAGTTTCATGTTCTAAATTCCATATTCCGTGTTCCAAATTCTGTATTCCGAATTCTGTGTTCCGAATTCCGTGTTCCGAATTCCAATTTCCGAATTCTGTGTTCCAAATTCCGTGTTCTAAATTCCGTGTTCCAAATTCTGTGTTCCAAATTCCGTATTCCATGTTCCGAATTCCAAATTCCGAATTTGAAATTCTGAATTCCTTATTCCAAATTCCCTGTTCTGAATTTCAAATTCCGTGTTCTGAATTCCAAATTCCTTATTCCAAATTCCGTGTTCCGAATTTCAAATTACGAATTCCAAATTCCGTATTTCAAATACCAAATTCTGTGTTCCGAATTCCGTGTTCCGATTTCCGTGTTCCAAATTCCGTGTTCCGATTTCCGTGTTCCTAATTCCGTGTTCCGAGTTCCAAATTCCGCGTTCAGAGTTCCAAATTCCGTGTTCCGAGTTCCAAATTCCGTGTTCCGAATTCTGTTTTCCAAATTCCGTGTTCCGTGTTCCAAATTCCATGTTCCGAGTTCCGAATTCCGCGTTCAGAGTTCCAAATTCCGTGTTACGAGTTCCAAATTCCATATTCCAAATTCCGTGTTCCGAATTCCAAATTCTGAATTCCTTATTCCAAATTCCCTGTTCTGAATTTCAAATTCCGAATTCCAAATTCCATATTCCAAATTCCGTGTTCCGAATTCCGTGTTCCGAATTCCATGTTCCGAATTCCAAATTCCAAATTCCGCATTCCAAATTCCAAATTCCGTATTCCATATTCCAAATTCCGTGTTCCGAATTCCGTGTTTGATTTCTGTGTTCCAAATTCTGTATTCCAAATTTCATGTTCCGTGTTCCGTGTTCCAAATTCAGTATTCCAAATTCCGTATTCCGAATTCCAAGTTTCATGTTCTAAATTCCATATTCCGTGTTCCAAATTCTGTATTCCGAATTCTGTGTTCCGAATTCCGTGTTCCGAATTCCAAATTCCAAATTCCGTATTCCAAATTCCAAATTCCAAATTCCGTATTCCATATTCCAAATTCCGTGTTCCAAATTCCGTGTTTGATTTCTGTGTTCCAAATTCTGTATTCCAAATTTCATGTTCCGTGTTCCAAATTCAGTATTCCAAATTCCGTATTCCGAATTCCAAGTTCCATGTTCTAAATTCCTTATTCCAAATTTCTTGTTCCAAATTCCATATTCCGTGTTCCGAATTCCAATTTCCGAATTCCGTGTTCCAAATTCCGTGTTCTAAATTCCGTGTTCCAAATTCTGTGTTCCAAATTCCGTATTCCATGTTCCGAATTCCAAATTCCGAATTTGAAATTCTGAATTCCTTATTCCAAATTCCCTGTTCTGAATTTCAAATTCCGTGTTCTGAATTCCAAATTCCTTATTCCAAATTCCGTGTTCCGGATTTCAAATTACGAATTCCAAATTCCGTATTTCAAATACCAAATTCCGTGTTCCGAATTCCGTGTTCCGATTTCCGTGTTCCAAATTCCGTGTTCCGATTTCCGTGTTCCTAATTCCGTGTTCCGAGTTCCAAATTCCGCATTCAGAGTTCCAAATTCCGTGTTCCGAGTTCCAAATTCCGTGTTCCGAATTCTGTTTTCCAAATTCCGTGTTCCGTGTTCCAAATTCCGTGTTCCGAGTTACAAATTCCGCGTTCAGAGTTCCAAATTCCGTGTTCCGAGTTCCAAATTCCGTATTCCAAATTCCGTGTTACGAATTCCAAATTCTGAATTCCTTATTCCAAATTCCCTGTTCTGAATTTCAAATTCCGAATTCCAAATTCCATATTCCAAATTCCGTGTTCCGAATTCCGTGTTCCGAATTCCATGTTCCGAATTCCAAATTCCAAATTCCGCATTCCAAATTCCAAATTCCAAATTCCGTATGCCATATTCCAAATTCCGTGTTCCGAATTCCGTGTTTGATTTCTGTGTTCCAAATTCTGCATTCCAAATTTCATGTTCCGTGTTCCAAATTCCAAATTCAGTATTCCAAATTCCGTATTCCGAATTCCAAGTTCCATGTTCTAAATTCCATAATCCGTGTTCCAAATTCCGTATTCCAAATTCCGTGTTCCAAATTCCGTGTTCCGAATTTCGTGTTCCGAATTCCGTGTTCCAAATTCCGTGTTCTGAATTCCAAATTCCGTGTTCTGATTTCCTAATTCCGTGTTCTGAATTCCAAATTCCGTATTCCAAATTCCATGTTCTGAATTCCAAATTCGTTGTTCTGAATTCCAAATTCCGTGTTCTGAATTCCAAATTACGAGTTCGAATTTCAAATTCCGTGTTCTGGATTTCAAATTCCGTGTTCCGAATTCCAAATTCCGTGTTCTGAATTTATTATTCCAAATTCCGTTTTCAGAATTCCAAATTCCAAATTCCGTGTTCCGAATTCCGTGTTCTGAATTAATTATTCAAAATTCCGTATTCAAATTCCGTGTTCCGAATTCCGTGTTCCGAATTCCAAACTCCAAATTCCGTATTCCAAATTCCGTATTCCAAATTTCAAATTCTTTATTCCAAATTCAAAATTCCATATTCAAAATTCAAAATTCCGTATTCCAAATTCCAAATGCCGTATTCCAAATTCCTTATTCCAAATTCCGGGTTTCGAATTCCAAATTCCCAATTTTGTATTCCAAATTCCTTATTCCAAATTCCGTGTTCCGAATTTCAAATTACAAAATCCAAATTCCGTATTTCAAATACCAAATTCCGTGTTCCGAATTCCGTGTTCCGATTTCCATGTTCCAAATTCCGTTTTCCGATTTCCGTGTTCCTAATTCCGTGTTCCGAGTTCCAAATTCCGTGTTCTGAATTCCGTGTTCCAAATTCCGTGTTCCGAATTCCGTGTTCTGAATTCCGTGTTCCGAATTCCATGTTCCAAATTCCACGTTCCGAATTCCAAATTCCAAATTCCGTATTCCAAATTACAAATTACAAATTCCGTTTTCCAAATTCCAAATTCTGTATTCTGAATTCTAAATTCAAAAATTCTGTTTTCCGTATTCTGTGTTCCGAATTCAAAAATACCGTATTCCAAATTTTGTGTTCCGAATTCCGTGTTCCGAATTCCGTGTTCCGAATTCCAAATTCCATGTTCTGAATTCCGTATTCCAAATTCAGTGTTCCAAATTCCGTGTTCCAAATTCCGTGTTCCAAATTCCGTGTTCCGAATTCCAAATTCCGTGTTCCGAATTCCGTGTTCCAAATTCTGTGTTCTGAATTCCGTGTTCCAAATTCCGTGTTCCGAATTCCGTGTTCCGAATTCCGTGTTCCGAGTTCCAAATTTCAAATTCTGTGTTCTGAATTCCAAATTCCGTGTTCCGAATTCCAAATTCTGTGTTTCGAATTCCAAATTCCGTGTTCCGAATTCCAAATTCCGTGTTCCGAATTCCAAAGTCCGTGTTCCGAATTTCAAATTCCATGTTCCGAATTCCAAATTCCGTGTTCTGAATTCATTATTCCAAATTCCGTATTCCAAATTCCGTGTTCCGAATTCCAAATTCCAAATTCCGTATTCCAAATTTCAAATTCTATATTCCAATTTCCGTATTCCAAATTCCAAATTCCGTATTCCGTATTCAAAATTCCGTGTTTTGAATTCCAAATTCCAATTTTCTTATTCCAAATTCCGTGTTCCAAATTCCATGTTTCTAGTTCCAAATTCCGTGTTCTGAATTCCGTGGTCCGAATTTCAAATTCCATATTCCAAATTCCGTATTCCAAATTCCATATTCCGAATTCCGTGTTCCGAATTCCAAATTCCGTGTTCTGAATTCCATATTCCAAATTCAGTGATCCAAATTCAGTGTTCCAAATTCAGTGTTCCAAATTCCGTGTTCCAAATTCCGTGTTCCGAATTCCAAATTCCATGTTCCGAATTCTGTGTTCCGATTTCTGTGTTCCGAATTCCGTGTTCCGAATTCCAAATTCCAAATTCCGTATTCCCAATTCCAAATTCCGTGTTCCGAATTCCGTGTTCCGTGTTCCGAGTTCCAAATTCCGTATTCCAAATTCCGTGTTCCGAATTCCAAATTCTGAATTCCTTATTCCAAATTCCCTGTTCTGAATTTCAAATTCCAAATTCCAAATTCCATATTCCAAATTCCGTGTTCCGAGTTCCGTGTTCCGAATTCCGTGTTCCGAATTCCAAATTCCAAATTCCGTATTCCAAATTACAAATTACAAATTCTGTATTCCATATTCCAAATTCTGTGTTCCGAATTCTGTGTTTGATTTCTGTGTTCCAAATTCTGTATTCCAAATTTCATGTTCCGTGTTCCAAACTCCAAATTCAGTATTCCAAATTCCGTGTTCCGAATTCCGTGTTCCGAATTCCAAATTACAAATTACAAATTACAAATTCCGTATTCCATATTCCAAATTCCGTGTTCCGAATTCCGTGTTCCGAATTCCGTGTTCCGAATTCCGTGTTCCAAATTCCAAATTCCAAATTCCAAATTCCAAATTCCATATTCCATATTCCAAATTCCGTGTTCCAAATTCTGTATTCCAAATTTCATGTTCCGTGTTCCAAATTCCAAATTCAGTATTCCATATTCCATATTCCGTGTTTCAAATTCCGTATTCCAAATTCCGTGTTCCGAATTCCGTGATCCGAATTCCGTGTTCCGAATTCCGTGTTCCGAATTCCAAATTCCAAATTCCAAATTCCAAATTCCGTATTCCATATTCCGAATTCCGTGTTCCGAATTCCGTGTTCCGAATTCCGTGTTCCGAATTCCATGTTCCGAATTCCAAATTCCAAATTCCATATTCCAAATTCCAAATTCCGTGTTCCGAATTCCGTGTTTGATTTCTGTGTTCCAAATTCTGTATTCCAAATTTCATGTTCCATGTTCCAAATTCCAAATTCAGTATTCCAAATTCCGTATTCCGAATTCCGTGTTCCGAATTCCGTGTTCCGAATTCCATGTTCCGAATTCCAAATTCCAAATTCCATATTCCAAATTCCAAATTCCGTGTTCCGAATTCCGTGTTTGATTTCTGTGTTCCAAATTCTGTATTCCAAATTTCATGTTCCGTGTTCCAAATTCAGTATTCCAAATTCCGTATTCCGAATTCTAAGTTCCATGTTCTAAATTCCTTATTCCAAATTTCTTGTTCCAAATTCCATATTCCGTGTTCCGAATTCCAATTTCCGAATTCCGTGTTCCAAATTCCGTGTTCTAAATTCCGTGTTCCAAATTCTGTGTTCCAAATTCTGTATTCCATGTTCCGAATTCCAAATTCCGAATTCCAAATTCCGAATTTGAAATTCTGAATTCCTTATTCCAAATTCCCTGTTCTGAATTTCAAATTCCGTGTTCTGAATTCCAAATTCCTTATTTCAAATTCTGTGTTCCGAATTTCAAATTACGAATTCCAAATTCCGTATTTCAAATACCAAATTCTGTGTTCCGAATTCCGTGTTCCAATTTCCGTGTTCCAAATTCCGTGTTCCGATTTCCGTGTTCCTAATTCCGTGTTCCGAGTTCCAAATTCCGCGTTCAGAGTTCCAAATTCCGTGTTCCGAGTTCCAAATTCCGTGTTCCGAATTCTGTTTTCCAAATTCCGTGTTCCGTGTTCCAAATTCCATGTTCCGAGTTCCGAATTCCGTGTTCAGAGTTCCAAATTCCGTGTTCCGAGTTCCAAATTCCATATTCCAAATTCCGTGTTCCGAATTCCAAATTCTGAATTCCTTATTCCAAATTCCCTGTTCTGAATTTCAAATTCCGAATTCCAAATTCCATATTCCAAATTCCGTGTTCCGAATTCCGTGTTCCGAATTCCATGTTCCGAATTCCAAATTCCAAATTCCGCATTCCAAATTCCAAATTCCAAATTCCGTATTCCATATTCCAAATTCCGTGTTCCGAATTCCGTGTTTGATTTCTGTGTTCCAAATTCTGTATTCCAAATTTCATGTTCCGTGTTCCAAATTCCAAATTCAGTATTCCAAATTCCGTATTCCGAATTCCAAGTTTCATGTTCTAAATTCCATATTCCGTGTTCCAAATTCTGTATTCCGAATTCTGTGTTCCGAATTCCGTGTTCCGAATTCCAAATTCCAAATTCCGTATTCCAAATTCCAAATTCCGTATTCCATATTCCAAATTCCGTGTTCCAAATTCCGTGTTTGATTTCTGTGTTCCAAATTCTGTATTCCAAATTTCATGTTCCGTGTTCCAAATTCAGTATTCCAAATTCCGTATTCCGAATTCCAAGTTCCATGTTCTAAATTCCTTATTCCAAATTTCTTGTTCCAAATTCCATATTCCGTGTTCCGAATTCCAATTTCCGAATTCTGTGTTCCAAATTCCGTGTTCTAAATTCCGTGTTCCAAATTCTGTGTTCCAAATTCCGTATTCCATGTTCCGAATTCCAAATTCCGAATTTGAAATTCTGAATTCCTTATTCCAAATTCCCTGTTCTGAATTTCAAATTCCGTGTTCTGAATTCCAAATTCCTTATTCCAAATTCTGTGTTCCGAATTTCAAATTACGAATTCCAAATTCCGTATTTCAAATACCAAATTCTGTGTTCCGAATTCCGTGTTCCGATTTCCGTGTTCCAAATTCCGTGTTCCGATTTCCGTGTTCCTAATTCCGTGTTCCGAGTTCCAAATTCCGCGTTCAGAGTTCCAAATTCCGTGTTCCGAGTTCCAAATTCCGTGTTCCGAATTCTGTTTTCCAAATTCCGTGTTCCAAATTCCATGTTCCGAGTTCCGAATTCTGCGTTCAGAGTTCCAAATTCCGTGTTCCGAGTTCCAAATTCCATATTCCAAATTCCGTGTTCCGAATTCCAAATTCTGAATTCCTTATTCCAAATTCCCTGTTCTGAATTTCAAATTCCGAATTCCAAATTCCATATTCCAAATTCCGTGTTCCGAATTCCGTGTTCCGAATTCCATGTTCCGAATTTCAAATTCCAAATTCCGCATTCCAAATTCCGTATTCCATATTCCAAATTCCGTGTTCCGAATTCCGTGTTTGATTTCTGTGTTCCAAATTCTGTATTCCAAATTTCATGTTCCGTGTTCCGTGTTCCAAATTCAGTATTCCAAATTCCGTATTCCGAATTCCAAGTTTCATGTTCTAAATTCCATATTCCGTGTTCCAAATTCTGTATTCCGAATGCTGTGTTCCGAATTCCGTGTTCCGAATTCCAAATTCCGTATTCCAAATTCCAAATTCCAAATTCCGTATTCCATATTCCAAATTCCGTGTTCCAAATTCCGTGTTTGATTTCTGTGTTCCAAATTCTGTATTCCAAATTTCATGTTCCGTGTTCCAAATTCAGTATTCCAAATTCCGTATTCCGAATTCCAAGTTCCATGTTCTAAATTCCTTATTCCAAATTTCTTGTTCCAAATTCCATATTCCGTGTTCCGAATTCCAATTTCCGAATTCCGTGTTCCAAATTCCGTGTTCTAAATTCCGTGTTCCAAATTCTGTGTTCCAAATTCCGTATTCCATGTTCCGAATTCCAAATTCCGAATTTGAAATTCTGAATTCCTTATTCCAAATTCCCTGTTCTGAATTTCAAATTCCGTGTTCTGAATTCCAAATTCCTTATTCCAAATTCCGTGTTCCGGATTTCAAATTACGAATTCCAAATTCCGTATTTCAAATACCAAATTCCGTGTTCCGAATTCCGTGTTCCGATTTCCGTGTTCCAAATTCCGTGTTCCGATTTCCGTGTTCCTAATTCCGTGTTCCGAGTTCCAAATTCCGCATTCAGAGTTCCAAATTCCGTGTTCCGAGTTCCAAATTCCGTGTTCCGAATTCTGTTTTCCAAATTCCGTGTTCCGTGTTCCAAATTCTGTGTTCCGAGTTACAAATTCCGCGTTCAGAGTTCCAAATTCCGTGTTCCGAGTTCCAAATTCCGTATTCCAAATTCCGTGTTCCGAATTCCAAATTCTGAATTCCTTATTCCAAATTCCCTGTTCTGAATTTCAAATTCCGAATTCCAATTTCCATATTCCAAATTCCGTGTTCCGAATTCCGTGTTCCGAATTCCATGTTCCGAATTCCAAATTCCAAATTCCGCATTCCAAATTCCAAATTCCAAATTCCGTATGCCATATTCCAAATTCCGTGTTCCGAATTCCGTGTTTGATTTCTGTGTTCCAAATTCTGTATTCCAAATTTCATGTTCCGTGTTCCAAATTCCAAATTCAGTATTCCAAATTCCGCATTCCGAATTCCAAGTTCCATGTTCTAAATTCCATAATCCGTGTTCCAAATTCCGTATTCCAAATTCCGTGTTCCAAATTCCGTGTTCCGAATTCCGTGTTCCGAATTCCGTGTTCCGAATTTTCATGTTCCGAATTCCGTGTTCCGAATTCCAAATTCCAAATTCCATATTCCAAATTACAAATTACAAATTCCGTATTCCATATTCCAAATTCCGTGTTCCGAATTTCGTGTTCCGAATTCCGTGTTCCAAATTCCGTGTTCCGAATTCCAAATTCCGTGTTCTAAATTCCAAATTCCGTATTCCAAATTCCATGTTCTGAATTCCAAATTCCGTGTTCTGATTTCCAAATTCCGTGTTCTGAATTCCAAATTCCGTATTCCAAATTCCATGTTCTGAATTCCAAATTCGTTGTTCTGAATTCCAAATTCCGTGTTCTGAATTCCAAATTACGAGTTCGAATTTCAAATTCCGTGTTCTGGATTTCAAATTCCGTGTTCCGAATTCCAAATTCCGTGTTCTGAATTTATTATTCCAAATTCCGTTTTCAGAATTCCAAATTCCAAATTCCGTGTTCCGAATTCCGTGTTCTGAATTAATTATTCAAAATTCCGTATTCAAATTCCGTGTTCCGAATTCCGTGTTCCGAATTCCAAACTCCAAATTCCGTATTCCAAATTCCGTATTCCAAATTCCAAATTCTTTATTCCAAATTCAAAATTCCATATTCAAAATTCAAAATTCCGTATTCCAAATTCCAAATGCCGTATTCCAAATTCCTTATCCAAATTCCGGGTTTCGAATTCCAAATTCCCAATTTTGTATTCCAAATTCCTTATTCCAAATTCCGTGTTCCGAATTTCAAATTACAAAATCCAAATTCCGTATTTCAAATACCAAATTCCGTGTTCCGAATTCCGTGTTCCGATTTCCATGTTCCAAATTCCGTTTTCCGATTTCCGTGTTCCTAATTCCGTGTTCCGAGTTCCAAATTCCGTGTTCTGAATTCCGTGTTCCAAATTCCGTGTTCCGAATTCCGTGTTCTGAATTCCGTGTTCCGAATTCCATGTTCCAAATTCCACGTTCCGAATTCCAAATTCCAAATTCCGTATTCCAAATTACAAATTACAAATTCCGTTTTCCAAATTCCAAATTCTGTATTCTGAATTCTAAATTCAAAAATTCTGTTTTCCGTATTCTGTGTTCCGAATTCAAAAATACCGTATTCCAAATTTTGTGTTCCGAATTCCGTGTTCCGAATTCCGTGTTCCGAATTCCAAATTCCATGTTCTGAATTCCGTATTCCAAATTCAGTGTTCCAAATTCCGTGTTCCAAATTCCGTGTTCCGAATTCCAAATTCCGTGTTCCGAATTCCGTGTTCCAAATTCTGTGTTCTGAATTCCGTGTTCCAAATTCCGTGTTCCGAATTCCGTGTTCCGAATTCCGTGTTCGGAGTTCCAAATTTCAAATTCTGTGTTCTGAATTCCAAATTCCGTGTTCCGAATTCCAAATTCTGTGTTTCGAATTCCAAATTCCGTGTTCCGAATTCCAAATTCCGTGTTCCGAATTCCAAAGTCCGTGTTCCGAATTTCAAATTCCATGTTCCGAATTCCAAATTCCGTGTTCTGAATTCATTATTCCAAATTCCGTAGTCCAAATTCCGTGTTCCGAATTCCAAATTCCAAATTCCGTATTCCAAATTTCAAATTCTATATTCCAATTTCCGTATTCCAAATTCCAAATTCCGTATTCCGTATTCAAAATTCCGTGTTTTGAATTCCAAATTCCAATTTTCTTATTCCAAATTCCGTGTTCCAAATTCCATGTTTCTAGTTCCAAATTCCGTGTTCTGAATTCCGTGGTCCGAATTTCAAATTCCATATTCCAAATTCCGTATTCCAAATTCCATATTCCGAATTCCGTGTTCCGAATTCCAAATTCCGTGTTCTGAATTCCATATTCCAAATTCAGTGATCCAAATTCAGTGTTCCAAATTCAGTGTTCCAAATTCCGTGTTCCAAATTCCGTGTTCCGAATTCCAAATTCCATGTTCCGAATTCTGTGTTCCGATTTCCGTGTTCCGAATTCCGTGTTCCGAATTCCAAATTCCAAATTCCGTATTCCCAATTCCAAATTCCGTGTTCCGTGTTCCGAGTTCCAAATTCCGTATTCCAAATTCCGTGTTCCGAATTCCAAATTCTGAATTCCTTATTCCAAATTCCCTGTTCTGAATTTCAAATTCCAAATTCCAAATTCCATATTCCAAATTCCGTGTTCCGAGTTCCGTGTTCCGAATTCCGTGTTCCGAATTCCAAATTCCAAATTCCGTATTCCAAATTACAAATTACAAATTCTGTATTCCATATTCCAAATTCTGTGTTCCGAATTCTGTGTTTGATTTCTGTGTTCCAAATTCTGTATTCCAAATTTCATGTTCCGTGTTCCAAATTCCAAATTCAGTATTCCAAATTCCGTGTTCCGAATTCCGTGTTCCGAATTCCAAATTCCAAATTACAAATTACAAATTCCGTATTCCATATTCCAAATTCCGTGTTCCGAATTCTGTGTTCCGAATTCCGTGTTCCAAATTCCAAATTCCAAATTCCAAATTCCATATTCCATATTCCAAATTCCGTGTTCCAAATTCTGTATTCCAAATTTCATGTTCCGTGTTCCAAATTCCAAATTCAGTGTTCCATATTCCATATTCCGTGTTTCAAATTCCGTATTCCAAATTCCGTGTTCCGAATTCCGTGTTCCGAATTCCGTGTTCCGAATTCCAAATTCCAAATTCCAAATTCCAAATTCCAAATTCCGTATTCCATATTCCAAATTCCGTGTTCCAAATTCCGTGTTTGATTTCTGTGTTCCAAATTCTGTATTCCAAATTTCATGTTCCGTGTTCCAAATTCAGTATTCCAAATTCCGTATTCCGAATTCTAAGTTCCATGTTCTAAATTCCTTATTCCAAATTTCTTGTTCCAAATTCCATATTCCGTGTTCCGAATTCCAATTTCCGAATTCCGTGTTCCAAATTCCGTGTTCTAAATTCCGTGTTCCAAATTCTGTGTTCCAAATTCTGTATTCCATGTTCCGAATTCCAAATTCCGAATTCCAAATTCTGAATTTGAAATTCTGAATTCCTTATTCCAAATTCCCTGTTCTGAATTTCAAATTCCGTGTTCTGAATTCCAAATTCCTTATTCCAAATTCCGTGTTCCGAATTTCAAATTACGAATTCCAAATTCTGTATTTCAAATATCAAATTCCGTGTTCCGAATTCCGTGTTCCGATTTCCGTGTTCCAAATTCCGTGTTCCGATTTCCGTGTTCCTAATTCCGTGTTCCGAGTTCCAAATTCCGCGTTCAGAGTTCCAAATTCCGTGTTCCGAGTTCCAAATTCCGTGTTCCGAATTCTGTTTTCCAAATTCCGTGTTCCGTGTTCCAAATTCCGTGTTCTGAGTTCCAAATTCCGCGTTCAGAGTTCCAAATTCCGTGTTCCGAGTTCCAAATTCCGTATTCCAAATTCCGTGTTCCGAATTCCAAATTCTGAATTCCTTATTCCAAATTCCCTGTTCTGAATTTCAAATTCCGAATTCCAAATTCCACATTCCAAATTCCGTGTTCCGAATTCCGTGTTCCAAATTCCATGTTCCGAATTCCAAATTCCAAATTCCGCATTCCAAATTCCAAATTCCGTATTCCATATTCCAAATTCCGTGTTCCGAATTCCGTGTTTGATTTCTGTGTTCCAAATTCTGTATTCCAAATTTCATGTTCCGTGTTCCAAATTCCAAATTCAGTATTCCAAATTCCGTATTCCGAATTCCAAGTTCCATGTTCTAAATTCCATATTCCGTGTTCCAAATTCCGTATTCCAAATTCCGTGTTCCGAATTCCGTGTTCCGAATTCCGTGTTCCGAATTTTCATGTTCCGAATTCCGTGTTCCGAATTCCAAATTCCAAATTCCGTATTCCAAATTACAAATTACAAATTCCGTATTCCATATTCCAAATTCCGTGTTCCAAATTCCGTGTTCCGAATTCCAAATTCCAAATTCCAAATTCCATGTTCTGAATTCCAATTTCCGTGTTCTAAATTCCAAATTCCGTATTCCAAATTCCATGTTCTGAATTCCAAATTCCGTGTTCTGAATTCCAAATTCCGTGTTCTGAATTCCAAATTCCGTATTCCAAATTCCATGTTCTGAATTCCAAATTCCTTGTTCTGAATTCCAAATTCCGTGTTCTGAATTCCAAATTACGAGTTCGAATTTCAAATTCCGTGTTCTGGATTTCAAATTCTGTGTTCCGAATTCCAAATTCCGTGTTCTGAATTTATTATTCCAAATTCCGTTTTCCGAATTCCAAATTCCAAATTCCGTGTTCCGAATTCCGTGTTCTGAATTATTTTTCAAAATTCCGTATTCAAATTCCGTGTTCCGAATTCCGTGTTCCGAATTCCAAACTCCAAATTCCGTATTCCAAATTCCGTATTCCAAATTCCAAATTCTTTATTCCAAATTCAAAATTCCATATTCCAAATTCAAAATTCCGTATTCCAAATTCCAAATGCCGTATTCCAAATTCCTTATTCCAAATTCCGTGTTCCAAATTCTGTGTTCCAAATTCCGTATTCCATGTTCCGAATTCCAAATTCCGAATTCCGTGTTCCGAATTTGAAATTCTGAATTCCTTATTCCAAATTCCCTGTTCTGAATTTCAAATTCCGTGTTCTGAATTCCAAATTCCTTATTCCAAATTCCGTGTTCCGAATTTCAAATTACAAATTCCAAATTCCGTATTTCAAATACCAAATTCCGTGTTCCGAATTCCGTGTTCCGATTTCTGTGTTCCAAATTCCGTGTTCCGATTTCCGTGTTCCTAATTCCATGTTCCGAGTTCCAAATTCCGCGTTCAGAGTTCCAAATTCTGTGTTCCGAGTTCCAAATTCCGTGTTCCGAATTCTGTTTTCCAAATTCCGTGTTCCGTGTTCCGAGTTCCAAATTCCGTTTTCCCAAATTCCAAATTCTGAATGCCTTATTCCAAATTCCCTGTTCTGAATTTCAAATTCCGAATTCCAAATTCCATATTCCAAATTCCGTGTTCCGAATTCCGTGTTCCGAATTCCGTGTTCCGAATTCCAAATTCCAAATTCCAAATTCCAAATTCCGTATTCCATATTCCAAATTCCGTGTTCCGAATTCCGTGTTCCGAATTTTCATGTTCCGAATTCCGTGTTCCGAATTCCGTGTTCCGAATTCCAAATTCCAAATTCCGTATTCCAAATTCCAAATTCCAAATTCCGTATTCCAAATTCCAAATTCCAAATTCCGTATTCCAAATTCCAAATTCCAAATTCCGTATTCCATATTCCAAATTCCGTGTTCCGAATTCCGTGTTCCGAATTCCGTGTTCTGAATTCCGTGTTCCGAATTCCAAATTCCATATTCCAAATTCCATGTTCCGAATTCCGTGTTTGATTTCTGTGTTCCAAATTCTGTATTCCAAATTTCATGTTCCGTGTTCCAAATTCCAAATTCAGTATTCCAAATTCCGTATTCCGAATTCCAAGTTTCATGTTCTAAATTCCATATTCCGTGTTCCAAATTCTGTATTCCGAATTCCGTGTTCCGAATTCCGTGTTCCGAATTCCAAATTCCAAATTCCGTGTTCCAAATTCTGTATTCCGAATTCCGTGTTCCGAATTCCGTGTTCCGAATTCCAAATTCCAAATTCCGTGTTCCAAATTCTGTATTCCGAATTCCGTGTTCCGAATTCCGTGTTCCGAATTCCAAATTCCAAATTCCAAATTCCAAATTCCAAATTCCATATTCCAAATTCCGTGTTCCAAATTCCGTGTTTGATTTCTGTGTTCCAAATTCTGTATTCCAAATTTCATGTTCCGTGTTCCAAATTCAGTATTCCAAATTCCGTATTCCGAATTCCAAGTTCCATGTTCTAAATTCCTTATTCCAAATTTCTTGTTCCAAATTCCATATTCCGTGTTCCGAATTCCAATTTCCGAATTCCGTGTTCCAAATTCCGTGTTCTAAATTCCGTGTTCCAAATTCTGTGTTCCAAATCCTGTATTCCATGTTCCGAATTCCAAATTCCAAATTCCAAATTCCGAATTTGAAATTCTGTATTCCATATTCCAAATTCTGTGTTCCGAATTCTGTGTTTGATTTCTGTGTTCCAAATTCTGTATTCCAAATTTCATGTTCCGTGTTCCAAACTCCAAATTCAGTATTCCAAATTCCGTGTTCCGAATTCCGTGTTCCGAATTCCAAATTCCAAATTACAAATTACAAATTCCGTATTCCATATTCCAAATTCCGTGTTCCGAATTCCGTGTTCCGAATTCCGTGTTCCGAATTCCGTGTTCCAAATTCCAAATTCCAAATTCCAAATTCCAAATTCCAAATTCCATATTCCATATTCCAAATTCCGTGTTCCAAATTCTGTATTCCAAATTTCATGTTCCGTGTTCCAAATTCCAAATTCAGTATTCCATATTCCATATTCCGTGTTTCAAATTCCGTATTCCAAATTCCGTGTTCCGAATTCCGTGATCCGAATTCCGTGTTCCGAATTCCGTGTTCCGAATTCCAAATTCCAAATTCCAAATTCCAAATTCCAAATTCCGTATTCCATATTCCGAATTCCGTGTTCCGAATTCCGTGTTCCGAATTCCGTGTTCCGAATTCCATGTTCCGAATTCCAAATTCCAAATTCCATATTCCAAATTCCAAATTCCGTGTTCCGAATTCCGTGTTTGATTTCTGTGTTCCAAATTCTGTATTCCAAATTTCATGTTCCGTGTTCCAAATTCCAAATTCAGTATTCCAAATTCCGTATTCCGAATTCCGTGTTCCGAATTCCGTGTTCCGAATTCCAAATTCCAAATTCCAAATTCCAAATTCCGTATTCCATATTCCAAATTCCGTGTTCCAAATTCCATGTTTGATTTCTGTGTTCCAAATTCTGTATTCCAAATTTCATGTTCCGTGTTCCAAATTCCAAATTCAGTATTCCAAATTCCGTATTCCGAATTCCAAGTTCCATGTTCTAAATTCCTTATTCCAAATTTCTTGTTCCAAATTCCATATTCCGTGTTCCGAATTCCAATTTCCGAATTCCGTGTTCCAAATTCCGTGTTCTAAATTCCGTGTTCCAAATTCTGTGTTCCAAATTCCGTATTCCATGTTCCGAATTCCAAATTCCGAATTTGAAATTCTGAATTCCTTATTCCAAATTCCCTGTTCTGAATTTCAAATTCCGTGTTCTGAATTCCAAATTCCTTATTCCAAATTCTGTGTTCCGAATTTCAAATTACGAATTCCAAATTCCGTATTTCAAATACCAAATTCTGTGTTCCGAATTCCGTGTTCCGATTTCCGTGTTCCAAATTCCGTGTTCCGATTTCCGTGTTCCTAATTCCGTGTTCCGAGTTCCAAATTCCGCGTTCAGAGTTCCAAATTCCGTGTTCCGAGTTCCAAATTCCGTGTTCCGAATTCTGTTTTCCAAATTCCGTGTTCCAAATTCCATGTTCCGAGTTCCGAATTCCGCTTTCAGAGTTCCAAATTCCGTGTTCCGAGTTCCAAATTCCATATTCCAAATTCCGTGTTCCGAATTCCAAATTCTGAATTCCTTATTCCAAATTCCCTGTTCTGAATTTCAAATTCCGAATTCCAAATTCCATATTCCAAATTCCGTGTTCCGAATTCCGTGTTCCGAATTCCATGTTCCGAATTTCAAATTCCAAATTCCTTATTCCAAATTCCGTATTCCATATTCCAAATTCCGTGTTCCGAATTCCGTGTTTGATTTCTGTGTTCCAAATTCTGTATTCCAAATTTCATGTTCCGTGTTCCGTGTTCCAAATTCAGTATTCCAAATTCCGTATTCCGAATTCCAAGTTTCATGTTCTAAATTCCATATTCCGTGTTCCAAATTCTGTATTCCGAATTCTGTGTTCCGAATTCCGTGTTCCGAATTCCAAATTCCAAATTCCGTATTCCAAATTCCAAATTCCAAATTCCGTATTCCATATTCCAAATTCCGTGTTCCAAATTCCGTGTTTGATTTCTGTGTTCCAAATTCTGTATTCCAAATTTCATGTTCCGTGTTCCAAATTCAGTATTCCAAATTCCATATTCCGAATTCCAAGTTCCATGTTCTAAATTCCTTATTCCAAATTTCTTGTTCCAAATTCCATATTCCGTGTTCCGAATTCCAATTTCCGAATTCCGTGTTCCAAATTCCGTGTTCTAAATTCCGTGTTCCAAATTCTGTGTTCCAAATTCCGTATTCCATGTTCCGAATTCCAAATTCCGAATTTGAAATTCTGAATTCCTTATTCCAAATTCCCTGTTCTGAATTTCAAATTCCGTGTTCTGAATTCCAAATTCCTTATTCCAAATTCCGTGTTCCGAATTTCAAATTCCGAATTCCAAATTCCGTATTTCAAATACCAAATTCCGTATTCCGAATTCCGTGTTCCGATTTCCGTGTTCCAAATTCCGTGTTCCAATTTCCGTGTTCCTAACTCCGTGTTCCGAGTTCCAAATTCCGTTTTCCCAAATTCCAAATTCTGAATGCCTTATTCCAAATTCCCTGTTCTGAATTTCAAATTCCAAATTCCATATTCCAAATTACGTGTTCCGAATTCCGTGTTCCGAATTCCGTGTTCCGAATTCCAAATTCCAAATTCCAAATTCCAAATTCCGTATTCCATATTCCAAATTCCGTGTTCCGAATTCCGTGTTCCGAATTTTCATGTTCCGAATTCCGTGTTCCGAATTCCGTGTTCCGAATTCCAAATTCCAAATTCCGTATTCCAAATTCCAAATTCCAAATTCCGTATTCCAAATTCCAAATTCCAAATTCCGTATTCCAAATTCCAAATTCCAAATTCCGTATTCCATATTCCAAATTCCGTGTTCCGAATTCCGTGTTCCGAATTCCGTGTTCTGAATTCCGTGTTCCGAATTCCAAATTCCATATTCCAAATTCCATGTTCCGAATTCCGTGTTTGATTTCTGTGTTCCAAATTCTGTATTCCAAATTTCATGTTCCGTGTTCCAAATTCCAAATTCAGTATTCCAAATTCCGTATTCCGAATTCCAAGTTTCATGTTCTAAATTCCATATTCCGTGTTCCAAATTCTGTATTCCGAATTCCGTGTTCCAAATTCCGTGTTCCGAATTCCAAATTCCAAATTCCGTCTTCCAAATTCTGTATTCCGAATTCCGTGTTCCGAATTCCAAATTCCAAATTCCGTGTTCCAAATTCTGTATTCCGAATTCCGTGTTCCGAATTCCGTGTTCCGAATTCCAAATTCCAAATTCCAAATTCCAAATTCCAAATTCCAAATTCCATATTCCAAATTCCGTGTTCCAAATTCCGTGTTTGATTTCTGTGTTCCAAATTCTGTATTCCAAATTTCATGTTCCGTGTTCCAAATTCAGTATTCCAAATTCCGTATTCCGAATTCCAAGTTCCATGTTCTAAATTCCTTATTCCAAATTTCTTGTTCCAAATTCCATATTCCGTGTTCCGAATTCCAATTTCCGAATTCCGTGTTCCAAATTCCGTGTTCTAAATTCCGTGTTCCAAATTCTGTGTTCCAAATCCTGTATTCCATGTTCCGAATTCCAAATTCCAAATTCCAAATTCCGAATTTGAAATTCTGAATTCCTTATTCCAAATTCCCTGTTCTGAATTTCAAATTCCGTGTTCTGAATTCCAAATTCCTTATTCCAAATTCCGTGTTCCGAATTTCAAATTACGAATTCCAAATTCCGTATTTCAAATATCAAATTCCGTGTTCCGAATTCCGTGTTCCAAATTCCGTGTTCCGATTTCCGTGTCCCTAATTCCGTGTTCCGAGTTCCAAATTCCGCGTTCAGAGTTCCAAATTCCGTGTTCCGAGTTCCAAATTCCGTGTTCCGAATTCTGTTTTCCAAATTCCGTGTTCCGTGTTCCAAATTCCGTGTTCCGAGTTCCAAATTCCGCGTTCAGAGTTCCAAATTCCGTGTTCCGAGTTCCAAATTCCGTATTCCAAATTCCGTGTTCCGAATTCCAAATTCTGAATTCCTTATTCCAAATTCCCTGTTCTGAATTTCAAATTCCGAATTCCAAATTCCATATTCCAAATTCCGTGTTCCGAATTCCGTGTTCCGAATTCCATGTTCCGAATTCCAAATTCCAAATTCCACATTCCAAATTCCAAATTCCGTATTCCATATTCCAAATTCCGTGTTCCGAATTCCGTGTTTGATTTCTGTGTTCCAAATTCTGTATTCCAAATTTCATGTTCCGTGTTCCAAATTCCAAATTCAGTATTCCAAATTCCGTATTCCGAATTCCAAGTTCCATGTTCTAAATTCCATATTCCGTGTTCCAAATTCCGTATTCCAAATTCCGTGTTCCGAATTCCGTGTTCCGAATTCCGTGTTCCGAATTTTCATGTTCCGAATTCCGTGTTCCGAATTCCAAATTCCAAATTCCGTATTCCAAATTACAAATTACAAATTCCGTATTCCATATTCCAAATTCCGTGTTCCGAATTTCGTGTTCCGAATTCCGTGTTCCAAATTCCGTGTTCCGAATTCCAAATTCCAAATTCCAAATTCCATGTTCTGAATTCCAAATTCCGTGTTCTAAATTCCAAATTCCGTATTCCAAATTCCATGTTCTGAATTCCAAATTCCGTGTTCTGAATTCCAAATTCCATGTTCTGAATTCCAAATTCCGTATTCCAAATTCCATGTTCTGAATTCCAAATTCCTTGTTCTGAATTCCAAATTCCGTGTTCTGAATTCCAAATTACGAGTTCGAATTTCAAATTCCGTGTTCTGGATTTCAAATTCCGTGTTCCGAATTCCAAATTCCGTGTTCTGAATTTATTATTCCAAATTCCGTTTTCCGAATTCCAAATTCCAAATTCCGTGTTCCGAATTCCGTGTTCTGAATTAATTATTCAAAATTCCATATTCAAATTCCGTGTTCCGAATTCCGTGTTCCGAATTCCAAACTCCAAATTCCGTATTCCAAATTCCGTATTCCAAATTCCAAATTCTTTATTCCAAATTCAAAATTCCATATTCCAAATTCAAAATTCTGTATTCCAAATTCCAAATGCCGTATTCCAAATTCCTTATTCCAAATTCCCTGTTCCGATTTCCGTGTTCCTAATTCCGTGTTCCGAGTTCCAAATTCCGTGTTCCGAGTTCCAAATTCCGCGTTCAGAGTTCCAAATTCCGTGTTCCGAGTTCCAAATTCCGTATTCCAAATTCCGTGTTCCGAATTCCAAATTCTGAATTCCTTATTCCAAATTCCCTGTACTGAATTTCAAATTCCGAATTCCAAATTCCATATTCCAAATTCCGTGTTCCGAATTCCGTGTTCCGAATTCCGTGTTCCGAATTCCAAATTCCAAATTCCGCATTCCAAATTCCAAATTCCAAATTCCGTATTCCATATTCCGTGTTTGATTTCTGTGTTCCAAATTCTGTATTCCAAATTTCATGTTCCGTATTCCAAATTCCAAATTCCGTGTTCCAAATTCCGTGTTTGATTTCTGTGTTCCAAATTCTGTATTCCAAATTTCATGTTCCGTGTTCCAAATTCAGTATTCCAAACTCCGTATTCCGAATTCCAAGTTCCATGTTCTAAATTCCTTATTCCAAATTTCTTGTTCCAAATTCCATATTCCGTGTTCCGAATTCCAATTTCCGAATTCCGTGTTCCAAATTCCGTGTTCTAAATTCCGTGTTCCAAATTCTGTGTTCCAAATTCCGTATTCCATGTTCCGAATTCCAAATTCCGAATTCCAAATTCCGAATTTGAAATTCTGAATTCCTTATTCCAAATTCCCTGTTCTGAATTTCAAATTCCGTGTTCTGAATTCCAAATTCCTTATTCCAAATTCCGTGTTCCGAATTTCAAATTACGAATTCCAAATTCCGTATTTCAAATATCAAATTCCGTGTTCCGAATTCCGTGTTCCGATTTCCGTGTTTCAAATTCCGTGTTCCGATTTCCGTGTTCCTAATTCTGTGTTCCGAGTTCCAAATTCCGCGTTCAGAGTTCCAAATTCCGTGTTCCGAGTTCCAAATTCCGTGTTCCGAATTCTGTTTTCCAAATTCCGTGTTCCGTGTTCCAAATTCTGTGTTCCGAGTTCCAAATTCCGCGTTCAGAGTTCCAAATTCCGTGTTCCGAGTTCCAAATTCCGTATTCCAAATTCCGTGTTCCGAATTCCAAATTCTGAATTCCTTATTCCAAATTCCCTGTTCTGAATTTCAAATTCCGAATTCCAAATTCCATATTCCAAATTCCGTGTTCCGAATTCCGTGTTCCGAATTCCATGTTCCGAATTCCAAATTCCAAATTCCGCATTCCAAATTCCAAATTCCAAATTCCAAATTCCATATTCCAAATTCCGTGTTCCGAATTCCGTGTTTGATTTCTGTGTTCCAAATTCTGTATTCCAAATTTCATGTTCCGTGTTCCAAATTCCAAATTCAGTATTCCAAATTCCGTATTCCGAATTCCAAGTTCCATGTTCTAAATTCCATATTCCGTGTTCCAAATTCCGTATTCCAAATTCCGTGTTCCGAATTCCGTGTTCCAAATTCCGTGTTCCGAATTTTCATGTTCCGAATTCCGTGTTCCGAATTCCAAATTCCAAATTCCGTATTCCAAATTCCAAATTACAAATTCCGTATTCCATATTCCAAATTCCGTGTTCCGAATTTCGTGTTCTGAATTCCGTGTTCCAAATTCCGTCTTCCGAATTCCAAATTCCAAATTCCATGTTCTGAATTCCAAATTCCGTGTTCTAAATTCCAAATTCCGTATTCCAAATTCCATGTTCTGAATTCCAAATTCCGTGTTCTGAATTCCAAATTCCATGTTCTGGAAACCAAATTCCTTGTTCTGAATTCCAAATTCCGTGTTCTGAATTCCTAATTACGAGTTCGAATTTCAAATTCTGTGTTCTGGATTTCAAATTCCGTGTTCCGAATTCCAAATTCCGTGTTCTGAATTCATTATTCCAAATTCCGTTTTCCGAATTCCAAATTCCAAATTCCGTGTTCTGAATTCCGTGTTCTGAATTAATTATTCAAAATTCCGTATTCAAATTCCGTGTTCCGAATTACGTGTTCCGAATTCCAAACTCCAAATTCCGTATTCCAAATTCCGTATTCCAAATTCCAAATTCTTTATTCCAAATTCAAAATTCCATATTCCAAATTCAAAATTCCGTATTCCAAATTCCAAATGCCGTATTCCAAATTCCTTATTCCAAATTCCATGTTCTGAATTCCAAATTCCTTGTTCTGAATTCCAAATTCCGTGTTCTGAATTCCAAATTACGAGTTCGAATTTCAAATTCCGTGTTCTGGATTTCAAATTCCGTGTTCCGAATTCCAAATTCCGTGTTCTGAATTTATTATTCCAAATTCCGTTTTCCGAATTCCAAATTCCAAATTCCGTGTTCCGAATTCCGTGTTCTGAATTAATTATTCAAAATTCCGTATTCAAATTCCGTGTTCCGAATTCCGTGTTCCGAATTCCAAACTCCAAATTCCGTATTCCAAATTCCGTATTCCAAATTCCAAATTCTTTATTCCAAATTCAAAATTCCATATTCCAAATTCAAAATTCCGTATTCCAAATTCCAAATGCCGTATTCCAAATTCCTTATTCCAAATTCCGTGTTCCGATTTCCGTGTTCCTAATTCCGTGTTCCGAGTTCCAAATTCCGTGTTCCGAGTTCCAAATTCCGCGTTCAGAGTTCCAAATTCCGTGTTCCGAGTTCCAAATTCCGTATTCCAAATTCCGTGTTCCGAATTCCAAATTCTGAATTCCTTATTCCAAATTCCCTGTACTGAATTTCAAATTCCGAATTCCAAATTCCATATTCCAAATTCCGTGTTCCGAATTCCGTGTTCCGAATTCCGTGTTCCGAATTCCAAATTCCAAATTCCAAATTCCGCATTCCAAATTCCAAATTCCAAATTCCGTATTCCATATTCCGTGTTTGATTTCTGTGTTCCAAATTCTGTATTCCAAATTTCATGTTCCGTATTCCAAATTCCAAATTCCGTGTTCCAAATTCCGTGTTTGATTTCTGTGTTCCAAATTCTGTATTCCAAATTTCATGTTCCGTGTTCCAAATTCAGTATTCCAAATTCCGTATTCCGAATTCCAAGTTCCATGTTCTAAATTCCTTATTCCAAATTTCTTGTTCCAAATTCCATATTCCGTGTTCCGAATTCCAATTTCCGAATTCCGTGTTCCAAATTCCGTGTTCTAAATTCCGTGTTCCAAATTCTGTGTTCCAAATTCCGTATTCCATGTTCCGAATTCCAAATTCCAAATTCCAAATTCCGAATTTGAAATTCTGAATTCCTTATTCCAAATTCCCTGTTCTGAATTTCAAATTCCGTGTTCTGAATTCCAAATTCCTTATTCCAAATTCCGTGTTCCGAATTTCAAATTACGAATTCCAAATTCCGTATTTCAAATATCAAATTCCGTGTTCCGAATTCCGTGTTCCGATTTCCATGTTTCAAATTCCGTGTTCCGATTTCCGTGTTCCTAATTCTGTGTTCCGAGTTCCAAATTCCGCGTTCAGAGTTCCAAATTCCGTGTTCCGAGTTCCAAATTCCGTGTTCCGAATTCTGTTTTCCAAATTCCGTGTTCCGTGTTCCAAATTCCGTGTTCCGAGTTCCAAATTCCGCGTTCAGAGTTCCAAATTCCGTGTTCCGAGTTCCAAATTCCGTATTCCAAATTCCGTGTTCCGAATTCCAAATTCTGAATTCCTTATTCCAAATTCCCTGTTCTGAATTTCAAATTCCGAATTCCAAATTCCATATTCCAAATTCCGTGTTCCGAATTCCGTGTTCCGAATTCCATGTTCCGAATTCCAAATTCCAAATTCCGCATTCCAAATTCCAAATTCCAAATTCCAAATTCCATATTCCAAATTCCGTGTTCCGAATTCCGTGTTTGATTTCTGTGTTCCAAATTCTGTATTCCAAATTTCATGTTCCGTGTTCCAAATTCCAAATTCAGTATTCCAAATTCCGTATTCTGAATTCCAAGTTCCATGTTCTAAATTCCATATTCCGTGTTCCAAATTCCGTATTCCAAATTCCGTGTTCCGAATTCCATGTTCCGAATTCCGTGTTCCGAATTTTCATGTTCCGAATTCCGTGTTCCGAATTCCAAATTCCAAATTCCGTATTCCAAATTACAAATTACAAATTCCGTATTCCATATTCCAAATTCCGTGTTCCGAATTTCGTGTTCTGAATTCCGTGTTCCAAATTCCGTCTTCCGAATTCCAAATTCCATGTTCTGAATTCCAAATTCCGTGTTCTAAATTCCAAATTCCGTATTCCAAATTCCATGTTCTGAATTCCAAATTCCGTGTTCTGAATTCCAAATTCCATGTTCTGAATTCCAAATTCCTTGTTCTGAATTCCAAATTCCGTGTTCTGAATTCCAAATTACGAGTTCGAATTTCAAATTCTGTGTTCTGGATTTCAAATTCCGTGTTCCGAATTCCAAATTCCGTGTTCTGAATTCATTATTCCAAATTCCGTTTTCCGAATTCCAAATTCCAAATTCCGTGTTCTGAATTCCGTGTTCTGAATTAATTATTCAAAATTCCGTATTCAAATTCCGTGTTCCGAATTCCGTGTTCCGAATTCCAAACTCCAAATTCCGTATTCCAAATTCCGTATTCCAAATTCCAAATTCTTTATTCCAAATTCAAAATTCCATATTCCAAATTCAAAATTCCGTATTCCAAATTCCAAATGCCGTATTCCAAATTCCTTATTCCAAATTCCGTGTTCCAAATTCTGTGTTCCAAATTCCGTATTCCATGTTCCGAATTCCAAATTCCGAATTCCGTGTTCCGAATTTGAAATTCTGAATTCCTTATTCCAAATTCCCTGTTCTGAATTTCAAATTCCGCGTTCTGAATTCCAAATTCCTTATTCCAAATTCCGTGTTCCGAATTTCAAATTACAAATTCCAAATTCCGTATTTCAAATACCAAATTCTGTGTTCCGAATTCCGTGTTCCGATTTCTGTGTTCCAAATTCCGTGTTCCGATTTCCGTGTTCCTAATTCTGTGTTCCGAGTTCCAAATTCCACGTTCAGAGTTCCAAATTCCGTGTTCCGAGTTCCAAATTCCGTGTTCCGAATTCTGTTTTCCAAATTCCGTGTTCCGTGTTCCAAATTCCGTGTTCCGAGTTCCAAATTCCGCATTCAGAGTTCCAAATTCCGTGTTCCGAGTTCCAAATTCCGTATTCCAAATTCCGTGTTCCGAATTCCAAATTCTGAATTCCTTATTCCAAATTCCCTGTTCTGAATTTCAAATTCCGAATTCCAAATTCCATATTCCAAATTCCGTGTTCCGAATTCCGTGTTCCGAATTCCGTGTTCCGAATTCCGTGTTCCGAATTCCAAATTCCAAATTCCGCATTCCAAATTCCAAATTCCGTATTCCATATTCCAAATTCCGTGTTCCGAATTCCGTGTTTGATTTCTGTGTTCCAAATTCTGTATTCCAAATTTCATGTTCCGTGTTCCAAATTCCAAATTCAGTATTCCAAATTCCGTATTCCGAATTCCAAGTTCCATGTTCTAAATTCCATATTCCGTGTTCCAAATTCCGTATTCCAAATTCCGTGTTCCGAATTCCGTGTTCCGAATTCCGTGTTCCGAATTTTCATGTTCCGAATTCCGTGTTCCGAATTCCGTGTTCCGAATTCCAAATTCCAAATTCCGTATTCCAAATTCCAAATTCCAAATTCCGTATTCCAAATTCCAAATTCCAAATTCTGTATTCCATATTCCAAATTCCGTGTTCCGAATTTCGTGTTCCGAATTCCGTGTTCTGAATTCCGTGTTCCGAATTCCAAATTCCAAATTCCAAATTCCATGTTCTGAATTCCAAATTCCGTGTTCTAAATTTCAAATTCCGTATTCCAAATTCCATGTTCTGAATTCCAAATTCCGTGTTCTGAATTCCAAGTTCCGTGTTCTGAATTCCAAATTCCATATTCCAAATTCCATGTTCTGAATTCCAAATTCCTTGTTCTGAATTCCAAATTCCGTGTTCTGAATTCCAAATTACGAGTTCGAATTTCAAATTCCGTGTTCTGGATTTCAAATTCCGTGTTCCGAATTCCAAATTCCGTGTTCTGAATTCCAAATTCCGTGTTCTGAATTCCGTGTTCCAAATTCCGTGTTCCGAATTCCGTGTTCTGAATTCCGTGTTCCGAATTCCATGTTCCAAATTCCACGTTCCGAATTCCAAATTCCAAATTCCGTATTCCAAATTACAAATTACAAATTCCGTATTCCAAATTCCAAATTCTGTATTCTGAATTCTAAATTCAAAAATTCTGTTTTCCGTATTCCGTGTTCCGAATTCAAAAATACCGTATTCCAAATTTTGTGTTCCGAATTCCGTGTTCCGAATTCCGTGTTCCGAATTCCAAATTCCATGTTCTGAATTCCGTATTCCAAATTCAGTGTTCCAAATTCCGTGTTCCAAATTCCGTGTTCCAAATTCCGTGTTCCGAATTCCAAATTCCGTGTTCCAAATTCCGTGTTCCAAATTCTGTGTTCCGAATTCCGTGTTCCAAATTCCGTGTTCCGAATTCCGTGTTCCAAATTCCGTGTTCCGAATTCCGTGTTCCGAATTCCGTGTTCTGAATTCCGTGTTCCGAGTTCCAAATTTCAAATTCCGTGTTCTGAATTCCAAATTCCGTGTTCCGAATTCCAAATTCTGTGTTTCGAATTCCAAATTCCGTGTTCCGAATTCCAAATTCCGTGTTCCGAATTCCAAAGTCCGTGTTCCGAATTTCAAATTCCGTGTTCCGAATTCCAAATTCCGTGTTCTGAATTCCGTGTTTGATTTCTGTGTTCCAAATTCTGTATTCCAAATTCCCTGTTCTGAATTTCAAATTCCGTGTTCTGAATTCCAAATTCCTTATTCCAAATTCCGTGTTCCGAATTTCAAATTCCGAATTCCAAATTCCGTATTTCAAATACCAAATTCCGTGTTCCGAATTCCGTGTTCCGATTTCCGTGTTCCAAATTCCGTGTTCCGATTTCCGTGTTCCTAATTCCGTGTTCCGAGTTCCAAATTCCGCGTTCAGAGTTCCAAATTCCGTGTTCCGATTTCCAAATTCCGTGTTCCGAATTCTGTTTTCCAAATTCCGTGTTCCAAATTCCGTGTTCCGAGTTCCAAATTCCGCGTTCAGAGTTCCAAATTCCATGTTCCGAGTTCCAAATTCCGTATTCCAAATTCCGTGTTCCGAATTCCGTGTTCCAAATTCTGTGTTCCGAATTCTGTGTTCCAAATTCCGTGTTCCGAATTCCGTGTTCCGAATTCCGTGTTCTGAATTCCGTGTTCCGAGTTCCAAATTTCAAATTCCGTGTTCTGAATTCCAAATTCCGTGTTCCGAATTCCAAATTCTGTGTTTCGAATTCCAAATTCCGTGTTCCGAATTCCAAATTCCGTGTTCCGAATTCCAAAGTCCGTGTTCCGAATTTCAAATTCCGTGTTCCGAATTCCAAATTCCGTGTTCTGAATTCATTATTCCAAATTCCGTATTCCAAATTCCGTGTTCCGAATTCCAAATTCCAAATTCCGTATTCCAAATTTCAAATTCTATATTCCAATTTCCGTATTCCAAATTCCAAATTCCGTATTCCCTATTCAAAATTCCGTGTTTTGAATTCCAAATTCCAATTTTCTTATTCCAAATTCCATGTTCCAAATTCCGTGTTCCGAATTTCAAATTACAAATTCCAAATACTGTATTTCAAATACCAAATTCCGTGTTCCAAATTCCATGTTTCTAGTTCCAAATTCCGTGTTCCGAATTCCGTGGTCCGAATTTCAAATTCCATATTCCAAATTCCGTATTCCAAATTCCATATTCCGAATTCCGTGTTCCGAATTCCAAATTCCGTGTTCTGAATTCCATATTCCAAATTCAGTGATCCAAATTCAGTGTTCCAAATTCAGTGTTCCAAATTCCATGTTCCAAATTCCGTGTTCCGAATTCCAAATTCCGTGTTCCGAATTCTGTGTTCCGATTTCCGTGTTCCGAATTCCGTGTTCCGAATTCCAAATTCCGTATTCCAAATTCCAAATGACAAATTCCGTATTCCATATTCCAAATTCCGTGTTCCGAATTCCGTGTTTGATTTCTGTGTTCCAAATTCTGTATTCCAAATTTCATGTTCCGTGTTCCAAATTCCAAATTCAGTATTCCAAATTCCGTATTCCGAATTCCAAGTTCCATATTCCGTGTTCCAAATTCCGTATTCCAAATTCCGTGTTCTGAATTCCGTGTTCCAAATTCCGTGTTCCGAATTCCGTGTTCCGAATTCCAAATTCCAAATTCCGTGTTCCGAATTCCGTGTTCCGTGTTCCGAATTCCAAATTCCGTATTCCAAATTCCAAATTCCGTATTCCATATTCCAAATTCCGTGTTCCGAATTCCGTGTTTGATTTCTGTGTTCCAAATTCTGTATTCCAAATTCCCTGTTCTGAATTTCAAATTCCGTGTTCTGAATTCCAAATTCCTTATTCCAAATTCCGTGTTCCGAATTTCAAATTCCGAATTCCAAATTCCGTATTTCAAATACCAAATTCCGTGTTCCGAATTCCGTGTTCCTAATTCCGTGTTCCGAGTTCCAAATTCCGCGTTCAGAGTTCCAAATTCCGTGTTCCGATTTCCAAATTCCGTGTTCCGAATTCTGTTTTCCAAATTCCGTGTTCCGTGTTCCAAATTCCGTGTTCCGAGTTCCAAATTCCGCGTTCAGAGTTCCAAATTCCATGTTCCGAGTTCCAAATTCCGTATTCCAAATTCCGTGTTCCGAATTCCAAATTCTGAATTCCTTATTCCAAATTCCCTGTTCTGAATTTCAAATTCCGAATTCCAAATTCCGTATTCCAAATTACAAATTACAAATTCCGTATTCCATATTCCAAATTCTGTGTTCCGAATTCATTGTTCCAAATTCCGTGTTCCAAATTCCGTGTTCCGAATTCCAAATTCCGTGTTCCGAACTCCGTGTTCCGATTTCCGTGTTCCAAATTCTGTGTTCCGAATTCCAAATTCCGTATTCCAAATTCCAAATGACAAATTCCGTATTCCATATTCCAAATTCCGTGTTCCGAATTCCAAGTTCCATATTCCGTGTTCCAAATTCCGTATTCCAAATTCCGTGTTCCGAATTCCATGTTCCGAATTCCAAATTCCAAATTCCATATTCCCAATTCCAAATTCCGTGTTCCGAATTCCGTGTTCCGTGTTCCGAATTCCAAATTCCGTATTCCAAATTCCAAATTCCAAATTCCGTATTCCATATTCCAAATTCCGTGTTCCGAATTCCGTGTTTGATTTCTGTGTTCCATATTCTGTATTCCAAATTTCATGTTCCGTGTTCCAAATTCCAAATTCAGTATTCCATATTCCATATTCCGTGTTCCAAATTCCGTATTCCAAATTCCGTGTTCCGAATTCCGTGATCCGAATTCCATGTTCCGAATTCCGTGTTCCGAATTCCAAATTCCAAATTACAAATTACAAATTACAAATTCCGTATTCCATATTCCGAATTCCGTGTTCCGAATTCCAAATTCCAAATTCCATATTCCAAATTCCAAATTCCATATTCCAAATTCCGTTTTCCGAATTCCAAATTCCAAATTCCGTGTTCTGAATTCCGTGTTCTGAATTAATTATTCAAAATTCCGTATTCAAATTCCGTGTTCCGAATTCCGTGTTCCGAATTCCAAACTCCAAATTCCGTATTCCAAATTCCGTATTCCAAATTCCAAATTCTTTATTCCAAATTCAAAATTCCATATTCCAAATTCAAAATTCCGTATTCCAAATTCCAAATGCCGTATTCCAAATTCCTTATTCCAAATTCCGTGTTCCAAATTCTGTGTTCCAAATTCCGTATTCCATGTTCCGAATTCCAAATTCCGAATTCCGTGTTCCGAATTTGAAATTCTGAATTCCTTATTCCAAATTCCCTGTTCTGAATTTCAAATTCCGCGTTCTGAATTCCAAATTCCTTATTCCAAATTCCGTGTTCCGAATTTCAAATTACAAATTCCAAATTCCGTATTTCAAATACCAAATTCTGTGTTCCGAATTCCGTGTTCCGATTTCTGTGTTCCAAATTCCGTGTTCCGATTTCCGTGTTCCTAATTCTGTGTTCCGAGTTCCAAATTCCACGTTCAGAGTTCCAAATTCCGTGTTCCGAGTTCCAAATTCCGTGTTCCGAATTCTGTTTTCCAAATTCCGTGTTCCGTGTTCCAAATTCCGTGTTCCGAGTTCCAAATTCCGCATTCAGAGTTCCAAATTCCGTGTTCCGAGTTCCAAATTCCGTATTCCAAATTCCGTGTTCCGAATTCCAAATTCTGAATTCCTTATTCCAAATTCCCTGTTCTGAATTTCAAATTCCGAATTCCAAATTCCATATTCCAAATTCCGTGTTCCGAATTCCGTGTTCCGAATTCCGTGTTCCGAATTCCGTGTTCCGAATTCCAAATTCCAAATTCCGCATTCCAAATTCCAAATTCCAAATTCCGTATTCCATATTCCAAATTCCGTGTTCCGAATTCCGTGTTTGATTTCTGTGTTCCAAATTCTGTATTCCAAATTTCATGTTCCGTGTTCCAAATTCCAAATTCAGTATTCCAAATTCCGTATTCCGAATTCCAAGTTCCATGTTCTAAATTCCATATTCCGTGTTCCAAATTCCGTATTCCAAATTCCGTGTTCCGAATTCCGTGTTCCGAATTCCGTGTTCCGAATTTTCATGTTCCGAATTCCGTGTTCCGAATTCCGTGTTCCGAATTCCAAATTCCAAATTCCGTATTCCAAATTCCAAATTCCAAATTCCGTATTCCAAATTCCAAATTCCAAATTCTGTATTCCATATTCCAAATTCCGTGTTCCGAATTTCGTGTTCCGAATTCCGTGTTCTGAATTCCGTGTTCCGAATTCCAAATTCCAAATTCCAAATTCCATGTTCTGAATTCCAAATTCCGTGTTCTAAATTTCAAATTCCGTATTCCAAATTCCATGTTCTGAATTCCAAATTCCGTGTTCTGAATTCCAAGTTCCGTGTTCTGAATTCCAAATTCCATATTCCAAATTCCATGTTCTGAATTCCAAATTCCTTGTTCTGAATTCCAAATTCCGTGTTCTGAATTCCAAATTACGAGTTCGAATTTCAAATTCCGTGTTCTGGATTTCAAATTCCGTGTTCCGAATTCCAAATTCCGTGTTCTGAATTCCAAATTCCGTGTTCTGAATTCCGTGTTCCAAATTCCGTGTTCCGAATTCCGTGTTCTGAATTCCGTGTTCCGAATTCCATGTTCCAAATTCCACGTTCCGAATTCCAAATTCCAAATTCCGTATTCCAAATTACAAATTACAAATTCCGTATTCCAAATTCCAAATTCTGTATTCTGAATTCTAAATTCAAAAATTCTGTTTTCCGTATTCCGTGTTCCGAATTCAAAAATACCGTATTCCAAATTTTGTGTTCCGAATTCCGTGTTCCGAATTCCGTGTTCCGAATTCCAAATTCCATGTTCTGAATTCCGTATTCCAAATTCAGTGTTCCAAATTCCGTGTTCCAAATTCCGTGTTCCAAATTCCGTGTTCCGAATTCCAAATTCCGTGTTCCAAATTCCGTGTTCCAAATTCTGTGTTCCGAATTCCGTGTTCCAAATTCCGTGTTCCGAATTCCGTGTTCCAAATTCCGTGTTCCGAATTCCGTGTTCCGAATTCCGTGTTCTGAATTCCGTGTTCCGAGTTCCAAATTTCAAATTCCGTGTTCTGAATTCCAAATTCCGTGTTCCGAATTCCAAATTCTGTGTTTCGAATTCCAAATTCCGTGTTCCGAATTCCAAATTCCGTGTTCCGAATTCCAAAGTCCGTGTTCCGAATTTCAAATTCCGTGTTCCGAATTCCAAATTCCGTGTTCTGAATTCCGTGTTTGATTTCTGTGTTCCAAATTCTGTATTCCAAATTCCCTGTTCTGAATTTCAAATTCCGTGTTCTGAATTCCAAATTCCTTATTCCAAATTCCGTGTTCCGAATTTCAAATTCCGAATTCCAAATTCCGTATTTCAAATACCAAATTCCGTGTTCCGAATTCCGTGTTCCGATTTCCGTGTTCCAAATTCCGTGTTCCGATTTCCGTGTTCCTAATTCCGTGTTCCGAGTTCCAAATTCCGCGTTCAGAGTTCCAAATTCCGTGTTCTGATTTCCAAATTCCGTGTTCCGAATTCTGTTTTCCAAATTCCGTGTTCCAAATTCCGTGTTCCGAGTTCCAAATTCCGCGTTCAGAGTTCCAAATTCCATGTTCCGAGTTCCAAATTCCGTATTCCAAATTCCGTGTTCCGAATTCCGTGTTCCAAATTCTGTGTTCCGAATTTCGTGTTCCAAATTCCGTGTTCCGAATTTCGTGTTCCGAATTCCGTGTTCTGAATTCCGTGTTCCGAATTCCAAATTCCAAATTCCAAATTCCATGTTCTGAATTCCAAATTCCGTGTTCTAAATTTCAAATTCCGTATTCCAAATTCCATGTTCTGAATTCCAAATTCCGTGTTCTGAATTCCAAGTTCCGTGTTCTGAATTCCAAATTCCATATTCCAAATTCCATGTTCTGAATTCCAAATTCCTTGTTCTGAATTCCAAATTCCGTGTTCTGAATTCCAAATTACGAGTTCGAATTTCAAATTCCGTGTTCTGGATTTCAAATTCCGTGTTCCGAATTCCAAATTCCGTGTTCTGAATTCCAAATTCCGTGTTCTGAATTCCGTGTTCCAAATTCCGTGTTCCGAATTCCGTGTTCTGAATTCCGTGTTCCGAATTCCATGTTCCAAATTCCACGTTCCGAATTCCAAATTCCAAATTCCGTATTCCAAATTACAAATTACAAATTCCGTATTCCAAATTCCAAATTCTGTATTCTGAATTCTAAATTCAAAAATTCTGTTTTCCGTATTCCGTGTTCCGAATTCAAAAATACCGTATTCCAAATTTTGTGTTCCGAATTCCGTGTTCCGAATTCCGTGTTCCGAATTCCAAATTCCATGTTCTGAATTCCGTATTCCAAATTCAGTGTTCCAAATTCCGTGTTCCAAATTCCGTGTTCCAAATTCCGTGTTCCGAATTCCAAATTCCGTGTTCCAAATTCCGTGTTCCAAATTCTGTGTTCCGAATTCCGTGTTCCAAATTCCGTGTTCCGAATTCCGTGTTCCAAATTCCGTGTTCCGAATTCCGTGTTCCGAATTCCGTGTTCTGAATTCCGTGTTCCGAGTTCCAAATTTCAAATTCCGTGTTCTGAATTCCAAATTCCGTGTTCCGAATTCCAAATTCTGTGTTTCGAATTCCAAATTCCGTGTTCCGAATTCCAAATTCCGTGTTCCGAATTCCAAAGTCCGTGTTCCGAATTTCAAATTCCGTGTTCCGAATTCCAAATTCCGTGTTCTGAATTCCGTGTTTGATTTCTGTGTTCCAAATTCTGTATTCCAAATTCCCTGTTCTGAATTTCAAATTCCGTGTTCTGAATTCCAAATTCCTTATTCCAAATTCCGTGTTCCGAATTTCAAATTCCGAATTCCAAATTCCGTATTTCAAATACCAAATTCCGTGTTCCGAATTCCGTGTTCCGATTTCCGTGTTCCAAATTCCGTGTTCCGATTTCCGTGTTCCTAATTCCGTGTTCCGAGTTCCAAATTCCGCGTTCAGAGTTCCAAATTCCGTGTTCCGATTTCCAAATTCCGTGTTCCGAATTCTGTTTTCCAAATTCCGTGTTCCAAATTCCGTGTTCCGAGTTCCAAATTCCGCGTTCAGAGTTCCAAATTCCATGTTCCGAGTTCCAAATTCCGTATTCCAAATTCCGTGTTCCGAATTCCGTGTTCCAAATTCTGTGTTCCGAATTCCGTGTTCCAAATTCCGTGTTCCGAATTCCGTGTTCCGAATTCCGTGTTCTGAATTCCGTGTTCCGAGTTCCAAATTTCAAATTCCGTGTTCTGAATTCCAAATTCCGTGTTCCGAATTCCAAATTCTGTGTTTCGAATTCCAAATTCCGTGTTCCGAATTCCAAATTCCGTGTTCCGAATTCCAAAGTCCGTGTTCCGAATTTCAAATTCCGTGTTCCGAATTCCAAATTCCGTGTTCTGAATTCATTATTCCAAATTCCGTATTCCAAATTCCGTGTTCCGAATTCCAAATTCCAAATTCCGTATTCCAAATTTCAAATTCTATATTCCAATTTCCGTATTCCAAATTCCAAATTCCGTATTCCCTATTCAAAATTCCGTGTTTTGAATTCCAAATTCCAATTTTCTTATTCCAAATTCCATGTTCCAAATTCCGTGTTCCGAATTTCAAATTACAAATTCCAAATACTGTATTTCAAATACCAAATTCCGTGTTCCAAATTCCATGTTTCTAGTTCCAAATTCCGTGTTCCGAATTCCGTGGTCCGAATTTCAAATTCCATATTCCAAATTCCGTATTCCAAATTCCATATTCCGAATTCCGTGTTCCGAATTCCAAATTCCGTGTTCTGAATTCCATATTCCAAATTCAGTGATCCAAATTCAGTGTTCCAAATTCAGTGTTCCAAATTCCATGTTCCAAATTCCGTGTTCCGAATTCCAAATTCCGTGTTCCGAATTCTGTGTTCCGATTTCCGTGTTCCGAATTCCGTGTTCCGAATTCCAAATTCCGTATTCCAAATTCCAAATGACAAATTCCGTATTCCATATTCCAAATTCCGTGTTCCGAATTCCGTGTTTGATTTCTGTGTTCCAAATTCTGTATTCCAAATTTCATGTTCCGTGTTCCAAATTCCAAATTCAGTATTCCAAATTCCGTATTCCGAATTCCAAGTTCCATATTCCGTGTTCCAAATTCCGTATTCCAAATTCCGTGTTCTGAATTCCGTGTTCCAAATTCCGTGTTCCGAATTCCGTGTTCCGAATTCCAAATTCCAAATTCCGTGTTCCGAATTCCGTGTTCCGTGTTCCGAATTCCAAATTCCGTATTCCAAATTCCAAATTCCGTATTCCATATTCCAAATTCCGTGTTCCGAATTCCGTGTTTGATTTCTGTGTTCCAAATTCTGTATTCCAAATTCCCTGTTCTGAATTTCAAATTCCGTGTTCTGAATTCCAAATTCCTTATTCCAAATTCCGTGTTCCGAATTTCAAATTCCGAATTCCAAATTCCGTATTTCAAATACCAAATTCCGTGTTCCGAATTCCGTGTTCCTAATTCCGTGTTCCGAGTTCCAAATTCCGCGTTCAGAGTTCCAAATTCCGTGTTCCGATTTCCAAATTCCGTGTTCCGAATTCTGTTTTCCAAATTCCGTGTTCCGTGTTCCAAATTCCGTGTTCCGAGTTCCAAATTCCGCGTTCAGAGTTCCAAATTCCATGTTCCGAGTTCCAAATTCCGTATTCCAAATTCCGTGTTCCGAATTCCAAATTCTGAATTCCTTATTCCAAATTCCCTGTTCTGAATTTCAAATTCCGAATTCCAAATTCCGTATTCCAAATTACAAATTACAAATTCCGTATTCCATATTCCAAATTCTGTGTTCCGAATTCATTGTTCCAAATTCCGTGTTCCAAATTCCGTGTTCCGAATTCCAAATTCCGTGTTCCGAACTCCGTGTTCCGATTTCCGTGTTCCAAATTCTGTGTTCCGAATTCCAAATTCCGTATTCCAAATTCCAAATGACAAATTCCGTATTCCATATTCCAAATTCCGTGTTCCGAATTCCAAGTTCCATATTCCGTGTTCCAAATTCCGTATTCCAAATTCCGTGTTCCGAATTCCATGTTCCGAATTCCAAATTCCAAATTCCATATTCCCAATTCCAAATTCCGTGTTCCGAATTCCGTGTTCCGTGTTCCGAATTCCAAATTCCGTATTCCAAATTCCAAATTCCAAATTCCGTATTCCATATTCCAAATTCCGTGTTCCGAATTCCGTGTTTGATTTCTGTGTTCCATATTCTGTATTCCAAATTTCATGTTCCGTGTTCCAAATTCCAAATTCAGTATTCCATATTCCATATTCCGTGTTCCAAATTCCGTATTCCAAATTCCGTGTTCCGAATTCCGTGATCCGAATTCCATGTTCCGAATTCCGTGTTCCGAATTCCAAATTCCAAATTACAAATTACAAATTACAAATTCCGTATTCCATATTCCGAATTCCGTGTTCCGAATTCCAAATTCCAAATTCCATATTCCAAATTCCAAATTCCATATTCCAAATTCCGTGTTCCGAATTCCAAGTTCCATATTCCGTGTTCCAAATTCCGTATTCCAAATTCCGTGTTCCGAATTCCGTGTTCCGAATTCCATGTTCCGAATTCCAAATTCCAAATTCCATATTCCCAATTCCAAATTCCGTGTTCCGAATTCCGTGTTCCGTGTTCCGAATTCCAAATTCCGTATTCCAAATTCCAAATTCCAAATTCCGTATTCCATATTCCAAATTCCGTGTTCCGAATTCCGTGTTTGATTTCTGTGTTCCATATTCTGTATTCCAAATTTCATGTTCCGTGTTCCAAATTCCAAATTCAGTATTCCATATTCCATATTCCGTGTTCCAAATTCCGTATTCCAAATTCCGTGTTCCGAATTCCGTGATCCGAATTCCATGTTCCGAATTCCGTGTTCCGAATTCCAAATTCCAAATTACAAATTACAAATTACAAATTCCGTATTCCATATTCCGAATTCCGTGTTCCAAATTCCAAATTCCAAATTCCATATTCCAAATTCCAAATTCCATATTCCAAATTCCGTGTTCCGAATTCCGTGTTTGATTTCTGTGTTCCAAATTCTGTATTCCAAATTTCATGTTCCGTGTTCCAAATTCCAAATTCAGTATTCCAAATTCCGTATTCCGAATTCCAAGTTCCATGTTCTAAATTCCATATTCCGTGTTCCAAATTCTGTATTCCGAATTCCGTGTTCCGAATTCCGTGTTCCGAATTCCGTGTTCCGAATTCCAAATTCCAAATTCCGTATTCCAAATTCCAAATTACAAATTCCGTATTCCATATTCCAAATTCCATGTTCCAAATTCCGTGTTTGATTTCTGTGTTCCAAATTCTGTATTCCAAATTTCATGTTCCGTGTTCCAAATTCAGTATTCCAAATTCCGTATTCCGAATTCCAAGTTCCATGTTCTAAATTCCTTATTCCAAATTTCTTGTTCCAAATTCCATATTCCGTGTTCCGAATTCCAATTTCCGAATTCTGTGTTCCAAATTCCGTGTTCTAAATTCCGTGTTCCGAATTCCGTGTTCCGAATTTGAAATTCAGAATTCCTTATTCCAAATTCCCTGTTCTGAATTTCAAATTCCGTGTTCTGAATTCCAAATTCCTTATTCCAAATTCCGTGTTCCGAATTTCAAATTACGAATTCCAAATTCCTTATTTCAAATACCAAATTCCGTGTTCCGAATTCTGTGTTCCGATTTCCGTGTTCCAAATTCTGTGTTCCGATTTCCGTGTTCCTAATTCCGTGTTCCGAGTTCCAAATTCCACGTTTAGAGTTCCAAATTCCGTGTTCCGAGTTCCAAATTCCGTGTTCCGAATTCCATGTTTGATTTCTGTGTTCCAAATTCTGTATTCCAAATTCCAAGTTCCATGTTCTAAATTCCATATTCTGTGTTCCAAATTCTGTATTCCGAATTCCGTGTTCCGAATTCCGTGTTCCGAATTCCGTGTTCCGAATTCCAAATTCCAAATTCCGTATTCCAAATTCCAAATTCCAAATTCCGTATTCCATATTCCAAATTCCGTGTTCCAAATTCCGTGTTTGATTTCTGTGTTCCAAATTCTGTATTCCAAATTTCATGTTCCGTGTTCCAAATTCAGT
Source organism: Rana muscosa (assembly GCA_029206835.1). Lineage (NCBI taxonomy): Eukaryota > Metazoa > Chordata > Amphibia > Anura > Ranidae > Rana > Rana muscosa. The sequence continues at coordinate 1,578,689 of JARGYO010000046.1, forward strand.
ATTCCAAATTCCGTATTCCGAATTCCAAGTTCCATGTTCTAAATTCCTTATTCCAAATTTCTTGTTCCAAATTCCATATTCCGTGTTCCGAATTCCAATTTCCGAATTCCGTGTTCCAAATTCCATGTTCTAAATTCCGTGTTCCAAATTCTGTGTTCCAAATTCCGTATTCCATGTTCCGAATTCCAAATTCCGAATTCCATGTTCCGAATTTGAAATTCTGAATTCCTTATTCCAAATTCCCTGTTCTGAATTTCAAATTCCGTGTTCTGAATTCCAAATTCCTTATTCCAAATTCCGTGTTCCGAATTTCAAATTACGAATTCCAAATTCCGTATTTCAAATACCAAATTCCGTGTTCCGAATTCCGTGTTCCGATTTCCGTGTTCCAAATTCCGTGTTCCGATTTCCGTGTTCCTAATTCCGTGTTCCGAGTTCCAAATTCCGCGTTCAGAGTTCCAAATTCCGTGTTCCGAGTTCCAAATTCCGTGTTCCGAATTCTGTTTTCCAAATTCCGTGTTCCGTGTTCCAAATTCCGTGTTCCGAGTTCCAAATTCCGCGTTCAGAGTTCCAAATTCCGTGTTCCGAGTTCCAAATTCCGTATTCCAAATTCCGTGTTCCGAATTCCAAATTCTGAATTCCTTATTCCAAATTCCCTGTTCTGAATTTCAAATTCCGAATTCCAAATTCCATATTCCAAATTCCGTGTTCCGAATTCCGTGTTCCGAATTCCATGTTACGAATTCCAAATTCCAAATTCTGCATTCCAAATTCCGTATTCCATATTCCAAATTCCGTGTTCCGAATTCCGTGTTTGATTTCTGTGTTCCAAATTCTGTATTCCAAATTTCATGTTCCGTGTTCCAAATTCCAAATTCAGTATTCCAAATTCCGTATTCCGAATTCCAAGTTTCATGTTCTAAATTCCATATTCCATGTTCCAAATTCCGTATTCCAAATTCCGTGTTCCGAATTCCGTGTTCCGAATTCCGTGTTCCGAATTTTCATGTTCCGAATTCCGTGTTCCGAATTCCAAATTCCAAATTCCGTATTCCATATTCCAAATTCTGTGTTCCGAATTCATTGTTCCAAATTCCGTGTTCCAAAATTCCGTGTTCCGAATTCCAAATTCCGTGTTCCGAACTCCGTGTTCAGATTTCCGTGTTCCAAATTCTGTGTTCCGAATTCCAAATTCCGTATTCCAAATGACAAATTCCGTATTCCATATTCCAAATTCCGTGTTCCGAATTCCGTGTTTGATTTCTGTGTTCCAAATTCTGTATTCCAAATTTCATGTTCCGTGTTCCAAATTCCAAATTCAGTATTCCAAATTCCGTATTCCGAATTCCAAGTTCCATATTCCGTGTTCCAAATTCCGTATTCCAAATTCCGTGTTCCGAATTCCGTGTTCCGAATTCCGTGTTCCGAATTCCATGTTCCGAATTCCAAATTCCAAATTCCATATTCCCAATTCCAAATTCCGTGTTCCGAATTCCGTGTTCCGTGTTCCGAATTCCAAATTCCGTATTCCAAATTCCAAATTCCAAATTCCGTATTCCATATTCCAAATTCCGTGTTCCGAATTCCGTGTTTGATTTCTGTGTTCCATATTCTGTATTCCAAATTTCATGTTCCGTGTTCCAAATTCCAAATTCAGTATTCCATATTCCATATTCCGTGTTCCAAATTCCGTATTCCAAATTCCGTGTTCCGAATTCCGTGATCCGAATTCCATGTTCCGAATTCCGTGTTCCGAATTCCAAATTCCAAATTCCAAATTACAAATTACAAATTCCGTATTCCATATTCCGAATTCCGTGTTCCGAATTCCGTGTTCCGAATTCCGTGTTCCGAATTCCAAATTCCAAATTCCATATTCCAAATTCCAAATTCCATATTCCAAATTCCGTGTTCCGAATTCCGTGTTCCGATTTCCGTGTTCCAAATTCCGTGTTCCGATTTCCGTGTTCCTAATTCCGTGTTCCGAGTTCCAAATTCCGCGTTCAGAGTTCCAAATTCCGTGTTCCGATTTCCAAATTCCGTGTTCCGAATTCTGTTTTCCAAATTCCGTGTTCCAAATTCCGTGTTCCGAGTTCCAAATTCCGCGTTCAGAGTTCCAAATTCCATGTTCCGAGTTCCAAATTCCGTATTCCAAATTCCGTGTTCCGAATTCCGTGTTCCAAATTCTGTGTTCCGAATTCCGTGTTCCAAATTCCGTGTTCCGAATTCCGTGTTCCGAATTCCGTGTTCTGAATTCCGTGTTCCGAGTTCCAAATTTCAAATTCCGTGTTCTGAATTCCAAATTCCGTGTTCCGAATTCCAAATTCTGTGTTTCGAATTCCAAATTCCGTGTTCCGAATTCCAAATTCCGTGTTCCGAATTCCAAAGTCCGTGTTCCGAATTTCAAATTCCGTGTTCCGAATTCCAAATTCCGTGTTCTGAATTCATTATTCCAAATTCCGTATTCCAAATTCCGTGTTCCGAATTCCAAATTCCAAATTCCGTATTCCAAATTTCAAATTCTATATTCCAATTTCCGTATTCCAAATTCCAAATTCCGTATTCCGTATTCAAAATTCCGTGTTTTGAATTCCAAATTCCAATTTTCTTATTCCAAATTCCGTGTTCCAAATTCCGTGTTCCGAATTTCAAATTACAAATTCCAAATACTGTATTTCAAATACCAAATTCCGTGTTCCAAATTCCATGTTTCTAGTTCCAAATTCCGTGTTCCGAATTCCGTGGTCCGAATTTCAAATTCCATATTCCAAATTCCGTATTCCAAATTCCATATTCCGAATTCCGTGTTCCGAATTCCAAATTCCGTGTTCTGAATTCCATATTCCAAATTCAGTGATCCAAATTCAGTGTTCCAAATTCAGTGTTCCAAATTCCATGCTCCAAATTCCGTGTTCCGAATTCCAAATTCCGTGTTCCGAATTCTGTGTTCCGATTTCCGTGTTCCGAATTCCGTGTTCCGAATTCCAAATTCCGTATTCCAAATTCCAAATGACAAATTCCGTATTCCATATTCCAAATTCCGTGTTCCGAATTCCGTTTGATTTCTGTGTTCCAAATTCTGTATTCCAAATTTCATGTTCCGTGTTCCAAATTCCAAATTCAGTATTCCAAATTCCGTATTCCGAATTCCAAGTTCCATATTCCGTGTTCCAAATTCCGTATTCCAAATTCCGTGTTCTGAATTCCGTGTTCCAAATTCCGTGTTCCGAATTCCGTGTTCCGAATTCCAAATTCCAAATTCCGTGTTCCGAATTCCGTGTTCCGTGTTCCGAATTCCAAATTCCGTATTCCAAATTCCAAATTCCGTATTCCATATTCCAAATTCCGTGTTCCGAATTCCGTGTTTGATTTCTGTGTTCCAAATTCTGTATTCCAAATTCCCTGTTCTGAATTTCAAATTCCGTGTTCTGAATTCCAAATTCCTTATTCCAAATTCCGTGTTCCGAATTTCAAATTCCAAATTCCAAATTCCGTATTTCAAATACCAAATTCCGTGTTCCGAATTCCGTGTTCCGATTTCCGTGTTCCAAATTCCGTGTTCCGATTTCCGTGTTCCTAATTCCGTGTTCCGAGTTCCAAATTCCGCGTTCAGAGTTCCAAATTCCGTGTTCCGATTTCCAAATTCCGTGTTCCGAATTCTGTTTTCCAAATTCCGTGTTCCGTGTTCCAAATTCCGTGTTCCGAGTTCCAAATTCCGCGTTCAGAGTTCCAAATTCCATGTTCCGAGTTCCAAATTCCGTATTCCAAATTCCGTGTTCCGAATTCCAAATTCTGAATTCCTTATTCCAAATTCCCTGTTCTGAATTTCAAATTCCGAATTCCAAATTCCGTATTCCAAATTACAAATTACAAATTCCGTATTCCATATTCCAAATTCTGTGTTCCGAATTCATTGTTCCAAATTCCGTGTTCCGAATTCCAAATTCCGTGTTCCGAACTCCGTGTTCCGATTTCCGTGTTCCAAATTCTGTGTTCCGAATTCCAAATTCCGTATTCCAAATGACAAATTCCGTATTCCATATTCCAAATTCCGTGTTCCGAATTCCGTGTTCCGAATTCCATGTTCCGAATTCCAAATTCCAAATTCCATATTCCCAATTCCAAATTCCGTGTTCCGAATTCCGTGTTCCGTGTTCCGAATTCCAAATTCCGTATTCCAAATTCCAAATTCCGTATTCCATATTCCAAATTCCGTGTTCCGAATTCCGTGTTTGATTTCTGTGTTCCAAATTCTGTATTCCAAATTCCCTGTTCTGAATTTCAAATTCCGTGTTCTGAATTCCAAATTCCAAATTCCGTATTCCAAATTACAAATTACAAATTCCGTATTCCATATTCCAAATTCCGTGTTCCAAATTCCGTGTTCCGAATTCCAAATTCCAAATTCCAAATTCCATGTTCTGAATTCCAATTTCCGTGTTCTAAATTCCAAATTCCGTATTCCAAATTCCATGTTCTGAATTCCAAATTCCGTGTTCTGAATTCCAAATTCCGTGTTCTGAATTCCAAATTCCGTATTCCAAATTCCATGTTCTGAATTCCAAATTCCTTGTTCTGAATTCCAAATTCCGTGTTCTGAATTCCAAATTACGAGTTCGAATTTCAAATTCCGTGTTCTGGATTTCAAATTCTGTGTTCCGAATTCCAAATTCCGTGTTCTGAATTTATTATTCCAAATTCCGTTTTCCGAATTCCAAATTCCAAATTCCGTGTTCCGAATTCCGTGTTCTGAATTATTTTTCAAAATTCCGTATTCAAATTCCGTGTTCCGAATTCCGTGTTCCGAATTCCAAACTCCAAATTCCGTATTCCAAATTCCGTATTCCAAATTCCAAATTCTTTATTCCAAATTCAAAATTCCATATTCCAAATTCAAAATTCCGTATTCCAAATTCCAAATGCCGTATTCCAAATTCCTTATTCCAAATTCCGTGTTCCAAATTCTGTGTTCCAAATTCCGTATTCCATGTTCCGAATTCCAAATTCCGAATTCCGTGTTCCGAATTTGAAATTCTGAATTCCTTATTCCAAATTCCCTGTTCTGAATTTCAAATTCCGTGTTCTGAATTCCAAATTCCTTATTCCAAATTCCGTGTTCCGAATTTCAAATTACAAATTCCAAATTCCGTATTTCAAATACCAAATTCCGTGTTCCGAATTCCGTGTTCCGATTTCTGTGTTCCAAATTCCGTGTTCCGATTTCCGTGTTCCTAATTCCATGTTCCGAGTTCCAAATTCCACGTTCAGAGTTCCAAATTCCGTGTTCCGAGTTCCAAATTCCGTGTTCCGAATTCTGTTTTCCAAATTCCGTGTTCCGTGTTCCGAGTTCCAAATTCCGTTTTCCCGAATTCCAAATTCTGAATGCCTTATTCCAAATTCCCTGTTCTGAATTTCAAATTCCGAATTCCAAATTCCATATTCCAAATTCCGTGTTCCGAATTCCGTGTTCCGAATTCCAAATTCCAAATTCCAAATTCCAAATTCCGTATTCCATATTCCAAATTCCGTGTTCCGAATTCCGTGTTCCGAATTTTCATGTTCCGAATTCCGTGTTCCGAATTCCGTGTTCCGAATTCCAAATTCCAAATTCCGTATTCCAAATTCCAAATTCCAAATTCCGTATTCCAAATTCCAAATTCCAAATTCCGTATTCCAAATTCCAAATTCCAAATTCCGTATTCCATATTCCAAATTCCGTGTTCCGAATTCCGTGTTCCGAATTCCGTGTTCTGAATTCCGTGTTCCGAATTCCAAATTCCATATTCCAAATTCCATGTTCCGAATTCCGTGTTTGATTTCTGTGTTCCAAATTCTGTATTCCAAATTTCATGTTCCGTGTTCCAAATTCCAAATTCAGTATTCCAAATTCCGTATTCCGAATTCCAAGTTTCATGTTCTAAATTCCATATTCCGTGTTCCAAATTCTGTATTCCGAATTCCGTGTTCCGAATTCCGTGTTCCGAATTCCAAATTCCAAATTCCGTGTTCCAAATTCTGTATTCCGAATTCCGTGTTCCGAATTCCGTGTTCCGAATTCCAAATTCCAAATTCCGTGTTCCAAATTCTGTATTCCGAATTCCGTGTTCCGAATTCCGTGTTCCGAATTCCAAATTCCAAATTCCAAATTCCAAATTCCAAATTCCAAATTCCATATTCCAAATTCCGTGTTCCAAATTCCGTGTTTGATTTCTGTGTTCCAAATTCTGTATTCCAAATTTCATGTTCCGTGTTCCAAATTCAGTATTCCAAATTCCGTATTCCGAATTCCAAGTTCCATGTTCTAAATTCCTTATTCCAAATTTCTTGTTCCAAATTCCATATTCCGTGTTCCGAATTCCAATTTCCGAATTCCGTGTTCCAAATTCCGTGTTCTAAATTCCGTGTTCCAAATTCTGTGTTCCAAATCCTGTATTCCATGTTCCGAATTCCAAATTCCAAATTCCAAATTCCGAATTTGAAATTCTGAATTCCTTATTCCAAATTCCCTGTTCTGAATTTCAAATTCCGTGTTCTGAATTCCAAATTCCTTATTCCAAATTCCGTGTTCCGAATTTCAAATTACGAATTCCAAATTCCGTATTTCAAATATCAAATTCCGTGTTCCGAATTCCGTGTTCCAAATTCCGTGTTCCGATTTCCGTGTCCCTAATTCCGTGTTCCGAGTTCCAAATTCCGCGTTCAGAGTTCCAAATTCCGTGTTCCGAGTTCCAAATTCCGTGTTCCGAATTCTGTTTTCCAAATTCCGTGTTCCGTGTTCCAAATTCCGTGTTCCGAGTTCCAAATTCCGTGTTCCGAGTTCCAAATTCTGTATTCCAAATTCCGTGTTCCGAATTCCAAATTCTGAATTCCTTATTCCAAATTCCCTGTTCTGAATTTCAAATTCCGAATTCCAAATTCCATATTCCAAATTCCGTGTTCCGAATTCCGTGTTCCGAATTCCATGTTCCGAATTCCAAATTCCAAATTCCACATTCCAAATTCCAAATTCCGTATTCCATATTCCAAATTCCGTGTTCCGAATTCCGTGTTTGATTTCTGTGTTCCAAATTCTGTATTCCAAATTCCGTGTTCCGAATTTCAAATTACGAATTCCAAATTCCGTATTTCAAATACCAAATTCCGTGTTCCGAATTCCGTGTTCCGATTTCCGTGTTCCAAATTCCGTGTTCCGATTTCCGTGTTCCTAATTCCGTGTTCCGAGTTCCAAATTCCGCGTTCAGAGTTCCAAATTCCGTGTTCCGAGTTCCAAATTCCGTGTTCCGAATTCTGTTTTCCAAATTCCGTGTTCCGTGTTCCAAATTCCGTGTTCCGAGTTCCAAATTCCGCGTTCAGAGTTCCAAATTCCGTGTTCCGAGTTCCAAATTCCGTATTCCAAATTCCGTGTTCCGAATTCCAAATTCTGAATTCCTTATTCCAAATTCCCTGTTCTGAATTTCAAATTCCGAATTCCAAATTCCATATTCCAAATTCCGTGTTCCGAATTCCGTGTTCCGAATTCCATGTTACGAATTCCAAATTCCAAATTCTGCATTCCAAATTCCGTATTCCATATTCCAAATTCCGTGTTCCGAATTCCGTGTTTGATTTCTGTGTTCCAAATTCTGTATTCCAAATTTCATGTTCCGTGTTCCAAATTCCAAATTCAGTATTCCAAATTCCGTATTCCGAATTCCAAGTTTCATGTTCTAAATTCCATATTCCATGTTCCAAATTCCGTATTCCAAATTCCGTGTTCCGAATTCCGTGTTCCGAATTCCGTGTTCCGAATTTTCATGTTCCGAATTCCGTGTTCCGAATTCCAAATTCCAAATTCCGTATTCCATATTCCAAATTCTGTGTTCCGAATTCATTGTTCCAAATTCCGTGTTCCAAAATTCCGTGTTCCGAATTCCAAATTCCGTGTTCCGAACTCCGTGTTCAGATTTCCGTGTTCCAAATTCTGTGTTCCGAATTCCAAATTCCGTATTCCAAATGACAAATTCCGTATTCCATATTCCAAATTCCGTGTTCCGAATTCCGTGTTTGATTTCTGTGTTCCAAATTCTGTATTCCAAATTTCATGTTCCGTGTTCCAAATTCCAAATTCAGTATTCCAAATTCCGTATTCCGAATTCCAAGTTCCATATTCCGTGTTCCAAATTCCGTATTCCAAATTCCGTGTTCCGAATTCCGTGTTCCGAATTCCGTGTTCCGAATTCCATGTTCCGAATTCCAAATTCCAAATTCCATATTCCCAATTCCAAATTCCGTGTTCCGAATTCCGTGTTCCGTGTTCCGAATTCCAAATTCCGTATTCCAAATTCCAAATTCCAAATTCCGTATTCCATATTCCAAATTCCGTGTTCCGAATTCCGTGTTTGATTTCTGTGTTCCATATTCTGTATTCCAAATTTCATGTTCCGTGTTCCAAATTCCAAATTCAGTATTCCATATTCCATATTCCGTGTTCCAAATTCCGTATTCCAAATTCCGTGTTCCGAATTCCGTGATCCGAATTCCATGTTCCGAATTCCGTGTTCCGAATTCCAAATTCCAAATTCCAAATTACAAATTACAAATTCCGTATTCCATATTCCGAATTCCGTGTTCCGAATTCCGTGTTCCGAATTCCGTGTTCCGAATTCCAAATTCCAAATTCCATATTCCAAATTCCAAATTCCATATTCCAAATTCCGTGTTCCGAATTCCGTGTTCCGATTTCCGTGTTCCAAATTCCGTGTTCCGATTTCCGTGTTCCTAATTCCGTGTTCCGAGTTCCAAATTCCGCGTTCAGAGTTCCAAATTCCGTGTTCCGATTTCCAAATTCCGTGTTCCGAATTCTGTTTTCCAAATTCCGTGTTCCAAATTCCGTGTTCCGAGTTCCAAATTCCGCGTTCAGAGTTCCAAATTCCATGTTCCGAGTTCCAAATTCCGTATTCCAAATTCCGTGTTCCGAATTCCGTGTTCCAAATTCTGTGTTCCGAATTCCGTGTTCCAAATTCCGTGTTCCGAATTCCGTGTTCCGAATTCCGTGTTCTGAATTCCGTGTTCCGAGTTCCAAATTTCAAATTCCGTGTTCTGAATTCCAAATTCCGTGTTCCGAATTCCAAATTCTGTGTTTCGAATTCCAAATTCCGTGTTCCGAATTCCAAATTCCGTGTTCCGAATTCCAAAGTCCGTGTTCCGAATTTCAAATTCCGTGTTCCGAATTCCAAATTCCGTGTTCTGAATTCATTATTCCAAATTCCGTATTCCAAATTCCGTGTTCCGAATTCCAAATTCCAAATTCCGTATTCCAAATTTCAAATTCTATATTCCAATTTCCGTATTCCAAATTCCAAATTCCGTATTCCGTATTCAAAATTCCGTGTTTTGAATTCCAAATTCCAATTTTCTTATTCCAAATTCCGTGTTCCAAATTCCGTGTTCCGAATTTCAAATTACAAATTCCAAATACTGTATTTCAAATACCAAATTCCGTGTTCCAAATTCCATGTTTCTAGTTCCAAATTCCGTGTTCCGAATTCCGTGGTCCGAATTTCAAATTCCATATTCCAAATTCCGTATTCCAAATTCCATATTCCGAATTCCGTGTTCCGAATTCCAAATTCCGTGTTCTGAATTCCATATTCCAAATTCAGTGATCCAAATTCAGTGTTCCAAATTCAGTGTTCCAAATTCCATGCTCCAAATTCCGTGTTCCGAATTCCAAATTCCGTGTTCCGAATTCTGTGTTCCGATTTCCGTGTTCCGAATTCCGTGTTCCGAATTCCAAATTCCGTATTCCAAATTCCAAATGACAAATTCCGTATTCCATATTCCAAATTCCGTGTTCCGAATTCCGTTTGATTTCTGTGTTCCAAATTCTGTATTCCAAATTTCATGTTCCGTGTTCCAAATTCCAAATTCAGTATTCCAAATTCCGTATTCCGAATTCCAAGTTCCATATTCCGTGTTCCAAATTCCGTATTCCAAATTCCGTGTTCTGAATTCCGTGTTCCAAATTCCGTGTTCCGAATTCCGTGTTCCGAATTCCAAATTCCAAATTCCGTGTTCCGAATTCCGTGTTCCGTGTTCCGAATTCCAAATTCCGTATTCCAAATTCCAAATTCCGTATTCCATATTCCAAATTCCGTGTTCCGAATTCCGTGTTTGATTTCTGTGTTCCAAATTCTGTATTCCAAATTCCCTGTTCTGAATTTCAAATTCCGTGTTCTGAATTCCAAATTCCTTATTCCAAATTCCGTGTTCCGAATTTCAAATTCCAAATTCCAAATTCCGTATTTCAAATACCAAATTCCGTGTTCCGAATTCCGTGTTCCGATTTCCGTGTTCCAAATTCCGTGTTCCGATTTCCGTGTTCCTAATTCCGTGTTCCGAGTTCCAAATTCCGCGTTCAGAGTTCCAAATTCCGTGTTCCGATTTCCAAATTCCGTGTTCCGAATTCTGTTTTCCAAATTCCGTGTTCCGTGTTCCAAATTCCGTGTTCCGAGTTCCAAATTCCGCGTTCAGAGTTCCAAATTCCATGTTCCGAGTTCCAAATTCCGTATTCCAAATTCCGTGTTCCGAATTCCAAATTCTGAATTCCTTATTCCAAATTCCCTGTTCTGAATTTCAAATTCCGAATTCCAAATTCCGTATTCCAAATTACAAATTACAAATTCCGTATTCCATATTCCAAATTCTGTGTTCCGAATTCATTGTTCCAAATTCCGTGTTCCGAATTCCAAATTCCGTGTTCCGAACTCCGTGTTCCGATTTCCGTGTTCCAAATTCTGTGTTCCGAATTCCAAATTCCGTATTCCAAATGACAAATTCCGTATTCCATATTCCAAATTCCGTGTTCCGAATTCCGTGTTCCGAATTCCATGTTCCGAATTCCAAATTCCAAATTCCATATTCCCAATTCCAAATTCCGTGTTCCGAATTCCGTGTTCCGTGTTCCGAATTCCAAATTCCGTATTCCAAATTCCAAATTCCGTATTCCATATTCCAAATTCCGTGTTCCGAATTCCGTGTTTGATTTCTGTGTTCCAAATTCTGTATTCCAAATTCCCTGTTCTGAATTTCAAATTCCGTGTTCTGAATTCCAAATTCCAAATTCCGTATTCCAAATTACAAATTACAAATTCCGTATTCCATATTCCAAATTCCGTGTTCCAAATTCCGTGTTCCGAATTCCAAATTCCAAATTCCAAATTCCATGTTCTGAATTCCAATTTCCGTGTTCTAAATTCCAAATTCCGTATTCCAAATTCCATGTTCTGAATTCCAAATTCCGTGTTCTGAATTCCAAATTCCGTGTTCTGAATTCCAAATTCCGTATTCCAAATTCCATGTTCTGAATTCCAAATTCCTTGTTCTGAATTCCAAATTCCGTGTTCTGAATTCCAAATTACGAGTTCGAATTTCAAATTCCGTGTTCTGGATTTCAAATTCTGTGTTCCGAATTCCAAATTCCGTGTTCTGAATTTATTATTCCAAATTCCGTTTTCCGAATTCCAAATTCCAAATTCCGTGTTCCGAATTCCGTGTTCTGAATTATTTTTCAAAATTCCGTATTCAAATTCCGTGTTCCGAATTCCGTGTTCCGAATTCCAAACTCCAAATTCCGTATTCCAAATTCCGTATTCCAAATTCCAAATTCTTTATTCCAAATTCAAAATTCCATATTCCAAATTCAAAATTCCGTATTCCAAATTCCAAATGCCGTATTCCAAATTCCTTATTCCAAATTCCGTGTTCCAAATTCTGTGTTCCAAATTCCGTATTCCATGTTCCGAATTCCAAATTCCGAATTCCGTGTTCCGAATTTGAAATTCTGAATTCCTTATTCCAAATTCCCTGTTCTGAATTTCAAATTCCGTGTTCTGAATTCCAAATTCCTTATTCCAAATTCCGTGTTCCGAATTTCAAATTACAAATTCCAAATTCCGTATTTCAAATACCAAATTCCGTGTTCCGAATTCCGTGTTCCGATTTCTGTGTTCCAAATTCCGTGTTCCGATTTCCGTGTTCCTAATTCCATGTTCCGAGTTCCAAATTCCACGTTCAGAGTTCCAAATTCCGTGTTCCGAGTTCCAAATTCCGTGTTCCGAATTCTGTTTTCCAAATTCCGTGTTCCGTGTTCCGAGTTCCAAATTCCGTTTTCCCGAATTCCAAATTCTGAATGCCTTATTCCAAATTCCCTGTTCTGAATTTCAAATTCCGAATTCCAAATTCCATATTCCAAATTCCGTGTTCCGAATTCCGTGTTCCGAATTCCAAATTCCAAATTCCAAATTCCAAATTCCGTATTCCATATTCCAAATTCCGTGTTCCGAATTCCGTGTTCCGAATTTTCATGTTCCGAATTCCGTGTTCCGAATTCCGTGTTCCGAATTCCAAATTCCAAATTCCGTATTCCAAATTCCAAATTCCAAATTCCGTATTCCAAATTCCAAATTCCAAATTCCGTATTCCAAATTCCAAATTCCAAATTCCGTATTCCATATTCCAAATTCCGTGTTCCGAATTCCGTGTTCCGAATTCCGTGTTCTGAATTCCGTGTTCCGAATTCCAAATTCCATATTCCAAATTCCATGTTCCGAATTCCGTGTTTGATTTCTGTGTTCCAAATTCTGTATTCCAAATTTCATGTTCCGTGTTCCAAATTCCAAATTCAGTATTCCAAATTCCGTATTCCGAATTCCAAGTTTCATGTTCTAAATTCCATATTCCGTGTTCCAAATTCTGTATTCCGAATTCCGTGTTCCGAATTCCAAATTCCAAATTCCGTGTTCCAAATTCTGTATTCCGAATTCCGTGTTCCGAATTCCGTGTTCCGAATTCCAAATTCCAAATTCCGTGTTCCAAATTCTGTATTCCGAATTCCGTGTTCCGAATTCCGTGTTCCGAATTCCAAATTCCAAATTCCAAATTCCAAATTCCAAATTCCATATTCCAAATTCCGTGTTCCAAATTCCGTGTTTGATTTCTGTGTTCCAAATTCTGTATTCCAAATTTCATGTTCCGTGTTCCAAATTCAGTATTCCAAATTCCGTATTCCGAATTCCAAGTTCCATGTTCTAAATTCCTTATTCCAAATTTCTTGTTCCAAATTCCATATTCCGTGTTCCGAATTCCAATTTCCGAATTCCGTGTTCCAAATTCCGTGTTCTAAATTCCGTGTTCCAAATTCTGTGTTCCAAATCCTGTATTCCATGTTCCGAATTCCAAATTCCAAATTCCAAATTCCGAATTTGAAATTCTGAATTCCTTATTCCAAATTCCCTGTTCTGAATTTCAAATTCCGTGTTCTGAATTCCAAATTCCTTATTCCAAATTCCGTGTTCCGAATTTCAAATTACGAATTCCAAATTCCGTATTTCAAATATCAAATTCCGTGTTCCGAATTCCGTGTTCCAAATTCCGTGTTCCGATTTCCGTGTCCCTAATTCCGTGTTCCGAGTTCCAAATTCCGCGTTCAGAGTTCCAAATTCCGTGTTCCGAGTTCCAAATTCCGTGTTCCGAATTCTGTTTTCCAAATTCCGTGTTCCGTGTTCCAAATTCCGTGTTCCGAGTTCCAAATTCCGTGTTCCGAGTTCCAAATTCTGTATTCCAAATTCCGTGTTCCGAATTCCAAATTCTGAATTCCTTATTCCAAATTCCCTGTTCTGAATTTCAAATTCCGAATTCCAAATTCCATATTCCAAATTCCGTGTTCCGAATTCCGTGTTCCGAATTCCATGTTCCGAATTCCAAATTCCAAATTCCACATTCCAAATTCCAAATTCCGTATTCCATATTCCAAATTCCGTGTTCCGAATTCCGTGTTTGATTTCTGTGTTCCAAATTCTGTATTCCAAATTTCATGTTCCGTGTTCCAAATTCCAAATTCAGTATTCCAAATTCCGTATTCCGAATTCCAAGTTCCATGTTCTAAATTCCATATTCCGTGTTCCAAATTCCGTATTCCAAATTCCGTGTTCCGAATTCCGTGTTCCGAATTCCGTGTTCCGAATTTTCATGTTCCGAATTCCGTGTTCCGAATTCCAAATTCCAAATTCCGTATTCCAAATTACAAATTACAAATTCCGTATTCCATATTCCAAATTCCGTGTTCCGAATTTCGTGTTCCGAATTCCGTGTTCCAAATTCCGTGTTCCGAATTCCAAATTCCAAATTCCAAATTCCATGTTCTGAATTCCAAATTCCGTGTTCTAAATTCCAAATTCCGTATTCCAAATTCCATGTTCTGAATTCCAAATTCCGTGTTCTGAATTCCAAATTCCATGTTCTGAATTCCAAATTCCGTATTCCAAATTCCATGTTCTGAATTCCAAATTCCTTGTTCTGAATTCCAAATTCCGTGTTCTGAATTCCAAATTACGAGTTCGAATTTCAAATTCCGTGTTCTGGATTTCAAATTCCGTGTTCCGAATTCCAAATTCCGTGTTCTGAATTTATTATTCCAAATTCCGTTTTCCGAATTCCAAATTCCAAATTCCGTGTTCCGAATTCCGTGTTCTGAATTAATTATTCAAAATTCCGTATTCAAATTCTGTGTTCCGAATTCCGTGTTCCGAATTCCAAACTCCAAATTCCGTATTCCAAATTCCGTATTCCAAATTCCAAATTCTTTATTCCAAATTCAAAATTCCATATTCCAAATTCAAAATTCTGTATTCCAAATTCCAAATGCCGTATTCCAAATTCCTTATTCCAAATTCCGTGTTCCGATTTCCGTGTTCCTAATTCCATGTTCCGAGTTCCAAATTCCGTGTTCCGAGTTCCAAATTCCGCGTTCAGAGTTCCAAATTCCGTGTTCCGAGTTCCAAATTCCGTATTCCAAATTCCGTGTTCCGAATTCCAAATTCTGAATTCCTTATTCCAAATTCCCTGTACTGAATTTCAAATTCCGAATTCCAAATTCCATATTCCAAATTCCGTGTTCCGAATTCCGTGTTCCGAATTCCGTGTTCCGAATTCCAAATTCCAAATTCCGCATTCCAAATTCCAAATTCCAAATTCCGTATTCCATATTCCGTGTTTGATTTCTGTGTTCCAAATTCTGTATTCCAAATTTCATGTTCCGTATTCCAAATTCCAAATTCCGTGTTCCAAATTCCGTGTTTGATTTCTGTGTTCCAAATTCTGTATTCCAAATTTCATGTTCCGTGTTCCAAATTCAGTATTCCAAATTCCGTATTCCGAATTCCAAGTTCCATGTTCTAAATTCCTTATTCCAAATTTCTTGTTCCAAATTCCATATTCCGTGTTCCGAATTCCAATTTCCGAATTCCGTGTTCCAAATTCCGTGTTCTAAATTCCGTGTTCCAAATTCTGTGTTCCAAATTCCGTATTCCATGTTCCGAATTCCAAATTCCGAATTCCAAATTCCGAATTTGAAATTCTGAATTCCTTATTCCAAATTCCCTGTTCTGAATTTCAAATTCCGTGTTCTGAATTCCAAATTCCTTATTCCAAATTCCGTGTTCCGAATTTCAAATTACGAATTCCAAATTCCGTATTTCAAATATCAAATTCCGTGTTCCGAATTCCGTGTTCCGATTTCCGTGTTTCAAATTCCATGTTCCGATTTCCGTGTTCCTAATTCTGTGTTCCGAGTTCCAAATTCCGCGTTCAGAGTTCCAAATTCCGTGTTCCGAGTTCCAAATTCCGTGTTCCGAATTCTGTTTTCCAAATTCCGTGTTCCGTGTTCCAAATTCCGTGTTCCGAGTTCCAAATTCCGCGTTCAGAGTTCCAAATTCCGTGTTCCGAGTTCCAAATTCCGTATTCCAAATTCCGTGTTCCGAATTCCAAATTCTGAATTCCTTATTCCAAATTCCCTGTTCTGAATTTCAAATTCCGAATTCCAAATTCCATATTCCAAATTCCGTGTTCCGAATTCCGTGTTCCGAATTCCATGTTCCGAATTCCAAATTCCAAATTCCGCATTCCAAATTCCAAATTCCAAATTCCAAATTCCATATTCCAAATTCCGTGTTCCGAACTCCGTGTTCCGATTTCCGTGTTCCAAATTCTGTGTTCCGAATTCCAAATTCCGTATTCCAAATTCCAAATGACAAATTCCGTATTCCATATTCCAAATTCCGTGTTCCGAATTCCAAGTTCCATATTCCGTGTTCCAAATTCCGTATTCCAAATTCCGTGTTCCGAATTCCGTGTTCCGAATTCCATGTTCCGAATTCCAAATTCCAAATTCCATATTCCCAATTCCAAATTCCGTGTTCCGAATTCCGTGTTCCGTGTTCCGAATTCCAAATTCTGTATTCCAAATTCCAAATTCCAAATTCCGTATTCCATATTCCAAATTCCGTGTTCCGAATTCCGTGTTTGATTTCTGTGTTCCATATTCTGTATTCCAAATTTCATGTTCCGTGTTCCAAATTCCAAATTCAGTATTCCATATTCCATATTCCGTGTTCCAAATTCCGTATTCCAAATTCCGTGTTCCGAATTCCGTGATCCGAATTCCATGTTCCGAATTCCGTGTTCCGAATTCCAAATTCCAAATTCCAAATTACAAATTACAAATTCCGTATTCCATATTCCGAATTCCGTGTTCCGAATTCCAAATTCCAAATTCCATATTCCAAATTCCAAATTCCATATTCCAAATTCCGTGTTCCGAATTCCGTGTTTGATTTCTGTGTTCCAAATTCTGTATTCCAAATTTCATGTTCCGTGTTCCAAATTCCAAATTCAGTATTCCAAATTCCGTATTCCGAATTCCAAGTTCCATGTTCTAAATTCCATATTCCGTGTTCCAAATTCTGTATTCCGAATTCCGTGTTCCGAATTCCGTGTTCCGAATTCCGTGTTCCGAATTCCAAATTCCAAATTCCGTATTCCAAATTCCAAATTACAAATTCCGTATTCCATATTCCAAATTCCGTGTTCCAAATTCCGTGTTTGATTTCTGTGTTCCAAATTCTGTATTCCAAATTTCATGTTCCGTGTTCCAAATTCAGTATTCCAAATTCCGTATTCCGAATTCCAAGTTCCATGTTCTAAATTCCTTATTCCAAATTTCTTGTTCCAAATTCCATATTCCGTGTTCCGAATTCCAATTTCCGAATTCTGTGTTCCAAATTCCGTGTTCTAAATTCCGTGTTCCGAATTCCGTGTTCCAAATTTGAAATTCAGAATTCCTTATTCCAAATTCCCTGTTCTGAATTTCAAATTCCGTGTTCTGAATTCCAAATTCCTTATTCCAAATTCCGTGTTCCGAATTTCAAATTACGAATTCCAAATTCCTTATTTCAAATACCAAATTCCGTGTTCCGAATTCTGTGTTCCGATTTCCGTGTTCCAAATTCTGTGTTCCGATTTCCGTGTTCCTAATTCCGTGTTCCGAGTTCCAAATTCCACGTTTAGAGTTCCAAATTCCGTGTTCCGAGTTCCAAATTCCGTGTTCCGAATTCCATGTTTGATTTCTGTGTTCCAAATTCTGTATTCCAAATTCCAAGTTCCATGTTCTAAATTCCATATTCTGTTTTCCATATTCTGTATTCCGAATTCCGTGTTCCGAATTCCGTGTTCCGAATTCCGTGTTCCGAATTCCAAATTCCAAATTCCGTATTCCAAATTCCAAATTACAAATTCCGTATTCCATATTCCAAATTCCGTGTTCCAAATTCCGTGTTTGATTTCTGTGTTCCAAATTCTGTATTCCAAATTTCATGTTCCGTGTTCCAAATTCAGTATTCCAAATTCCGTATTCCGAATTCCATATTCCGTGTTCCGAATTCCAATTTCCGAATTCCGTGTTCCAAATTCCATGTTCTAAATTCCGTGTTCCAAATTCTGTGTTCCAAATTCCGTATTCCATGTTCCGAATTCCAAATTCCGAATTCCGTGTTCCGAATTTGAAATTCTGAATTCCTTATTCCAAATTCCCTGTTCTGAATTTCAAATTCCGTGTTCTGAATTCCAAATTCCTTATTCCAAATTCCGTGTTCCGAATTTCAAATTACGAATTCCAAATTCCGTATTTCAAATACCAAATTCCGTGTTCCAAATTCCGTGTTCCGATTTCCGTGTTCCTAATTCCGTGTTCCGAGTTCCAAATTCCGCGTTCAGAGTTCCAAATTCCGTGTTCCGATTTCCAAATTCCGTGTTCCGAATTCTGTTTTCCAAATTCCGTGTTCCAAATTCCGTGTTCCGAGTTCCAAATTCCGCGTTCAGAGTTCCAAATTCCATGTTCCGAGTTCCAAATTCCGTATTCCAAATTCCGTGTTCCGAATTCCGTGTTCCAAATTCTGTGTTCCGAATTCCGTGTTCTGAATTCCGTGTTCCGAGTTCCAAATTTCAAATTCCGTGTTCTGAATTCCAAATTCCGTGTTCCGAATTCCAAATTCTGTGTTTCGAATTCCAAATTCCGTGTTCCGAATTCCAAATTCCGTGTTCCGAATTCCAAAGTCCGTGTTCCGAATTTCAAATTCCGTGTTCCGAATTCCAAATTCCGTGTTCTGAATTCATTATTCCAAATTCCGTATTCCAAATTCCGTGTTCCGAATTCCAAATTCCAAATTCCGTATTCCAAATTTCAAATTCTATATTCCAATTTCCGTATTCCAAATTCCAAATTCCGTATTCCGTATTCAAAATTCCGTGTTTTGAATTCCAAATTCCAATTTTCTTATTCCAAATTCCGTGTTCCAAATTCCGTGTTCCGAATTTCAAATTACAAATTCCAAATACTGTATTTCAAATACCAAATTCCGTGTTCCAAATTCCATGTTTCTAGTTCCAAATTCCGTGTTCCGAATTCCGTGGTCCGAATTTCAAATTCCATATTCCAAATTCCGTATTCCAAATTCCATATTCCGAATTCCGTGTTCCGAATTCCAAATTCCGTGTTCTGAATTCCATATTCCAAATTCAGTGATCCAAATTCAGTGTTCCAAATTCAGTGTTCCAAATTCCATGCTCCAAATTCCGTGTTCCGAATTCCAAATTCCGTGTTCCGAATTCTGTGTTCCGATTTCCGTGTTCCGAATTCCGTGTTCCGAATTCCAAATTCCGTATTCCAAATTCCAAATGACAAATTCCGTATTCCATATTCCAAATTCCGTGTTCCGAATTCCGTTTGATTTCTGTGTTCCAAATTCTGTATTCCAAATTTCATGTTCCGTGTTCCAAATTCCAAATTCAGTATTCCAAATTCCGTATTCCGAATTCCAAGTTCCATATTCCGTGTTCCAAATTCCGTATTCCAAATTCCGTGTTCTGAATTCCGTGTTCCAAATTCCGTGTTCCGAATTCCGTGTTCCGAATTCCAAATTCCAAATTCCGTGTTCCGAATTCCGTGTTCCGTGTTCCGAATTCCAAATTCCGTATTCCAAATTCCGTATTCCATATTCCAAATTCCGTGTTCCGAATTCCGTGTTTGATTTCTGTGTTCCAAATTCTGTATTCCAAATTCCCTGTTCTGAATTTCAAATTCCGTGTTCTGAATTCCAAATTCCTTATTCCAAATTCCGTGTTCCGAATTTCAAATTCCGAATTCCAAATTCCGTATTTCAAATACCAAATTCCGTGTTCCGAATTCCGTGTTCCGATTTCCGTGTTCCAAATTCCGTGTTCCGATTTCCGTGTTCCTAATTCCATGTTCCGAGTTCCAAATTCCGCGTTCAGAGTTCCAAATTCCGTGTTCCGATTTCCAAATTCCGTGTTCCGAATTCTGTTTTCCAAATTCCGTGTTCCGTGTTCCAAATTCCGTGTTCCGAGTTCCAAATTCCGCGTTCAGAGTTCCAAATTCCATGTTCCGAGTTCCAAATTCCGTATTCCAAATTCCGTGTTCCGAATTCCAAATTCTGAATTCCTTATTCCAAATTCCCTGTTCTGAATTTCAAATTCCGAATTCCAAATTCCGTATTCCAAATTACAAATTACAAATTCCGTATTCCATATTCCAAATTCTGTGTTCCGAATTCATTGTTCCAAATTCCGTGTTCCAAATTCCGTGTTCCGAATTCCAAATTCCGTGTTCCGAACTCCGTGTTCCGATTTCCGTGTTCCAAATTCTGTGTTCCGAATTCCAAATTCCGTATTCCAAATTCCAAATGACAAATTCCGTATTCCATATTCCAAATTCCGTGTTCCGAATTCCGTGTTCCGAATTCCATGTTCCGAATTCCAAATTCCAAATTCCATATTCCCAATTCCAAATTCCGTGTTCCGAATTCCGTGTTCCGTGTTCCGAATTCCAAATTCCGTATTCCAAATTCCAAATTCCGTATTCCATATTCCAAATTCCGTGTTCCGAATTCCGTGTTTGATTTCTGTGTTCCATATTCTGTATTCCAAATTTCATGTTCCGTGTTCCAAATTCCAAATTCAGTATTCCATATTCCATATTCCGTGTTCCAAATTCCGTATTCCAAATTCCGTTTTCCGAATTCCGTGATCCGAATTCCATGTTCCGAATTCCGTGTTCCGAATTCCAAATTCCAAATTACAAATTACAAATTACAAATTCCGTATTCCATATTCCGAATTCCGTGTTCCGAATTCCAAATTCCAAATTCCATATTCCAAATTCCAAATTCCATATTCCAAATTCCGTGTTCCGAATTCCATGTTTGATTTCTGTGTTCCAAATTCTGTATTCCAAATTTCATGTTCCGTGTTCCAAATTCCAAATTCAGTATTCCAAATTCCGTATTCCGAATTCCAAGTTCCATGTTCTAAATTCCATATTCCGTGTTCCAAATTCTGTATTCCGAATTCCGTGTTCCGAATTCCGTGTTCCGAATTCCGTGTTCCGAATTCCAAATTCCAAATTCCGTATTCCAAATTCCAAATTACAAATTCCGTATTCCATATTCCAAATTCCGTGTTCCAAATTCCGTGTTTGATTTCTGTGTTCCAAATTCTGTATTCCAAATTTCATGTTCCGTGTTCCAAATTCAGTATTCCAAATTCCGTATTCCGAATTCCAAGTTCCATGTTCTAAATTCCTTATTCCAAATTTCTTGTTCCAAATTCCATATTCCGTGTTCCGAATTCCAATTTCCGAATTCTGTGTTCCAAATTCCGTGTTCTAAATTCCGTGTTCCGAATTCCGTGTTCCGAATTTGAAATTCAGAATTCCTTATTCCAAATTCCCTGTTCTGAATTTCAAATTCCGTGTTCTGAATTCCAAATTCCTTATTCCAAATTCCGTGTTCCGAATTTCAAATTACGAATTCCAAATTCCTTATTTCAAATACCAAATTCCGTGTTCCGAATTCTGTGTTCCGATTTCCGTGTTCCAAATTCTGTGTTCCGATTTCCGTGTTCCTAATTCCGTGTTCCAAGTTCCAAATTCCACGTTTAGAGTTCCAAATTCCGTGTTCCGAGTTCCAAATTCCGTGTTCCGAATTCCATGTTTGATTTCTGTGTTCCAAATTCTGTATTCCAAATTCCAAGTTCCATGTTCTAAATTCCATATTCTGTGTTCCAAATTCTGTATTCCGAATTCCGTGTTCCGAATTCCGTGTTCCGAATTCCGTGTTCCGAATTCCAAATTCCAAATTCCGTATTCCAAATTCCAAATTACAAATTCCGTATTCCATATTCCAAATTCCGTGTTCCAAATTCCGTGTTTGATTTCTGTGTTCCAAATTCTGTATTCCAAATTTCATGTTCCGTGTTCCAAATTCAGTATTCCAAATTCCGTATTCCGAATTCCAAGTTCCATGTTCTAAATTCCTTATTCCAAATTTCTTGTTCCAAATTCCATATTCCGTGTTCCGAATTCCAATTTCCGAATTCCGTGTTCCAAATTCCATGTTCTAAATTCCGTGTTCCAAATTCTGTGTTCCAAATTCCGTATTCCATGTTCCGAATTCCAAATTCCGAATTCCGTGTTCCGAATTTGAAATTCTGAATTCCTTATTCCAAATTCCCTGTTCTGAATTTCAAATTCCCTGTTCTGAATTCCAAATTCCTTATTCCAAATTCCGTGTTCCGAATTTCAAATTACGAATTCCAAATTCCGTATTTCAAATACCAAATTCCGTGTTCCGAATTCCGTGTTCCGATTTCCGTGTTCCAAATTCCGTGTTCCGATTTCCGTGTTCCTAATTCCGTGTTCCGAGTTCCAAATTCCGCGTTCAGAGTTCCAAATTCCGTGTTCCGAGTTCCAAATTC
Source organism: Rana muscosa (assembly GCA_029206835.1). Taxonomy (NCBI): domain Eukaryota; kingdom Metazoa; phylum Chordata; class Amphibia; order Anura; family Ranidae; genus Rana; species Rana muscosa. The sequence continues at coordinate 1,600,832 of JARGYO010000046.1, forward strand.
CGTGTTCCGAATTCTGTTTTCCAAATTCCGTGTTCCGTGTTCCAAATTCCGTGTTCCGAGTTCCAAATTCCGCGTTCAGAGTTCCAAATTCCGTGTTCCGAGTTCCAAATTCCGTATTCCAAATTCCGTGTTCCGAATTCCAAATTCTGAATTCCTTATTCCAAATTCCCTGTTCTGAATTTCAAATTCCGAATTCCAAATTCCATATTCCAAATTCCGTGTTCCGAATTCCGTGTTCCGAATTCCATGTTACGAATTCCAAATTCCAAATTCTGCATTCCAAATTCCGTATTCCATATTCCAAATTCCGTGTTCCGAATTCCGTGTTTGATTTCTGTGTTCCAAATTCTGTATTCCAAATTTCATGTTCCGTGTTCCAAATTCCAAATTCAGTATTCCAAATTCCGTATTCCGAATTCCAAGTTCCATGTTCTAAATTCCATATTCCGTGTTCCAAATTCCGTATTCCAAATTCCGTGTTCCGAATTCCGTGTTCCGAATTCCGTGTTCCGAATTTTCATGTTCCGAATTCCGTGTTCCGAATTCCAAATTCCAAATTCCGTATTCCATATTCCAAATTCTGTGTTCCGAATTCATTGTTCCAAATTCCGTGTTCCAAATTCCGTGTTCCGAATTCCAAATTCCGTGTTCCGAACTCCGTGTTCAGATTTCCGTGTTCCAAATTCTGTGTTCCGAATTCCAAATTCCGTATTCCAAATGACAAATTCCGTATTCCATATTCCAAATTCCGTGTTCCGAATTCCGTGTTTGATTTCTGTGTTCCAAATTCTGTATTCCAAATTTCATGTTCCGTGTTCCAAATTCCAAATTCAGTATTCCAAATTCCGTATTCCGAATTCCAAGTTCCATATTCCGTGTTCCAAATTCCGTATTCCAAATTCCGTGTTCCGAATTCCGTGTTCCGAATTCCGTGTTCCGAATTCCATGTTCCGAATTCCAAATTCCAAATTCCATATTCCCAATTCCAAATTCCGTGTTCCGAATTCCGTGTTCCGTGTTCCGAATTCCAAATTCCGTATTCCAAATTCCAAATTCCAAATTCCGTATTCCATATTCCAAATTCCGTGTTCCGAATTCCGTGTTTGATTTCTGTGTTCCATATTCTGTATTCCAAATTTCATGTTCCGTGTTCCAAATTCCAAATTCAGTATTCCATATTCCATATTCCGTGTTCCAAATTCCGTATTCCAAATTCCGTGTTCCGAATTCCGTGATCCGAATTCCATGTTCCAAATTCCGTGTTCCGAATTCCAAATTCCAAATTCCAAATTACAAATTACAAATTCCGTATTCCATATTCCGAATTCCGTGTTCCGAATTCCGTGTTCCGAATTCCGTGTTCCGAATTCCAAATTCCAAATTCCATATTCCAAATTCCAAATTCCATATTCCAAATTCCGTGTTCCGAATTCCGTGTTTGATTTCTGTGTTCCAAATTCTGTATTCCAAATTTCATGTTCCGTGTTCCAAATTCCAAATTCAGTATTCCAAATTCCGTATTCCGAATTCCAAGTTCCATGTTCTAAATTCCATATTCCGTGTTCCAAATTCTGTATTCCGAATTCCGTGTTCCGAATTCCGTGTTCCGAATTCCGTGTTCCGAATTCCGTGTTCCGAATTCCAAATTCCAAATTCCATATTCCAAATTCCAAATTCCATATTCCAAATTCCGTGTTCCGAATTCCGTGTTTGATTTCTGTGTTCTAAATTCTGTATTCCAAATTTCATGTTCCGTGTTCCAAATTCCAAATTCAGTATTCCAAATTCCGTATTCCGAATTCCAAGTTCCATGTTCTAAATTCCATATTCCGTGTTCCAAATTCTGTATTCCGAATTCCGTGTTCCGAATTCCGTGTTCCGAATTCCGTGTTCCGAATTCCAAATTCCAAATTCCGTATTCCAAATTCCAAATTACAAATTCCGTATTCCATATTCCAAATTCCGTGTTCCAAATTCCGTGTTTGATTTCTGTGTTCCAAATTCTGTATTCCAAATTTCATGTTCCGTGTTCCAAATTCAGTATTCCAAATTCCGTATTCCGAATTCCAAGTTCCATGTTCTAAATTCCTTATTCCAAATTTCTTGTTCCAAATTCCATATTCCGTGTTCCGAATTCCAATTTCCGAATTCTGTGTTCCAAATTCCGTGTTCTAAATTCCGTGTTCCGAATTCCGTGTTCCGAATTTGAAATTCAGAATTCCTTATTCCAAATTCCCTGTTCTGAATTTCAAATTCCGTGTTCTGAATTCCAAATTCCTTATTCCAAATTCCGTGTTCCGAATTTCAAATTACGAATTCCAAATTCCTTATTTCAAATACCAAATTCCGTGTTCCGAATTCTGTGTTCCGATTTCCGTGTTCCAAATTCTGTGTTCCGATTTCCGTGTTCCTAATTCCGTGTTCCAAGTTCCAAATTCCACGTTTAGAGTTCCAAATTCCGTGTTCCGAGTTCCAAATTCCGTGTTCCGAATTCCATGTTTGATTTCTGTGTTCCAAATTCTGTATTCCAAATTCCAAGTTCCATGTTCTAAATTCCATATTCTGTGTTCCAAATTCTGTATTCCGAATTCCGTGTTCCGAATTCCGTGTTCCGAATTCCGTGTTCCGAATTCCAAATTCCAAATTCCGTATTCCAAATTCCAAATTACAAATTCCGTATTCCATATTCCAAATTCCGTGTTCCAAATTCCGTGTTTGATTTCTGTGTTCCAAATTCTGTATTCCAAATTTCATGTTCCGTGTTCCAAATTCAGTATTCCAAATTCCGTATTCCGAATTCCAAGTTCCATGTTCTAAATTCCTTATTCCAAATTTCTTGTTCCAAATTCCATATTCCGTGTTCCGAATTCCAATTTCCGAATTCCGTGTTCCAAATTCCATGTTCTAAATTCCGTGTTCCAAATTCTGTGTTCCAAATTCCGTATTCCATGTTCCGAATTCCAAATTCCGAATTCCGTGTTCCGAATTTGAAATTCTGAATTCCTTATTTTAAATTCCCTGTTCTGAATTTCAAATTCCGTGTTCTGAATTCCAAATTCCTTATTCCAAATTCCGTGTTCCGAATTTCAAATTACGAATTCCAAATTCCGTATTTCAAATACCAAATTCCGTGTTCCGAATTCCGTGTTCCGATTTCCGTGTTCCAAATTCCGTGTTCCGATTTCCGTGTTCCTAATTCCGTGTTCCGAGTTCCAAATTCCGCGTTCAGAGTTCCAAATTCCGTGTTCCGAGTTCCAAATTCCGTGTTCCGAATTCTGTTTTCCAAATTCCGTGTTCCGTGTTCCAAATTCCGTGTTCCGAGTTCCAAATTCCGCGTTCAGAGTTCCAAATTCCGTGTTCCGAGTTCCAAATTCCGTATTCCAAATTCCGTGTTCCGAATTCCAAATTCTGAATTCCTTATTCCAAATTCCCTGTTCTGAATTTCAAATTCCGAATTCCAAATTCCATATTCCAAATTCCGTGTTCCGAATTCCGTGTTCCGAATTCCATGTTACGAATTCCAAATTCCAAATTCTGCATTCCAAATTCCGTATTCCATATTCCAAATTCCGTGTTCCGAATTCCGTGTTTGATTTCTGTGTTCCAAATTCTGTATTCCAAATTTCATGTTCCGTGTTCCAAATTCCAAATTCAGTATTCCAAATTCCGTATTCCGAATTCCAAGTTCCATGTTCTAAATTCCATATTCCGTGTTCCAAATTCCGTATTCCAAATTCCGTGTTCCGAATTCCGTGTTCCGAATTCCGTGTTCCGAATTTTCATGTTCCGAATTCCGTGTTCCGAATTCCAAATTCCAAATTCCGTATTCCATATTCCAAATTCTGTGTTCCGAATTCATTGTTCCAAATTCCGTGTTCCAAATTCCGTGTTCCGAATTCCAAATTCCGTGTTCCGAACTCCGTGTTCAGATTTCCGTGTTCCAAATTCTGTGTTCCGAATTCCAAATTCCGTATTCCAAATGACAAATTCCGTATTCCATATTCCAAATTCCGTGTTCCGAATTCCGTGTTTGATTTCTGTGTTCCAAATTCTGTATTCCAAATTTCATGTTCCGTGTTCCAAATTCCAAATTCAGTATTCCAAATTCCGTATTCCGAATTCCAAGTTCCATATTCCGTGTTCCAAATTCCGTATTCCAAATTCCGTGTTCCGAATTCCGTGTTCCGAATTCCGTGTTCCGAATTCCATGTTCCGAATTCCAAATTCCAAATTCCATATTCCCAATTCCAAATTCCGTGTTCCGAATTCCGTGTTCCGTGTTCCGAATTCCAAATTCCGTATTCCAAATTCCAAATTCCAAATTCCGTATTCCATATTCCAAATTCCGTGTTCCGAATTCCGTGTTTGATTTCTGTGTTCCATATTCTGTATTCCAAATTTCATGTTCCGTGTTCCAAATTCCAAATTCAGTATTCCATATTCCATATTCCGTGTTCCAAATTCCGTATTCCAAATTCCGTGTTCCGAATTCCGTGATCCGAATTCCATGTTCCAAATTCCGTGTTCCGAATTCCAAATTCCAAATTCCAAATTACAAATTACAAATTCCGTATTCCATATTCCGAATTCCGTGTTCCGAATTCCGTGTTCCGAATTCCGTGTTCCGAATTCCAAATTCCAAATTCCATATTCCAAATTCCAAATTCCATATTCCAAATTCCGTGTTCCGAATTCCGTGTTTGATTTCTGTGTTCCAAATTCTGTATTCCAAATTTCATGTTCCGTGTTCCAAATTCCAAATTCAGTATTCCAAATTCCGTATTCCGAATTCCAAGTTCCATGTTCTAAATTCCATATTCCGTGTTCCAAATTCTGTATTCCGAATTCCGTGTTCCGAATTCCGTGTTCCGAATTCCAAATTCCAAATTCCGTATTCCAAATTCCAAATTACAAATTCCGTATTCCATATTCCAAATTCCGTGTTCCAAATTCCGTGTTTGATTTCTGTGTTCCAAATTCTGTATTCCAAATTTCATGTTCCGTGTTCCAAATTCAGTATTCCAAATTCCGTATTCCGAATTCCAAGTTCCATGTTCTAAATTCCTTATTCCAAATCTCTTGTTCCAAATTCCATATTCCGTGTTCCGAATTCCAATTTCCGAATTCCGTGTTCCAAATTCCATGTTCTAAATTCCGTGTTCCGAATTCCGTGTTCCGAATTTGAAATTCAGAATTCCTTATTCCAAATTCCCTGTTCTGAATTTCAAATTCCGTGTTCTGAATTCCAAATTCCTTATTCCAAATTCCGTGTTCCGAATTTCAAATTACGAATTCCAAATTCCTTATTTCAAATACCAAATTCCGTGTTCCGAATTCCGTGTTCCGATTTCCGTGTTCCAAATTCCGTGTTCCGATTTCCGTGTTCCTAATTCCGTGTTCCGAGTTCCAAATTCCACGTTCAGAGTTCCAAATTCCGTGTTCCGAGTTCCAAATTCCGTGTTCCGAATTCTGTTTTCCAAATTCCGTGTTCCAAATTCCGTGTTCCGAGTTCCAAATTCCGCGTTCAGAGTTCCAAATTCCATGTTCCAAATTCCGTGTTCCGAATCCCAAATTCTGAATTCCTTATTCCAAATTCCCTGTTCTGAATTTCAAATTCCGAATTCCAAATTCCATATTCCAAATTCCGTGTTCCGAATTCCGTGTTCCGAATTCCAAATTCCGCATTCCAAATTCCAAATTCCGTATTCCATATTCCAAATTCCGTGTTCCGAATTCCGTGTTTGATTTCTGTGTTCCAAATTCTGTATTCCAAATTTCATGTTCCGTGTTCCAAATTCCAAATTCAGTATTCCAAATTCCGTATTCCGAATTCCAAGTTCCATGTTCTAAATTCCATATTCCGTGTTCTAAATTCCGTATTCCAAATTCCGTGTTCCGAATTCCGTGTTCCGAATTGTCATGTTCCGAATTCCGTGTTCCGAATTCCGTGTTCCGAATTCCAAATTCCAAATTCCGTATTCCAAATTCCAAATTACAAATTCCGTATTCCATATTCCAAATTCCGTGTTCCGAATTCCGTGTTCTGAATTCCGTGTTCCGAATTCCAAATTCCAAATTCCGTATTCCAAATTACAAATTACAAATTCCGTATTCCATATTCCAAATTCTGTGTTCCGAATTCCGTGTTTGATTTCTGTGTTCCAAATTCTGTATTCCAAATTTCATGTTCCGTGTTCCAAATTCCAAATTCAGTATTCCGTATTCCGAATTCCAAGTTCCATGTTCTAAATTCCATATTCCGTGTTCCGAATTCCGTGTTCCGAATTCCGTGTTCCGAATTCCAAATTACAAATTACAAATTACAAATTCCGTGTTCCATATTCCAAATTCCGTGTTCCGAATTCCGTGTTCCGAATTCCGTGTTCCAAATTCCGTGTTCCAAATTCCAAATTCCGTATTCCAAATTCCATATTCCATATTCCAAAATCCGTGTTCCGAATTCCGTGTTGATTTCTGTGTTCCAAATTCTGTAATCCAAATTTCATGTTCCGTGTTCCAAATTCCAAATTCAGTATTCCATATTCCATATTCCGTGTTCCAAATTCCGTATTCCAAATTCCGTGTTCCGAATTCCGTGATCCGAATTCCATGTTCCGAATTCCGTGTTCCGAATTCCAAATTCCAAATTCCAAATTCCAAATTACAAATTCCGTATTCCATATTCCGAATTCCGTGTTCCGAATTCCGTGTTCCGAATTCCGTGTTCCGAATTCCAAATTCCAAATTCCATATTCCAAATTCCAAATTCCATATTCCAAATTCCGTGTTCCGAATTCCGTGTTTGATTTCTGTGTTCCAAATTCTGTATTCCAAATTTCATGTTCCGTGTTCCAAATTCCAAATTCAGTATTCCAAATTCCGTATTCCGAATTCCAAGTTCCATGTTCTAAATTCCATATTCCGTGTTCCAAATTCTGTATTCCGAATTCCGTGTTCCGAATTCCGTGTTCCGAATTCCGTGTTCCGAATTCCAAATTCCAAATTCCAAATTCCAAATTCCAAATTACAAATTCCGTATTCCATATTCCAAATTCCGTGTTCCAAATTCCGTGTTTGATTTCTGTGTTCCAAATTCTGTATTCCAAATTTCATGTTCCGTGTTCCAAATTCAGTATTCCAAATTCCGTATTCCGAATTCCAAGTTCCATGTTCTAAATTCCTTATTCCAAATTTCTTGTTCCAAATTCCATATTCCGTGTTCCGAATTCCAATTTCCGAATTCCGTGTTCCGAATTCCGTGTTCCGAATTTGAAATTCAGAATTCCTTATTCCAAATTCCCTGTTCTGAATTTCAAATTCCGTGTTCTGAATTCCAAATTCCTTATTCCAAATTCCGTGTTCCGAATTTCAAATTACGAATTCCAAATTCCTTATTTCAAATACCAAATTCCGTGTTCCGAATTCCGTGTTCCGATTTCCGTGTTCCAAATTCCGTGTTCCGATTTCCGTGTTCCTAATTCCGTGTTCCGAGTTCCAAATTCCACGTTCAGAGTTCCAAATTCCGTGTTCCGAGTTCCAAATTCCGTGTTCCGAATTCTGTTTTCCAAATTCCGTGTTCCAAATTCCGTGTTCCGAGTTCCAAATTCCGCGTTCAGAGTTCCAAATTCCCTGTTCTGAATTTCAAATTCCGAATTCCAAATTCCATATTCCAAATTCCGTGTTCCGAATTCCGTGTTCCGAATTCCAAATTCCGCATTCCAAATTCCAAATTCCGTATTCCATATTCCAAATTCCGTGTTCCGAATTCCGTGTTTGATTTCTGTGTTCCAAATTCTGTATTCCAAATTTCATGTTCCGTGTTCTAAATTCCGTATTCCAAATTCCGTGTTCCGAATTCCGTGTTCCGAATTGTCATGTTCCGAATTCCGTGTTCCGAATTCCGTGTTCCGAATTCCAAATTCCAAATTCCGTATTCCAAATTCCAAATTACAAATTCCGTATTCCATATTCCAAATTCCGTGTTCCGAATTCCGTGTTCTGAATTCCGTGTTCTGAATTCCAAATTCCGTATTCCAAATTACAAATTACAAATTCCGTATTCCATATTCCAAATTCTGTGTTCCGAATTCCATGTTTGATTTCTGTGTTCCAAATTCTGTATTCCAAATTTCATGTTCCGTGTTCCAAATTCCAAATTCAGTATTCCAAATTCCGTATTCCGAATTCCAAGTTCCATGTTCTAAATTCCATATTCCGTGTTCCAAATTCTGTATTCCGAATTCCGTGTTCCGAATTCCGTGTTCCGAATTCCGTGTTCCGAATTCCAAATTCCAAATTCCAAATTCCAAATTCCAAATTACAAATTCCGTATTCCATATTCCAAATTCCGTGTTCCAAATTCCGTGTTTGATTTCTGTGTTCCAAATTCTGTATTCCAAATTTCATGTTCCGTGTTCCAAATTCAGTATTCCAAATTCCGTATTCCGAATTCCAAGTTCCATGTTCTAAATTCCTTATTCCAAATTTCTTGTTCCAAATTCCATATTCCGTGTTCCGAATTCCAATTTCCGAATTCCGTGTTCCGAATTCCGTGTTCCGAATTTGAAATTCAGAATTCCTTATTCCAAATTCCCTGTTCTGAATTTCAAATTCCGTGTTCTGAATTCCAAATTCCTTATTCCAAATTCCGTGTTCCGAATTTCAAATTACGAATTCCAAATTCCTTATTTCAAATACCAAATTCCGTGTTCCGAATTCCGTGTTCCGATTTCCGTGTTCCAAATTCCGTGTTCCGATTTCCTTGTTCCTAATTCCGTGTTCCGAGTTCCAAATTCCACGTTCAGAGTTCCAAATTCCGTGTTCCGAGTTCCAAATTCCGTGTTCCGAATTCTGTTTTCCAAATTCCGTGTTCCAAATTCCGTGTTCCGAGTTCCAAATTCCGCGTTCAGAGTTCCAAATTCCCTGTTCTGAATTTCAAATTCCGAATTCCAAATTCCATATTCCAAATTCCGTGTTCCGAATTCCGTGTTCCGAATTCCAAATTCCGCATTCCAAATTCCAAATTCCGTATTCCATATTCCAAATTCCGTGTTCCGAATTCCGTGTTTGATTTCTGTGTTCCAAATTCTGTATTCCAAATTTCATGTTCCGTGTTCTAAATTCCGTATTCCAAATTCCGTGTTCCGAATTCCGTGTTCCGAATTGTCATGTTCCGAATTCCGTGTTCCGAATTCCGTGTTCCGAATTCCAAATTCCAAATTCCGTATTCCAAATTCCAAATTACAAATTCCGTATTCCATATTCCAAATTCCGTGTTCCGAATTCCGTGTTCTGAATTCCGTGTTCTGAATTCCAAATTCCGTATTCCAAATTACAAATTACAAATTCCGTATTCCATATTCCAAATTCTGTGTTCCGAATTCCATGTTTGATTTCTGTGTTCCAAATTCTGTATTCCAAATTTCATGTTCCGTGTTCCAAATTCCAAATTCAGTATTCCAAATTCCGTATTCCGAATTCCAAGTTCCATGTTCTAAATTCCATATTCCGTGTTCCGAATTCCGTGTTCCGAATTCCGTGTTCCGAATTCCAAATTCCAAATTACAAATTCCGTGTTCCATATTCCAAATTCCGTGTTCCGAATTCCGTGTTCCGGATTCCGTGTTCCAAATTCCGTGTTCCAAATTCCAAATTCCGTATTCCAAATTCCATATTCCATATTCCAAATTCCGTGTTCCGAATTCCGTGTTGATTTCTGTGTTCCAAATTCTGTAATCCAAATTTCATGTTCCATGTTCCAAATTCCAAATTCAGTATTCCAAATTCCGTATTCTGAATTCCAAGTTCCATGTTCTAAATTCCATATTTCGAGTTCCAAATTCTGTATTCCGAATTCCGTTTCCCGAATTCCGTGTTCCGAATTCCGTGTTCCAAATTCCAAATTCCAAATTCCGTATTCCAAATTCCAAATTCCGTATTCCATATTCCAAATTCTGTGTTCCAAATTCCGTGTTTGATTTCTGTGTTCCAAATTCTGTATTCCAAATTTCATGTTCCGTGTTCCAAATTCCAAATTCAGTATTCCAAATTCCGTATTCCGAATTCCAAGTTCCATGTTCTAAATTCCATATTCCGTGTTCCAAATTCCGTATTCCAAATTCCGTGTTCCGAATTCCGTGTTCCGAATTCTGTGTTCCGAATTTTCATGTTCCGAATTCCGTGTTCCGAATTCCAAATTCCAAATTCCGTATTCCAAATTCCAAATTACAAATTCCGTATTCCATATTCCAAATTCCGTGTTCCGAATTCCGTGTTCTGAATTCCGTGTTCCAAATTCCAAATTCCAAATTCCAAATTCCATGTTCTGAATTCCAAATTCCGTGTTCTAAATTCCAAATTCCAAATTCCGTGTTCCGAATTCCGTGTTCTGAATTAATTATTCCAAATTCCGTTTTCCGAATTCCAAATTCCAAATTCCGTGTTCCGAATTCCGTGTTCTGAATTAATTATTCAAAATTCCGTATTCAAATTCCGTGTTCCGAATTCCGTGTTCCGAATTCCAAACTCCAAATTCCGTATTCCAAATTCCGTATTCCAAATTCCAAATTCTTTATTCCAAATTCAAAATTCCATATTCCAAATTCAAAATTCCGTATTCCAAATTCCAAATGCCGTATTCCAAATTCCTTATTCCAAATTCCGGGTTTCAAATTCCAAATTCCCAATTTCGTATTCCAAACTCCTTATTCCAAATTCCGTGTTCCGAATTTCAAATTACAAAATCCAAATTCCGTATTTCAAATACCAAATTCCGTGTTCCGAATTCCGTGTTCCGATTTCCATGTTCCAAATTCCGTGTTCCGATTTCCGTGTTCCTAATTCCGTGTTCCGAGTTCCAAATTCCGTGTTCTGAATTCCGTGTTCCAAATTCCGTGTTCCGAATTCCGTGTTCTGAATTCCGTGTTCCGAATTCCATGTTCCAAATTCCACGTTCCGAATTCCAAATTCCAAATTCCGTATTCCAAATTACAAATTACAAATTCTGTATTCCAAATTCCAAATTCTGTATTCTGAATTCTAAATTCAAAAATTATGTGTTCCGTATTCCGTGTTCCGAATTCAAAAATACCGTATTCCAAATTTTGTGTTCCGAATTCCGTGTTCCGAATTCCGTGTTCCGAATTCCAAATTCCATGTTCTGAATTCCGTATTCCAAATTCAGTGTTCCAAATTCTGTGTTCCAAATTCCGTGTTCCAAATTCCATGTTCCGAATTCCAAATTCCGTGTTCAGAATTCCGTGTTCCAAATTCTGTGTTCCAAATTCCGTGTTCCAAATTCCGTGTTCCAAATTCCGTGTTCCGAATTCCGTGTTCTGAATTCCGTGTTCCGAGTTACAAATTTCAAATTCCGTGTTCTGAATTCCAAATTCCGTGTTCCGAATTCCAAATTCTGTGTTTCGAATTCCAAATTCCGTGTTCCGAATTCCAAATTCCGTGTTCCGAATTCCAAAGTCCGTGTTCCGAATTTCAAATTCCGTGTTCCGAATTCCAAATTCCGTGTTCTGAATTCATTATTCCAAATTTCGTATTCCAAATTCCGTGTTCCGAATTCCAAATTCCAAATTCCGTATTCCAAATTTCAAATTCTATATTCCAATTTCCGTATTCCAAATTCCAAATTCCGTATTCAAAATTCTGTGTTTTGAATTCCAAATTCCAATTTTCTTATTCCAAATTCCGTGTTCCAAATTCCGTGTTCCGAATTTCAAATTACGAATTCCAAATACTGTATTTCAAATACCAAATTCCGTGTTCCAAATTCCATGTTTCTAGTTCCAAATTCCGTGTTCCGAATTCCGTGGTCCGAATTTCAAATTCTATATTCCAAATTCCGTATTCCAAATTCCATATTCCGAATTCCGTGTTCCGAATTCCAAGTTCCGTGTTCTGAATTCCATATTCCAAATTCAGTGATCCAAATTCCGTGTTCCAAATTCCGTGTTCCGAATTCCAAATTCCGTGTTCCGAATTCTGTGTTCCGATTTCCGTGTTCCGAATTCCTTGTTCCGAATTCCAAATTCCGTATTCCAAATTCCAAATGACAAATTCCGTATTCCATATTCCAAATTCCGTGTTCCGAATTCCGTGTTTGATTTCTGTGTTCCAAATTCTGTATTCCAAATTTCATGTTCCGTGTTCCAAATTCCAAATTCAGTATTCCAAATTCCGTATTCCGAATTCCAAGTTCCATATTCCGTGTTCCAAATTCCGTATTCCAAATTCCGTGTTCCGAATTCCGTGTTCCGAATTCCGTGTTCCGAATTCCGTGTTCCGAATTCCAAATTCCAAATTCCATATTCCCAATTCCAAATTCCGTGTTCCAAATTCTGTGTTCCGTGTTCTGAATTCCAAATTCCGTATTTCAAATTCCGTATTCCATATTCCAAATTCCGTGTTCCGAATTCCGTGTTTGATTTCTGTGTTCCAAATTCTGTATTCCAAATTTCATGTTCCGTGTTCCAAATTCCAAATTCAGTATTCCATATTCCATATTCCGTGTTCCAAATTCCGTATTCCAAATTCCGCGTTCCGAATTCCGTGATCCAAATTCCGTGTTCCGAATTCCGTGTTCCGAATTCCAAATTCCAAATTCCAAATTCCAAATTACAAATTACAAATTACAAATTCCGTATTTCATATTCCGAATTCCGTGTTCCGAATTCCGTGTTCCGAATTCCGTGTTCCGAATTCCAAATTCCATATTCCAAATTCCAAATTCCATATTCCAAATTCCGTGTTCCGAATTCCGTGTTTGATTTCTGTGTTCCAAATTCTGTATTCCAAATTTCATGTTCCGTGTTCCAAATTCCAAATTCAGTATTCCAAATTCCGTATTCCGAATTCCAAGTTCCATGTTCTAAATTCCATATTCCGTGTTCCAAATTCTGTATTCCGAATTCCGTGTTCCGAATTCCGTGTTCCGAATTCCGTGTTCCGAATTCCAAATTCCAAATTCCGTATTCCAAATCCCAAACTACAAATTCCGTATTCCATATTCCAAATTCCGTGTTCCAAATTCCGTGTTTGATTTCTGTGTTCCAAATTCTGTATTCCAAATTTCATGTTCCGTGTTCCAAATTCAGTATTCCAAATTCCGTATTCCATATTCCAAATTCCGTGTTCCAAATTCCGTGTTTGATTTCTGTGTTCCAAATTCTGTATTCCAAATTTCATGTTCCGTGTTCCAAATTCTGTGTTCCAAATTCCGTATTCCATGTTCCGAATTCCAAATTCCGAATTCCGTGTTCCGAATTTGAAATTCTGAATTCCTTATTCCAAATTCCCTGTTCTGAATTTCAAATTCCGTGTTCTGAATTCCAAATTCCTTATTCCAAATTCCGTGTTCCGAATTTCAAATTACGAATTCCAAATTCCGTATTTCAAATACCAAATTTCGTGTTCCGAATTCCGTGTTCCGATTTACGTGTTCCAAATTCCGTGTTCCGATTTCCGTGTTCCAAATTCCGCGTTCCGAGTTCCAAATTCCGCGTTCAGAGTTCCAAATTCCGTGTTCCGAGTTCCAAATTCCGTATTCCAAATTCCGTGTTCCGAATTCCAAATTCTGAATTCCTTATTCCAAATTCCCTGTTCTGAATTTCAAATTACGAATTCCAAATTCCATATTCCAAATTCCGTGTTCCGAATTCCGTGTTCTGAATTCCATGTCCCGAATTCCAAATTCCAAATTCTGCATTCCAAATTCCAAATTCCAAATTCCGTATTCCATATTCCAAATTCCGTGTTCCGAATTCCGTGTTTGATTTCTGTGTTCCAAATTCTGTATTCCAAATTTCATGTTCCGTGTTCCAAATTCCAAATTCAGTATTCCAAATTCCGTATTCCGAATTCCAAGTTCCATGTTCTAAATTCCATATTCCGTGTTCCAAATTCCGTATTCCAAATTCCGTGTTCCGAATTCCGTGTTCCGAATTCCGTGTTCCGAATTTTCATGTTCCGAATTCCGTGTTCCGAATTCCAAATTCCAAATTCCATATTCCAAATTACAAATTACAAATTCCGTATTCCATATTCCAAATTCTGTGTTCCGAATTCAGTGTTCCAAATTCCGTGTTCCAAATTCCGTGTTCCGAATTCCAAATTCCGTGTTCCGAATTCCGTGTTCCGATTTCCGTGTTCCGAATTCCGTGTTCCGAATTCCAAATTCCGTATTCCAAATTCCAAATGACAAATTCCGTATTCCATATTCCAAATTCCGTGTTCCGAATTCCGTGTTTGATTTCTGTGTTCCAAATTCTGTATTCCAAATTTCATGTTCCGTGTTCCAAATTCCAAATTCAGTATTCCAAATTCTGTATTCCGAATTCCAAGTTCCATATTCCGTGTTCCAAATTCCGTATTCCAAATTCCGTGTTCCGAATTCCGTGTTCCGAATTCCGTGTTCCGAATTCCGTGTTCTGAATTCCAAATTCCAAATTCCATATTCCCAATTCCAAATTCCGTGTTCCGAATTCCGTGTTCCGTGTTCCGAATTCCAAATTCTGTATTCCAAATTCATAATTCCAAATTCCCTATTCCATATTCCAAATTCCGTGTTCCGAATTCCGTGTTTGATTTCTGTGTTCCAAATTCTGTATTCCAAATTTCATGTTCCGTGTTCCAAATTCCAAATTCAGTATTCCATATTCCATATTCCGTGTTCCAAATTCCATATTCCAAATTCCGTGTTCCGAATTCCATGATCCGAATTCCATGTTCCGAATTCCGTGTTCCGAATTCCAAATTCCAAATTCCAAATTCCAAATTCCAAATTCCATATTCCGAATTCCGTGTTCCGAATTCCGTGTTCCGAATTCTGTGTTCCGAATTCCAAATTCCATATTCCAAATTCCAAATTCCATATTCCAAATTCCGTGTTCCGAATTCCGTGTTCCGAATTCCGTGTTCCGAATTCCGTGTTCCCGAATTCCAAATTCCAAATTCCATATTCCAAATTCCAAATTCCATATTCCAAATTCCATGTTCCGAATTCCGTGTTTGATTTCTGTGTTCCAAATTCTGTATTCCAAATTTCATGTTCCGTGTTCCAAATTCCAAATTCAGTATTCCAAATTCCGTATTCCGAATTCCAAGTTCCATGTTCTAAATTCCATATTCCGTGTTCCAAATTCTGTATTCCGAATTCCGTGTTCCGAATTCCGTGTTCCGAATTCCAAATTCCAAATTCCGTATTCCAAATTCCAAATTACAAATTCTGTATTCCATATTCCAAATTCTGTATTCCAAATTTCATGTTCCGTGTTCCAAATTCAGTATTCCAAATTCCGTATTCCGAATTCCAAGTTCCATGTTCTAAATTCCTTATTCCAAATTTCTTGTTCCAAATTCCATATTCCGTGTTCCAAATTCCAAATTCCAAATTCCGTATTCCATATTCCGAATTCCGTGTTCCGAATTCCGTGTTCCAAATTCTGTATTCCATGTTCCGAATTCCAAATTCCGAATTCCGTGTTCCGAATTTGAAATTCTGAATTCCTTATTCCAAATTCCCTGTTCTGAATTTCAAATTCCGTGTTCTGAATTCCAAATTCCTTATTCCAAATTCCGTGTTCCGAATTTCAAATTACGAAATCCAAATTCCGTATTTCAAATACCAAATTCCGTGTTCCGATTTCCGTGTTCCAAATTCCGTGTTCCGATTTCCGTGTTCCAAATTCCGTGTTCCGAGTTCCAAATTCCGCGTTCAGAGTTCCAAATTCCGTGTTCCGAGTTCCAAATTCCATATTCCAAATTCCGTGTTCCGAATTCCAAATTCTGAATTGCTTATTCCAAATTCCCTGTTCTGAATTTCAAATTCCGAATTCCAAATTCCATATTCCAAATTCCGTGTTCCGAATTCCGTGTTCCGAATTCCGTGTTTGATTTCTGTGTTCCAAATTCTGTATTCCAAATTTCATGTTCTGTGTTCCAAAGACCAAATTCAGTATTCCAAATTCCGTATTCCGAATTCCAAGTTCCATGTTCTAAATTCCATATTCCGTGTTCCAAATTCCGTATTCCAAATTCCGTGTTCCGAATTCCGTGTTCCGAATTCCGTGTTCCGAATTTTCATGTTCCAAATTCCGTATTCCAAATTACAAATTACAAATTCCGTATTCCATATTCCAAATTCTGTGTTCCGAATTCAGTGTTCCAAATTCCGTGTTCCAAATTCCGTGTTCCGAATTCCAAATTCCGTGTTCCGAATTCCGTGTTCCGATTTCCGTGTTCCGAATTCCGTGTTCCGAATTCCAAATTCCGTATTCCAAATTCCAAATGACAAATTCCGTATTCCATATTCCAAATTCCGTGTTCCGAATTCCGTGTTTGATTTCTGTGTTCCAAATTCTGTATTCCAAATTTCATGTTCCGTGTTCCAAATTCCAAATTCAGTATTCCAAATTCCGTATTCCGAATTCCAAGTTCCATATTCCGTGTTCCAAATTCCGTATTCCAAATTCCGTGTTCCGAATTCCGTGTTCCGAATTCCGTGTTCCGAGTTCCAAATTCCGTATTCCAAATTCCGTGTTCCGAATTCCAAATTCTGAATTCCTTATTCCAAATTCCCTGTTCTGAATTTCAAATTACGAATTCCAAATTCCATATTCCAAATTCCGTGTTCCGAATTCCGTGTTCTGAATTCCATGTCCCGAATTCCAAATTCCAAATTCTGCATTCCAAATTCCAAATTCCAAATTCCGTATTCCATATTCCAAATTCCGTGTTCCGAATTCCGTGTTTGATTTCTGTGTTCCAAATTCTGTATTCCAAATTTCATGTTCCGTGTTCCAAATTCCAAATTCAGTATTCCAAATTCCGTATTCCGAATTCCAAGTTCCATGTTCTAAATACCATATTCCGTGTTCCAAATTCCGTATTTCAAATTCCGTGTTCCGAATTCCATGTTCCGAATTCCGTGTTCCGAATTTTCATGTTCCGAATTCCGTGTTCCGAATTCCAAATTCCAAATTCCATATTCCAAATTACAAATTACAAATTCCGTATTCCATATTCCAAATTCTGTGTTCCGAATTCAGTGTTCCAAATTCCGTGTTCCAAATTCCGTGTTCCGAATTCCAAATTCCGTGTTCCGAATTCCGTGTTCCGATTTCCGTGTTCCGAATTCCGTGTTCCGAATTCCAAATTCCGTATTCCAAATTCCAAATGACATATTCCGTATTCCATATTCCAAATTCCGTGTTCCGAATTCCGTGTTTGATTTCTGTGTTCCAAATTCTGTATTCCAAATTTCATGTTCCGTGTTCCAAATTCCAAATTCAGTATTCCAAATTCCGTATTCCGAATTCCAAGTTCCATATTCCGTGTTCCAAATTCCGTATTCCAAATTCCGTGTTCCGAATTCCGTGTTCCGAATTCCGTGTTCCGAATTCCGTGTTCTGAATTCCAAATTCCAAATTCCATATTCCCAATTCCAAATTCCGTGTTCCGAATTCCGTGTTCCGTGTTCCGAATTCCAAATTCTGTATTCCAAATTCCTAATTCCAAATTCCCTATTCCATATTCCAAATTCCGTGTTCCGAATTCCGTGTTTGATTTCTGTGTTCCAAATTCTGTATTCCAAATTTCATGTTCCGTGTTCCAAATTTTAAATTCAGTATTCCATATTCCATATTCCGTGTTCCAAATTCCATATTCCAAATTCTGTGTTCCGAATTCCATGATCCGAATTCCATGTTCCGAATTCCGTGTTCCGAATTCCAAATTCCAAATTCCAAATTCCAAATTCCAAATTCCATATTCCGAATTCCGTGTTCCGAATTCCGTGTTCCGAATTCTGTGTTCCGAATTCCAAATTCCATATTCCAAATTCCAAATTCCATATTCCAAATTCCGTGTTCCGAATTCCGTGTTCCGAATTCCGTGTTCCGAATTCCGTGTTCCCAAATTCCAAATTCCAAATTCCATATTCCAAATTCCAAATTCCATATTCCAAATTCCGTGTTCTGAATTCCATGTTTGATTTCTGTGTTCCAAATTCTGTATTCCAAATTTCATGTTCCGTGTTCCAAATTCCAAATTCAGTATTCCAAATTCCGTATTCCGAATTCCAAGTTCCATGTTCTAAATTCCATATTCCGTGTTCCAAATTCCGTATTCCAAATTCCGTGTTCCGAATTCCGTGTTCCGAATTCCGTGTTCCGAATTTTCATGTTCCGAATTCCGTGTTCCGAATTCCAAATTCCAAATTCCATATTCCAAATTCCAAATTCCATATTCCAAATTCCGTGTTCCGAATTCCGTGTTTGATTTCTGTGTTCCAAATTCTGTATTCCAAATTTCATGTTCCGTGTTCCAAATTCAGTATTCCAAATTCCGTATTCCGAATTCCAAGTTCCATGTTCTAAATTCCATATTCCGTGTTCCAAATTCTGTATTCCGAATTCCGTGTTCCGAATTCCGTGTTCCGAATTCCAAATTCCAAATTCCGTATTCCAAATTCCAAATTACAAATTCCGTATTCCATATTCCAAATTCCGTGTTCCAAATTCCGTGTTTGATTTCTGTGTTCCAAATTCTGTGTTCAGATTTCCGTGTTCCTAATTCCGTGTTCCGAATTCCGTGTTCCGATTTCCGTGTTCCAAATTCCGTGTTCAGATTTCCGTGTTCCAAATTCTGTGTTCCGAATTCCAAATTCCGTATTCCAAATGACAAATTCCGTATTCCATATTCCAAATTCCGTGTTCCGAATTCCATGTTTGATTTCTGTGTTCCAAATTCTGTATTCCAAATTTCATGTTCCGTGTTCCAAATTCCAAATTCAGTATTCCAAATTCCGTATTCCGAATTCCAAGTTCCATATTCCGTGTTCCAAATTCCGTATTCCAAATTCCGTGTTCCGAATTCCGTGTTCCGAATTCCGTGTTCCGAATTCCATGTTCCGAATTCCAAATTCCAAATTCCATATTCCCAATTCCAAATTCCGTGTTCCGAATTCCGTGTTCCGTGTTCCGAATTCCAAATTCCGTATTCCAAATTCCAAATTCCAAATTCCAAATTCCATATTCCAAATTCCGTGTTCCGAATTCCGTGTTTGATTTCTGTGTTCCATATTCTGTATTCCAAATTTCATGTTCCGTGTTCCAAATTCCAAATTCAGTATTCCATATTCCATATTCCGTGTTCCAAATTCCGTATTCCAAATTCCGTGTTCCGAATTCCGTGATCCGAATTCCATGTTCCAAATTCCGTGTTCCGAATTCCAAATTCCAAATTCCAAATTCCAAATTACAAATTCCGTATTCCATATTCCGAATTCCGTGTTCCAAATTCCGTGTTCCGAATTCCAAATTCCAAATTCCATATTCCAAATTCCAAATTCCATATTCCAAATTCCGTGTTCCGAATTCCGTGTTTGATTTCTGTGTTCCAAATTCTGTATTCCAAATTTCATGTTCCGTGTTCCAAATTCCAAATTCAGTATTCCAAATTCCGTATTCCGAATTCCAAGTTCCATGTTCTAAATTCCATATTCCGTGTTCCAAATTCTGTATTCCGAATTCCGTGTTCCGAATTCCGTGTTCCGAATTCCAAATTCCAAATTCCGTATTCCAAATTCCAAATTACAAATTCCGTATTCCATATTCCAAATTCCGTGTTCCAAATTCCGTGTTTGATTTCTGTGTTCCAAATTCTGTATTCCAAATTTCATGTTCCGTGTTCCAAATTCAGTATTCCAAATTCCGTATTCCGAATTCCAAGTTCCATGTTCTAAATTCCTTATTCCAAATTTCTTGTTCCAAATTCCATATTCCGTGTTCCGAATTCCAATTTCCGAATTCCGTGTTCCAAATTCCATGTTCTAAATTCCGTGTTCCGAATTCCGTGTTCCGAATTTGAAATTCAGAATTCCTTATTCCAAATTCCCTGTTCTGAATTTCAAATTCCGTGTTCTGAATTCCAAATTCCTTATTCCAAATTCCGTGTTCCGAATTTCAAATTACGAATTCCAAATTCCTTATTTCAAATACCAAATTCCGTGTTCCGAATTCCGTGTTCCGATTTCCGTGTTCCAAATTCCGTGTTCCGATTTCCGTGTTCCTAATTCCGTGTTCCGAGTTCCAAATTCCACGTTCAGAGTTCCAAATTCCGTGTTCCGAGTTCCAAATTCCGTGTTCCGAATTCTGTTTTCCAAATTCCGTGTTCCGAGTTCCAAATTCCGCGTTCAGAGTTCCAAATTCCATGTTCCAAATTCCGTGTTCCGAATCCCAAATTCTGAATTCCTTATTCCAAATTCCCTGTTCTGAATTTCAAATTCCGAATTCCAAATTCCATATTCCAAATTCCGTGTTCCGAATTCCGTGTTCCGAATTCCAAATTCCGCATTCCAAATTCCAAATTCCGTATTCCATATTCCAAATTCCGTGTTCCGAATTCCGTGTTTGATTTCTGTGTTCCAAATTCTGTATTCCAAATTTCATGTTCCGTGTTCCAAATTCCAAATTCAGTATTCCAAATTCCGTATTCCGAATTCCAAGTTCCATGTTCTAAATTCCATATTCCGTGTTCTAAATTCCGTATTCCAAATTCCGTGTTCCGAATTCCGTGTTCCGAATTGTCATGTTCCGAATTCCGTGTTCCGAATTCCGTGTTCCGAATTCCAAATTCCAAATTCCGTATTCCAAATTCCAAATTACAAATTCCGTATTCCATATTCCAAATTCCGTGTTCCGAATTCCGTGTTCTGAATTCCGTGTTCCGAATTCCAAATTCCAAATTCCGTATTCCAAATTACAAATTACAAATTCCGTATTCCATATTCCAAATTCTGTGTTCCGAATTCCGTGTTTGATTTCTGTGTTCCAAATTCTGTATTCCAAATTTCATGTTCCGTGTTCCAAATTCCAAATTCAGTATTCCGTATTCCGAATTCCAAGTTCCATGTTCTAAATTCCATATTCCGTGTTCCGAATTCCGTGTTCCGAATTCCAAATTACAAATTACAAATTACAAATTCCGTGTTCCATATTCCAAATTCCGTGTTCCGAATTCCGTGTTCCGAATTCCGTGTTCCAAATTCCGTGTTCCAAATTCCAAATTCCAAATTCCGTATTCCAAATTCCATATTCCATATTCCAAATTCCGTGTTCCGAATTCCGTGTTGATTTCTGTGTTCCAAATTCTGTAATCCAAATTTCATGTTCCGTGTTCCAAATTCCAAATTCAGTATTCCATATTCCATATTCCGTGTTCCAAATTCCGTATTCCAAATTCCGTGTTCCGAATTCCGTGATCCGAATTCCATGTTCCGAATTCCGTGTTCCGAATTCCAAATTCCAAATTCCAAATTCCAAATTACAAATTCCGTATTCCATATTCCGAATTCCGTGTTCCGAATTCCGTGTTCCGAATTCCGTGTTCCGAATTCCAAATTCCAAATTCCATATTCCAAATTCCAAATTCCATATTCCAAATTCCGTGTTCCGAATTCCGTGTTTGATTTCTGTGTTCCAAATTCTGTATTCCAAATTTCATGTTCCGTGTTCCAAATTCCAAATTCAGTATTCCAAATTCCGTATTCCGAATTCCAAGTTCCATGTTCTAAATTCCATATTCCGTGTTCCAAATTCTGTATTCCGAATTCCGTGTTCCGAATTCCGTGTTCCGAATTCCGTGTTCCGAATTCCAAATTCCAAATTCCGTATTCCAAATTCCAAATTACAAATTCCGTATTCCATATTCCAAATTCCGTGTTCCAAATTCCGTGTTTGATTTCTGTGTTCCAAATTCTGTATTCCAAATTTCATGTTCCGTGTTCCAAATTCAGTATTCCAAATTCCGTATTCCGAATTCCAAGTTCCATGTTCTAAATTCCTTATTCCAAATTTCTTGTTCCAAATTCCATATTCCGTGTTCCGAATTCCAATTTCCGAATTCCGTGTTCCAAATTCCGTGTTCCGAATTCCGTGTTCCGAATTTGAAATTCAGAATTCCTTATTCCAAATTCCCTGTTCTGAATTTCAAATTCCGTGTTCTGAATTCCAAATTCCTTATTCCAAATTCCGTGTTCCGAATTTCAAATTACGAATTCCAAATTCCTTATTTCAAATACCAAATTCCGTGTTCCGAATTCCGTGTTCCGATTTCCGTGTTCCAAATTCCGTGTTCCGATTTCCGTGTTCCTAATTCCGTGTTCCGAGTTCCAAATTCCACGTTCAGAGTTCCAAATTCCGTGTTCCGAGTTCCAAATTCCGTGTTCCGAATTCTGTTTTCCAAATTCCGTGTTCCAAATTCCGTGTTCCGAGTTCCAAATTCCGCGTTCAGAGTTCCAAATTCCCTGTTCTGAATTTCAAATTCCGAATTCCAAATTCCATATTCCAAATTCCGTGTTCCGAATTCCGTGTTCCGAATTCCAAATTCCGCATTCCAAATTCCAAATTCCGTATTCCATATTCCAAATTCCGTGTTCCGAATTCCGTGTTTGATTTCTGTGTTCCAAATTCTGTATTCCAAATTTCATGTTCCGTGTTCCAAATTCCAAATTCAGTATTCCAAATTCCGTATTCCGAATTCCAAGTTCCATGTTCTAAATTCCATATTCCGTGTTCTAAATTCCGTATTCCAAATTCCGTGTTCCGAATTCCGTGTTCCGAATTGTCATGTTCCGAATTCCGTGTTCCGAATTCCGTGTTCCGAATTCCAAATTCCAAATTCCGTATTCCAAATTCCAAATTACAAATTCCGTATTCCATATTCCAAATTCCGTGTTCCGAATTCCGTGTTCTGAATTCCGTGTTCTGAATTCCAAATTCCAAATTCCGTATTCCAAATTACAAATTACAAATTCCGTATTCCATATTCCAAATTCTGTGTTCCGAATTCCGTGTTTGATTTCTGTGTTCCAAATTCTGTATTCCAAATTTCATGTTCCGTGTTCCAAATTCCAAATTCAGTATTCCAAATTCCGTATTCCGAATTCCAAGTTCCATGTTCTAAATTCCATATTCCGTGTTCTAAATTCCGTATTCCAAATTCCGTGTTCCGAATTCCGTGTTCCGAATTGTCATGTACCGAATTCCGTGTTCCGAATTCCGTGTTCCGAATTCCAAATTCCAAATTCCGTATTCCAAATTCCAAATTACAAATTCCGTATTCCATATTCCAAATTCCGTGTTCCGAATTCCGTGTTCTGAATTCCGTGTTCTGAATTCCAAATTCCAAATTCCGTATTCCAAATTACAAATTACAAATTCCGTATTCCATATTCCAAATTCTGTGTTCCGAATTCCGTGTTTGATTTCTGTGTTCCAAATTCTGTATTCCAAATTTCATGTTCCGTGTTCCAAATTCCAAATTCAGTATTCCAAATTCCGTATTCCGAATTCCAAGTTCCATGTTCTAAATTCCATATTCCGTGTTCCAAATTCTGTATTCCAAATTCCGTGTTCCGAATTCCGTGTTCCGAATTCCGTGTTCCGAATTCCAAATTACAAATTCCGTGTTCCATATTCCAAATTCCGTGTTCCGAATTCCGTGTTCCGAATTCCGTGTTCCAAATTCCGTGTTCCAAATTCCAAATTCCAAATTCCGTATTCCAAATTCCATATTCCATATTCCAAATTCCGTGTTCCTAATTCCGTGTTGATTTCTGTGTTCCAAATTCTGTAATCCAAATTTCATGTTCCATGTTCCAAATTCCAAATTCAGTATTCCAAATTCCGTATTCTGAATTCCAAGTTCCATGTTCTAAATTCCATATTTCGAGTTCCAAATTCTGTATTCCGAATTCCGTTTCCCGAATTCCGTGTTCCGAATTCCGTGTTCCGAATTCCAAATTCCAAATTCCGTATTCCAAATTCCAAATTCCGTATTCCATATTCCAAATTCTGTGTTCCAAATTCCGTGTTTGATTTCTGTGTTCCAAATTCTGTATTCCAAATTTCATGTTCCGTGTTCCAAATTCCAAATTCAGTATTCCAAATTCCGTATTCCGAATTCCAAGTTCTATGTTCTAAATTCCATATTCCGTGTTCCAAATTCCGTATTCCAAATTCCGTGTTCCGAATTCCGTGTTCCGAATTCTGTGTTCCGAATTTTCATGTTCCGAATTCCGTGTTCCGAATTCCAAATTCCAAATTCCGTATTCCAAATTCCAAATTACAAATTCCGTATTCCATATTCCAAATTCCGTGTTCCGAATTCCGTGTTCTGAATTCCGTGTTCCAAATTCCAAATTCCAAATTCCAAATTCCATGTTCTGAATTCCAAATTCCGTGTTCTAAATTCCAAATTCCAAATTCCGTGTTCCGAATTCCGTGTTCTGAATTAATTATTCCAAATTCCGTTTTCCGAATTCCAAATTCCAAATTCCGTGTTCCGAATTCCGTGTTCTGAATTAATTATTCAAAATTCCGTATTCAAATTTCGTGTTCCGAATTCCGTGTTCCGAATTCCAAACTCCAAATTCCGTATTCCAAATTCCGTATTCCAAATTCCAAATTCTTTATTCCAAATTCAAAATTCCATATTCCAAATTCAAAATTCCGTATTCCAAATTCCAAATGCCGTATTCCAAATTCCTTATTCCAAATTCCGGGTTTCAAATTCCAAATTCCCAATTTCGTATTCCAAACTCCTTATTCCAAATTCCGTGTTCCGAATTTCAAATTACAAAATCCAAATTCCGTATTTCAAATACCAAATTCCGTGTTCTGAATTCCGTGTTCCGATTTCCATGTTCCAAATTCCATGTTCCGATTTCCGTGTTCCTAATTCCGTGTTCCGAGTTCCAAATTCCGTGTTCTGAATTCCGTGTTCCAAATTCCGTGTTCCGAATTCCGTGTTCTGAATTCCGTGTTCCGAATTCCATGTTCCAAATTCCACGTTCCGAATTCCAAATTCCAAATTCCGTATTCCAAATTACAAATTACAAATTCTGTATTCCAAATTCCAAATTCTGTATTCTGAATTCTAAATTCAAAAATTATGTGTTCCGTATTCCGTGTTTCGAATTCAAAAATACCGTATTCCAAATTTTGTGTTCCGAATTCCGTGTTCCGAATTCCGTGTTCCGAATTCCAAATTCCATGTTCTGAATTCCGTATTCCAAATTCAGTGTTCCAAATTCTGTGTTCCAAATTCCGTGTTCCAAATTCCATGTTCCGAATTCCAAATTCCGTGTTCCGAATTCCGTGTTCCAAATTCTGTGTTCCGAATTCCGTGTTCCAAATTCAGTGTTCCAAATTCCGTGTTCCGAATTCCGTGTTCTGAATTCCGTGTTCCGAGTTCCAAATTTCAAATTCCGTGTTCTGAATTCCAAATTCCGTGTTCCGAATTCCAAATTCTGTGTTTCGAATTCCAAATTCCGTGTTCCGAATTCCAAATTCCGTGTTCCGAATTCCAAAGTCCGTGTTCCGAATTTCAAATTCCGTGTTCCGAATTCCAAATTCCGTGTTCTGAATTCATTATTCCAAATTCCGTATTCCAAATTCCGTGTTCCGAATTCCAAATTCCAAATTCCGTATTCCAAATTTCAAATTCTATATTCCAATTTCCGTATTCCAAATTCCAAATTCCGTATTCAAAATTCTGTGTTTTGAATTCCAAATTCCAATTTTCTTATTCCAAATTCCGTGTTCCAAATTCCGTGTTCCGAATTTCAAATTACGAATTCCAAATACTGTATTTCAAATACCAAATTCCGTGTTCCAAATTCCATGTTTCTAGTTCCAAATTCCGTGTTCCGAATTCCGTGGTCCGAATTTCAAATTCTATATTCCAAATTCCGTATTCCAAATTCCATATTCCGAATTCCGTGTTCCGAATTCCAAGTTCCGTGTTCTGAATTCCATATTCCAAATTCAGTGATCCAAATTCAGTGTTCCAAATTCAGTGTTCCAAATTCCGTGTTCCAAATTCCGTGTTCCGAATTCCAAATTCCGTGTTCCGATTTCCGTGTTCCGAATTCCTTGTTCCGAATTCCAAATTCCGTATTCCAAATTCCAAATGACAAATTCCGTATTCCATATTCCAAATTCCGTGTTCCGAATTCCGTGTTTGATTTCTGTGTTCCAAATTCTGTATTCCAAATTTCATGTTCCGTGTTCCAAATTCCAAATTCAGTATTCCAAATTCCGTATTCCGAATTCCAAGTTCCATATTCCGTGTTCCAAATTCTGTATTCCAAATTCCGTGTTCCGAATTCCGTGTTCCGAATTCCGTGTTCCGAATTCCGTGTTCCGAATTCCAAATTCCAAATTCCATATTCCCAATTCCAAATTCCGTGTTCCAAATTCTGTGTTCCGTGTTCTGAATTCCAAATTCCGTATTTCAAATTCCGTATTCCATATTCCAAATTCCGTGTTCCGAATTCCGTGTTTGATTTCTGTGTTCCAAATTCTGTATTCCAAATTTCATGTTCCGTGTTCCAAATTCCAAATTCAGTATTCCATATTCCATATTCCGTGTTCCAAATTCCGTATTCCAAATTCCGCGTTCCGAATTCCGTGATCCAAATTCCGTGTTCCGAATTCCGTGTTCCGAATTCCAAATTCCAAATTCCAAATTCCAAATTACAAATTACAAATTACAAATTCCGTATTTCATATTCCGAATTCCGTGTTCCGAATTCCGTGTTCCGAATTCCGTGTTCCGAATTCCAAATTCCATATTCCAAATTCCAAATTCCATATTCCAAATTCCGTGTTCCGAATTCCGTGTTTGATTTCTGTGTTCCAAATTCTGTATTCCAAATTTCATGTTCCGTGTTCCAAATTCCAAATTCAGTATTCCAAATTCCGTATTCCGAATTCCAAGTTCTATGTTCTAAATTCCATATTCCGTGTTCCAAATTCCGTATTCCAAATTCCGTGTTCCGAATTCCGTGTTCCGAATTCTGTGTTCCGAATTTTCATGTTCCGAATTCCGTGTTCCGAATTCCAAATTCCAAATTCCGTATTCCAAATTCCAAATTACAAATTCCGTATTCCATATTCCAAATTCCGTGTTCCGAATTCCGTGTTCTGAATTCCGTGTTCCAAATTCCAAATTCCAAATTCCAAATTCCATGTTCTGAATTCCAAATTCCGTGTTCTAAATTCCAAATTCCAAATTCCGTGTTCCGAATTCCGTGTTCTGAATTAATTATTCCAAATTCCGTTTTCCGAATTCCAAATTCCAAATTCCGTGTTCCGAATTCCGTGTTCTGAATTAATTATTCAAAATTCCGTATTCAAATTTCGTGTTCCGAATTCCGTGTTCCGAATTCCAAACTCCAAATTCCGTATTCCAAATTCCGTATTCCAAATTCCAAATTCTTTATTCCAAATTCAAAATTCCATATTCCAAATTCAAAATTCCGTATTCCAAATTCCAAATGCCGTATTCCAAATTCCTTATTCCAAATTCCGGGTTTCAAATTCCAAATTCCCAATTTCGTATTCCAAACTCCTTATTCCAAATTCCGTGTTCCGAATTTCAAATTACAAAATCCAAATTCCGTATTTCAAATACCAAATTCCGTGTTCTGAATTCCGTGTTCCGATTTCCATGTTCCAAATTCCATGTTCCGATTTCCGTGTTCCTAATTCCGTGTTCCGAGTTCCAAATTCCGTGTTCTGAATTCCGTGTTCCAAATTCCGTGTTCCGAATTCCGTGTTCTGAATTCCGTGTTCCGAATTCCATGTTCCAAATTCCACGTTCCGAATTCCAAATTCCAAATTCCGTATTCCAAATTACAAATTACAAATTCTGTATTCCAAATTCCAAATTCTGTATTCTGAATTCTAAATTCAAAAATTATGTGTTCCGTATTCCGTGTTCCGAATTCAAAAATACCGTATTCCAAATTTTGTGTTCCGAATTCCGTGTTCCGAATTCCGTGTTCCGAATTCCAAATTCCATGTTCTGAATTCCGTATTCCAAATTCAGTGTTCCAAATTCTGTGTTCCAAATTCCGTGTTCCAAATTCCATGTTCCGAATTCCAAATTCCGTGTTCCGAATTCCGTGTTCCAAATTCTGTGTTCCGAATTCCGTGTTCCAAATTCCGTGTTCCAAATTCCGTGTTCCGAATTCCGTGTTCTGAATTCCGTGTTCCGAGTTCCAAATTTCAAATTCCGTGTTCTGAATTCCAAATTCCGTGTTCCGAATTCCAAATTCTGTGTTTCGAATTCCAAATTCCGTGTTCCGAATTCCAAATTCCGTGTTCCGAATTCCAAAGTCCGTGTTCCGAATTTCAAATTCCGTGTTCCGAATTCCAAATTCCGTGTTCTGAATTCATTATTCCAAATTCCGTATTCCAAATTCCGTGTTCCGAATTCCAAATTCCAAATTCCGTATTCCAAATTTCAAATTCTATATTCCAATTTCCGTATTCCAAATTCCAAATTCCGTATTCAAAATTCTGTGTTTTGAATTCCAAATTCCAATTTTCTTATTCCAAATTCCGTGTTCCAAATTCCGTGTTCCGAATTTCAAATTACGAATTCCAAATACTGTATTTCAAATACCAAATTCCGTGTTCCAAATTCCATGTTTCTAGTTCCAAATTCCGTGTTCCGAATTCCGTGGTCCGAATTTCAAATTCTATATTCCAAATTCCGTATTCCAAATTCCATATTCCGAATTCCGTGTTCCGAATTCCAAGTTCCGTGTTCTGAATTCCATATTCCAAATTCAGTGATCCAAATTCAGTGTTCCAAATTCAGTGTTCCAAATTCCGTGTTCCAAATTCCGTGTTCCGAATTCCAAATTCCGTGTTCCGATTTCCGTGTTCCGAATTCCTTGTTCCGAATTCCAAATTCCGTATTCCAAATTCCAAATGACAAATTCCGTATTCCATATTCCAAATTCCGTGTTCCGAATTCCGTGTTTGATTTCTGTGTTCCAAATTCTGTATTCCAAATTTCATGTTCCGTGTTCCAAATTCCAAATTCAGTATTCCAAATTCCGTATTCCGAATTCCAAGTTCCATATTCCGTGTTCCAAATTCTGTATTCCAAATTCCGTGTTCCAAATTCCGTGTTCCGAATTCCGTGTTCCGAATTCCGTGTTCCGAATTCCAAATTCCAAATTCCATATTCCCAATTCCAAATTCCGTGTTCCAAATTCTGTGTTCCGTGTTCTGAATTCCAAATTCCGTATTTCAAATTCCGTATTCCATATTCCAAATTCCGTGTTCCGAATTCCGTGTTTGATTTCTGTGTTCCAAATTCTGTATTCCAAATTTCATGTTCCGTGTTCCAAATTCCAAATTCAGTATTCCATATTCCATATTCCGTGTTCCAAATTCCGTATTCCAAATTCCGCGTTCCGAATTCCGTGATCCAAATTCCGTGTTCCGAATTCCGTGTTCCGAATTCCAAATTCCAAATTCCAAATTCCAAATTACAAATTACAAATTACAAATTCCGTATTTCATATTCCGAATTCCATGTTCCGAATTCCGTGTTCCGAATTCCAAATTCCATATTCCAAATTCCAAATTCCATATTCCAAATTCCGTGTTCCGAATTCCGTGTTTGATTTCTGTGTTCCAAATTCTGTATTCCAAATTTCATGTTCCGTGTTCCAAATTCCAAATTCAGTATTCCAAATTCCGTATTCCGAATTCCAAGTTCCATGTTCTAAATTCCATATTCCGTGTTCCAAATTCTGTATTCCGAATTCCGTGTTCCGAATTCCGTGTTCCGAATTCCGTGTTCCGAATTCCAAATTCCAAATTCCGTATTCCAAATTCCAAACTACAAATTCCGTATTCCATATTCCAAATTCCGTGTTCCAAATTCCGTGTTTGATTTCTGTGTTCCAAATTCTGTATTCCAAATTTCATGTTCCGTGTTCCAAATTCAGTATTCCAAATTCCGTATTCCATATTCCAAATTCCGTGTTCCAAATTCCGTGTTTGATTTCTGTGTTCCAAATTCTGTATTCCAAATTTCATGTTCCGTGTTCCAAATTCTGTGTTCCAAATTCCGTATTCCATGTTCCGAATTCCAAATTCCGAATTCCGTGTTCCGAATTTGAAATTCTGAATTCCTTATTCCAAATTCCCTGTTCTGAATTTCAAATTCCGTGTTCTGAATTCCAAATTCCTTATTCCAAATTCCGTGTTCCGAATTTCAAATTACGAATTCCAAATTCCGTATTTCAAATACCAAATTTCGTGTTCCGAATTCCGTGTTCCGATTTACGTGTTCCAAATTCCGTGTTCCGATTTCCGTGTTCCAAATTCCGCGTTCCGAGTTCCAAATTCCGCGTTCAGAGTTCCAAATTCCGTGTTCCGAGTTCCAAATTCCGTATTCCAAATTCCGTGTTCCGAATTCCAAATTCTGAATTCCTTATTCCAAATTCCCTGTTCTGAATTTCAAATTACGAATTCCAAATTCCATATTCCAAATTCCGTGTTCCGAATTCCGTGTTCTGAATTCCATGTCCCGAATTCCAAATTCCAAATTCCAAATTCCGTATTCCATATTCCAAATTCCGTGTTCCGAATTCCGTGTTTGATTTCTGTGTTCCAAATTCTGTATTCCAAATTTCATGTTCCGTGTTCCAAATTCCAAATTCAGTATTCCAAATTCCGTATTCCGAATTCCAAGTTCCATGTTCTAAATTCCATATTCCGTGTTCCAAATTCCGTATTCCAAATTCCGTGTTCCGAATTCCGTGTTCCGAATTCCGTGTTCCGAATTTTCATGTTCCGAATTCCGTGTTCCGAATTCCAAATTCCAAATTCCATATTCCAAATTACAAATTACAAATTCCGTATTCCATATTCCAAATTCTGTGTTCCGAATTCAGTGTTCCAAATTCCGTGTTCCAAATTCCGTGTTCCGAATTCCAAATTCCGTGTTCCGAATTCCGTGTTCCGATTTCCGTGTTCCGAATTCCGTGTTCCGAATTCCAAATTCCGTATTCCAAATTCCAAATGACAAATTCCGTATTCCATATTCCAAATTCCGTGTTCCGAATTCCGTGTTTGATTTCTGTGTTCCAAATTCTGTATTCCAAATTTCATGTTCCGTGTTCCAAATTCCAAATTCAGTATTCCAAATTCCGTATTCCGAATTCCAAGTTCCATATTCCGTGTTCCAAATTCCGTATTCCAAATTCCGTGTTCCGAATTCCGTGTTCCGAATTCCGTGTTCCGAATTCCGTGTTCTGAATTCCAAATTCCATATTCCCAATTCCAAATTCCGTGTTCCGAATTCCGTGTTCCGTGTTCCGAATTCCAAATTCTGTATTCCAAATTCATAATTCCAAATTCCCTATTCCATATTCCAAATTCCGTGTTCCGAATTCCGTGTTTGATTTCTGTGTTCCAAATTCTGTATTCCAAATTTCATGTTCCGTGTTCCAAATTCCAAATTCAGTATTCCATATTCCATATTCCGTGTTCCAAATTCCATATTCCAAATTCCGTGTTCCGAATTCCATGATCCGAATTCCATGTTCCGAATTCCGTGTTCCGAATTCCAAATTCCAAATTCCAAATTCCAAATTCCAAATTCCATATTCCGAATTCCGTGTTCCGAATTCCGTGTTCCGAATTCTGTGTTCCGAATTCCAAATTCCATATTCCAAATTCCAAATTCCATATTCCAAATTCCGTGTTCCGAATTCCGTGTTCCGAATTCCGTGTTCCGAATTCCGTGTTCCCGAATTCCAAATTCCAAATTCCATATTCCAAATTCCAAATTCCATATTCCAAATTCCGTGTTCCGAATTCCGTGTTTGATTTCTGTGTTCCAAATTCTGTATTCCAAATTTCATGTTCCGTGTTCCAAATTCCAAATTCAGTATTCCAAATTCCGTATTCCGAATTCCAAGTTCCATGTTCTAAATTCCATATTCCGTGTTCCAAATTCTGTATTCCGAATTCCGTGTTCCGAATTCCGTGTTCCGAATTCCGTGTTCCGAATTCCAAATTCCAAATTCCGTATTCCAAATTCCAAATTACAAATTCTGTATTCCATATTCCAAATTCTGTATTCCAAATTTCATGTTCCGTGTTCCAAATTCAGTATTCCAAATTCCGTATTCCGAATTCCAAGTTCCATGTTCTAAATTCCTTATTCCAAATTTCTTGTTCCAAATTCCATATTCCGTGTTCCAAATTCCAAATTCCAAATTCCGTATTCCATATTCCGAATTCCGTGTTCCGAATTCCGTGTTCCAAATTCTGTATTCCATGTTCCGAATTCCAAATTCCGAATTCCGTGTTCCGAATTTGAAATTCTGAATTCCTTACTCCAAATTCCCTGTTCTGAATTTCAAATTCCGTGTTCTGAATTCCAAATTCCTTATTCCAAATTCCGTGTTCCGAATTTCAAATTACGAATTCCAAATTCCGTATTTCAAATACCAAATTCCGTGTTACGATTTACGTGTTCCAAATTCCGTGTTCCGATTTCCGTGTTCCAAATTCCGTGTTCCGAGTTCCAAATTCCGCGTTCAGAGTTCCAAATTCCGTGTTCCGAGTTCCAAATTCCATATTCCAAATTCCGTGTTCCGAATTCCAAATTCTGAATTGCTTATTCCAAATTCCCTGTTCTGAATTTCAAATTCCGAATTCCAAATTCCATATTCCAAATTCCGTGTTCCGAATTCCATGTTCCGAATTCCGTGTTTGATTTCTGTGTTCCAAATTCTGTATTCCAAATTTCATGTTCCGTGTTCCAAAGACCAAATTCAGTATTCCAAATTCCGTATTCCGAATTCCAAGTTCCATGTTCTAAATTCCATATTCCGTGTTCCAAATTCCGTATTCCAAATTCCGTGTTCCGAATTCCGTGTTCCGAATTCCGTGTTCCGAATTTTCATGTTCCAAATTCCGTATTCCAAATTACAAATTACAAATTCCGTATTCCATATTCCAAATTCTGTGTTCCGAATTCAGTGTTCCAAATTCCGTGTTCCGAATTCCAAATTCCGTGTTCCGAATTCCGTGTTCCGATTTCCGTGTTCCGAATTCCGTGTTCCGAATTCCAAATTCCGTATTCCAAATTCCAAATGACAAATTCCGTATTCCATATTCCAAATTCCGTGTTCCGAATTCCGTGTTTGATTTCTGTGTTCCAAATTCTGTATTCCAAATTTCATGTTCCGTGTTCCAAATTCCAAATTCAGTATTCCAAATTCCGTATTCTGAATTCCAAGTTCCATATTCCGTGTTCCAAATTCCGTATTCCAAATTCCGTGTTCCGAATTCCGTGTTCCGAATTCCGTGTTCCGAGTTCCAAATTCCGTATTCCAAATTCCGTGTTCCGAATTCCAAATTCTGAATTCCTTATTCCAAATTCCCTGTTCTGAATTTCAAATTACGAATTCCAAATTCCATATTCCAAATTCCGTGTTCCGAATTCCGTGTTCTGAATTCCATGTCCCGAATTCCAAATTCCAAATTCTGCATTCCAAATTCCAAATTCCAAATTCCGTATTCCATATTCCAAATTCCGTGTTCCGAATTCCGTGTTTGATTTCTGTGTTCCAAATTCTGTATTCCAAATTTCATGTTCCGTGTTCCAAATTCCAAATTCAGTATTCCAAATTCCGTATTCCGAATTCCAAGTTCCATGTTCTAAATACCATATTCCGTGTTCCAAATTCCGTATTTCAAATTCCGTGTTCCGAATTCCATGTTCCGAATTCCGTGTTCCGAATTTTCATGTTCCGAATTCCGTGTTCCGAATTCCAAATTCCAAATTCCATATTCCAAATTACAAATTACAAATTCCGTATTCCATATTCCAAATTCTGTGTTCCGAATTCAGTGTTCCAAATTCCGTGTTCCAAATTCCGTGTTCCGAATTCCAAATTCCGTGTTCCGAATTCCGTGTTCCGATTTCCGTGTTCCGAATTCCGTGTTCCGAATTCCAAATTCCGTATTCCAAATTCCAAATGACAAATTCCGTATTCCATATTCCAAATTCCGTGTTCCGAATTCCGTGTTTGATTTCTGTGTTCCAAATTCTGTATTCCAAATTTCATGTTCCGTGTTCCAAATTCCAAATTCAGTATTCCAAATTCCGTATTCCGAATTCCAAGTTCCATATTCCGTGTTCCAAATTCCGTATTCCAAATTCCGTGTTCCGAATTCCGTGTTCCGAATTCCGTGTTCCGAATTCTGTGTTCTGAATTCCAAATTCCAAATTCCATATTCCCAATTCCAAATTCCGTGTTCCGAATTCCGTGTTCCGTGTTCCGAATTCCAAATTCTGTATTCCAAATTCCTAATTCCAAATTCCCTATTCCATATTCCAAATTCCGTGTTCCGAATTCCGTGTTTGATTTCTGTGTTCCAAATTCTGTATTCCAAATTTCATGTTCCGTGTTCCAAATTCCAAATTCAGTATTCCATATTCCATATTCCGTGTTCCAAATTCCATATTCCAAATTCCGTGTTCCGAATTCCATGATCCGAATTCCATGTTCCGAATTCCGTGTTCCGAATTCCAAATTCCAAATTCCAAATTCCAAATTCCATATTCCGAATTCCGTGTTCCAAATTCCGTGTTCCGAATTCTGTGTTCCGAATTCCAAATTCCATATTCCAAATTCCAAATTCCATATTCCAAATTCCGTGTTCCGAATTCCGTGTTCCGAATTCCGTGTTCCGAATTCCGTGTTCCCGAATTCCAAATTCCAAATTCCATATTCCAAATTTCAAATTCCATATTCCAAATTCCGTGTTCCGAATTCCGTGTTTGATTCTGTGTTCCAAATTCTGTATTCCAAATTTCATGTTCCGTGTTCCAAATTCCAAATTCAGTATTCCAAATTCCGTATTCCGAATTCCAAGTTCCATGTTCTAAATTCCATATTCCGTGTTCCAAATTCTGTATTCCGAATTCCGTGTTCCGAATTCCGTGTTCCGAATTCCGTGTTCCGAATTCCAAATTCCAAATTCCGTATTCCAAATTCCAAATTCCAAATTCTGTATTCCATATTCCAAATTCCAAATTCCAAATTTCATGTTCCGTGTTCCAAATTCAGTATTCCAAATTCCGTATTCCGAATTCCAAGTTCCATGTTCTAAATTCCTTATTCCAAATTTCTTGTTCCAAATTCCATATTCCGTGTTCCAAATTCCAAATTCCAAATTCCGTATTCCATATTCCGAATTCCGTGTTCCGAATTCCGTGTTCCAAATTCTGTATTCCATGTTCCGAATTCCAAATTCCGAATTCCGTGTTCCGAATTTGAAATTCTGAATTCCTTATTCCAAATTCCCTGTTCTGAATTTCAAATTCCGTGTTCTGAATTCCAAATTACTTATTCCAAATTCCGTGTTCCGAATTTCAAATTACGAATTCCAAATTCCGTATTTCAAATACCAAATTCCGTGTTACGATTTACGTGTTCCAAATTCCGTGTTCCGATTTCCGTGTTCCAAATTCCGTGTTCCGAGTTCCAAATTCCGCGTTCAGAGTTCCAAATTCCGTGTTCCGAGTTCCAAATTCCATATTCCAAATTCCGTGTTCCGAATTCCAAATTCTGAATTGCTTATTCCAAATTCCCTGTTCTGAATTTCAAATTCCGAATTCCAAATTCCATATTCCAAATTCCGTGTTCCGAATTCCGTGTTCCGAATTCCGTGTTTGATTTCTGTGTTCCAAATTCTGTATTCCAAATTTCATGTTCCGTGTTCCAAAGACCAAATTCAGTATTCCAAATTCCGTATTCCGAATTCCAAGTTCCATGTTCTAAATTCCATATTCCGTGTTCCAAATTCCGTATTCCAAATTCCGTGTTCCGAATTCCGTGTTCCGAATTCCGTGTTCCGAATTTTCATGTTCCAAATTCCGTATTCCAAATTACAAATTACAAATTCCGTATTCCATATTCCAAATTCTGTGTTTCGAATTCAGTGTTCCAAATTCCGTGTTCCAAATTCCGTGTTCCGAATTCCAAATTCCGTGTTCCGAATTCCGTGTTCCGATTTCCGTGTTCCGAATTCCGTGTTCCGAATTCCAAATTCCGTATTCCAAATTCCAAATGACAAATTCCGTATTCCATATTCCAAATTCCGTGTTCCGAATTCCGTGTTTGATTTCTGTGTTCCAAATTCTGTATTCCAAATTTCATGTTCCGTGTTCCAAATTCCAAATTCAGTATTCCAAATTCCGTATTCCGAATTCCAAGTTCCATATTCCGTGTTCCAAATTCCGTATTCCAAATTCCGTGTTCCGAATTCCGTGTTCCAAATTCCGTGTTCCGAATTCCAAATTCCAAATTCCATATTCCCAATTCCAAATTCTGTGTTCCGAATTCCGTGTTCCGTGTTCCGAATTCCAAATTCTGTATTCCAAATTCCTAATTCCAAATTCCCTATTCCATATTCCAAATTCCGTGTTCCGAATTCCGTGTTTTATTTCTGTGTTCCAAATTCTGTATTCCAAATTTCATGTTCCGTGTTCCAAATTCCAAATTCAGTATTCCATATTCCATATTCCGTGTTCCAAATTCCGTATTCCAAATTCCGTGTTCCGAATTCCATGATCCGAATTCCATGTTCCGAATTCCGTGTTCCAAATTCCAAATTCCATATTCCAAATTCCGTGTTCCGAATTCCGTGTTCCGAATTCCGTGTTCCGAATTCCGTGTTCCCGAATTCCAAATTCCAAATTCCATATTCCAAATTCCAAATTCCATATTCCAAATTCCGTGTTCCGAATTCCGTGTTTGATTTCTGTGTTCCAAATTCTGTATTCCAAATTTCATGTTCCGTGTTCCAAATTCCAAATTCAGTATTCCAAATTCCGTATTCCGAATTCCAAGTTCCATGTTCTAAATTCCATATTCCGTGTTCCAAATTCCGTATTCCAAATTCCGTGTTCCGAATTCCGTGTTCCGAATTCCGTGTTCCGAATTTTCATGTTCCGAATTCCGTGTTCCGAATTCCAAATTCTGTATTCCAAATTACAAATTACAAATTCCGTATTCCATATATTCCGTGTTCCAAATTCCGTATTCCAAATTCTGTGTTCCGAATTCCGTGATCCGAATTCCATGTTCCGAATTCCGTGTTCCGAATTCCAAATTCCAAATTCCAAATTCCAAATTACAAATTACAAATTCCGTATTCCATATTCCGAATTCCGTGTTCCGAATTCCGTGTTCCAAATTCCGTATTCCATGTTCCGAATTCCAAATTCCGAATTCCGTGTTCCGAATGTGAAATTCCGAATTCCTTATTCCAAATTCCGTGTTCCGAATTTCAAATTACGAATTCCAAATTCCGTATTTCAAATACCAAATTCCGTGTTCCGAATTCCGTGTTACGATTTACGTGTTCCAAATTCCGTGTTCCGATTTCCGTGTTCCAAATTCCGTGTTCCGAGTTCCAAATTCTGAGTTCAGAGTTCCAAATTCCGTGTTCCGAGTTCCAAATTCCGTATTCCAAATTCCGTGTTCCGAATTCCAAATTCTGAATTCCTTATTCCAAATTCCCTGTTCTGAATTTCAAATTCCGAATTCCAAATTCCATATTCCAAATTCCGTGTTCCGAATTCCGTGTTCCGAATTCCATGTTCCGAATTCCAAATTCCAAATTCTGCATTCCAAATTCCAAATTCCAAATTCCGTATTCCATATTCCAAATTCTGTGTTCCGAATTCCGTGTTTGATTTCTGTGTTCCAAATTCTGTATTCCAAATTTCATGTTCCGTGTTCCAAATTCCAAATTCAGTATTCCAAATTCCGTATTCCGAATTCCAAGTTCCATGTTCTAAATTCCATATTCCGTGTTCCAAATTCTGTATTCCAAATTCCGTGTTCCGAATTCCGTGTTCCGAATTCCGTGTTCCGAATTTTCATGTTCCGAATTCCGTGTTCCGAATTCCAAATTCCAAATTCCGTATTCCAAATTACAAATTACAAATTCCGTATTCCATATTCCAAATTCTGTGTTCCGAATTCAGTGTTCCAAATTCCGTGTTCCAAATTCCGTGTTCCGAATTCCAAATTCCGTGTTCCGAATTCCGTGTTCCGATTTCCGTGTTCCGAATTCCGTATTCCAAATTCCAAATTCCATATTCCAAATTCCATATGACAAATTCCGTATTCCATATTCCAAATTCCGTGTTCCGAATTCCGTGTTTGATTTCTGTGTTCCAAATTTTGTATTCCAAATTTCATGCTACGTGTTCCAAATTCCAAATTCAGTATTCCAAATTCCGTATTCCGAATTCCAAGTTCCATATTCCGTGTTCCAAATTCCATATTCCAAATTCTGTGTTCCGAATTCAGTGTTCCAAATTCCGTGTTCCGAATTCCAAATTCCGTGTTCCGAATTCCGTGTTCGGAATTCCGTGTTCCGAATTCCAAATTCCGTATTCCAAATTCCAAATGACAAATTCCGTATTCCATATTCCAAATTCCGTGTTCCGAATTCCGTGTTTGATTTCTGTGTTCCAAATTCTGTATTCCAAATTTCATGTTCCGTGTTCCAAATTCCAAATTCAGTATTCCAAATTCCGTATTCCGAATTCCAAGTTCCATATTCCGTGTTCCAAATTCCGTATGCCAAATTCCGTGTTCCGAATTCCGTGTTCCGAATTCCAAATTCCAAATTCCATATTCCCAATTCCAAATTCCGTGTTCCGAATTCCGTGTTCCGTGTTCCGAATTCCAAATTCTGTATTCCAAATTCCAAATTCCCTATTCCATATTCCAAATTCCGTGTTCCGAATTCCGTGTTTGATTTCAGTGTTCCAAATTCTGTATTCCAAATTTCATGTTCCCTGTTCCAAATTCCAAATTCAGTATTCCATATTCCATATTCCGTGTTCCAAATTCCGTATTCCGTATTCCGTGTTCTGAATTCCGTGATCCGAATTCCATGTTCTGAATTCCGTGTTCCGAATTCCGAATTCCAAATTCCAAATTACAAATTCCGTATTCCATATTCCGAATTCCGTGTTCCGAATTCCGTGTTCTGAATTCCGTGTTCCGAATTCCGTGTTCCAAATTCCAAATTCCAAATTCCATATTCCAAATTCCAAATTCCATATTCCAAATTCCGTGTTCCGAATTCCGTGTTTGATTTCTGTGTTCCAAATTCTGTATTCCAAATTTCATGTTCCGTGTTCCAAATTCCAAATTCAGTATTCCAAATTCCGTATTCCGAATTCCAAGTTCCATGTTCTAAATTCCATATTCCGTGTTCCAAATTCTGTATTCCGAATTCCGTGGTCCGAATTCCGTGTTCCGAATTCCGTGTTCCGAATTCCAAATTCCAAATTCCGTATTCCAAATTCCAAATTCCAAATTCCGTATTCCATATTCCAAATTCCGTGTTCCAAATTCCGTGTTTGATTTCTGTGGTTCAAATTCTGTATTCCAAATTTCATGTTCCGTGTTCCAAATTCAGTATTCCAAATTCCGTATTCCGAATTCCAAGTTCCATGTTCTAAATTCCTTATTCCAAATTTCTTGTTCCAAATTCCATATTCCGTGTTCCGAATTCCAATTTCCGAATTCCGTGTTCCAAATTCCGTGTTCTAAATTTCGTGTTCCAAATTCTGTGTTCCAAATTCCGTATTCCATGTTCTGAATTCCAAATTCCGAATTCCGTGTTCCGAATTTGAAATTCTGAATTCCTTATTCCAAATTCCCGGTTCTGAATTTCAAATTCCGTGTTCTGAATTCCAAATTCCTTATTCCAAATTCCGTGTTCCGAATTTCAAATTACGAATTCCAAATTCCGTATTTCAAATACCAAATTCCGTGTTCCGAATTCCGTGTTCCGATTTCTGTGTTCCAAATTCCGTGTTCCGATTTCCGTGTTCCTAATTCCGTGTTCCGAGTTCCAAATTCCGCATTCAGAGTTCCAAATTCTGTGTTCCAAGTTCCAAATTCCGTGTTCCGAATTCTGTTTTCCAAATTCCGTGTTCCAAATTCCGTGTTCCGAGTTCCAAATTCCGCGTTCAGAGTTCCAAATTCCGTGTTCCGAGTTCCAAATTCCGTATTCCAAATTCCGTGTTCCGAATTCCAAATTCTGAATTCCTTATTCCAAATTCCCTGTTCTGAATTTCAAATTCCGAATTCCAAATTCCATATTCCAAATTCCGTGTTCCGAATTCCGTGTTCCGAATCCGTGTTCCGAATTCCAAATTCCGCATTCCAAATTCCAAATTCCAAATTCCGTATTCCATATTCCAAATTCCGTGTTCCGAATTCCGTGTTTGATTTCTGTGTTCCAAATTCTGTATTCCAAATTCCGTGTTCCGAATTCCATGATCCGAATTCCATGTTCCGAATTCCGTGTTCCAAATTCCAAATTCCATATTCCAAATTCCGTGTTCCGAATTCCGTGTTCCGAATTCCGTGTTCCGAATTCCGTGTTCCCGAATTCCAAATTCCAAATTCCATATTCCAAATTCCAAATTCCATATTCCAAATTCCGTGTTCCGAATTCCGTGTTTGATTTCTGTGTTCCAAATTCTGTATTCCAAATTTCATGTTCCGTGTTCCAAATTCCAAATTCAGTATTCCAAATTCCGTATTCCGAATTCCAAGTTCCATGTTCTAAATTCCATATTCCGTGTTCCAAATTCCGTATTCCAAATTCCGTGTTCCGAATTCCGTGTTCCGAATTCCGTGTTCCGAATTTTCATGTTCCGAATTCCGTGTTCCGAATTCCAAATTCTGTATTCCAAATTACAAATTACAAATTCCGTATTCCATATATTCCGTGTTCCAAATTCCGTATTCCAAATTCTGTGTTCCGAATTCCGTGATCCGAATTCCATGTTCCGAATTCCGTGTTCCGAATTCCAAATTCCAAATTCCAAATTCCAAATTACAAATTACAAATTCCGTATTCCATATTCCGAATTCCGTGTTCCGAATTCCGTGTTCCAAATTCCGTATTCCATGTTCCGAATTCCAAATTCCGAATTCCGTGTTCCGAATTTGAAATTCCGAATTCCTTATTCCAAATTCCGTGTTCCGAATTTCAAATTACGAATTCCAAATTCCGTATTTCAAATACCAAATTCCGTGTTCCGAATTCCGTGTTACGATTTACGTGTTCCAAATTCCGTGTTCCGATTTCCGTGTTCCAAATTCCGTGTTCCGAGTTCCAAATTCTGAGTTCAGAGTTCCAAATTCCGTGTTCCGAGTTCCAAATTCCGTATTCCAAATTCCGTGTTCCGAATTCCAAATTCTGAATTCCTTATTCCAAATTCCCTGTTCTGAATTTCAAATTCCGAATTCCAAATTCCATATTCCAAATTCCGTGTTCCGAATTCCGTGTTCCGAATTCCATGTTCCGAATTCCAAATTCCAAATTCTGCATTCCAAATTCCAAATTCCAAATTCCGTATTCCATATTCCAAATTCTGTGTTCCGAATTCCGTGTTTGATTTCTGTGTTCCAAATTCTGTATTCCAAATTTCATGTTCCGTGTTCCAAATTCCAAATTCAGTATTCCAAATTCCGTATTCCGAATTCCAAGTTCCATGTTCTAAATTCCATATTCCGTGTTCCAAATTCTGTATTCCAAATTCCGTGTTCCGAATTCCGTGTTCCGAATTCCGTGTTCCGAATTTTCATGTTCCGAATTCCGTGTTCCGAATTCCAAATTCCAAATTCCGTATTCCAAATTACAAATTACAAATTCCGTATTCCATATTCCAAATTCTGTGTTCCGAATTCAGTGTTCCAAATTCCGTGTTCCAAATTCCGTGTTCCGAATTCCAAATTCCGTGTTCCGAATTCCGTGTTCCGATTTCCGTGTTCCGAATTCCGTATTCCAAATTCCAAATTCCATATTCCAAATTCCATATGACAAATTCCGTATTCCATATTCCAAATTCCGTGTTCCGAATTCCGTGTTTGATTTCTGTGTTCCAAATTTTGTATTCCAAATTTCATGCTACGTGTTCCAAATTCCAAATTCAGTATTCCAAATTCCGTATTCCGAATTCCAAGTTCCATATTCCGTGTTCCAAATTCCATATTCCAAATTCTGTGTTCCGAATTCAGTGTTCCAAATTCCGTGTTCCGAATTCCAAATTCCGTGTTCCGAATTCCGTGTTCGGAATTCCGTGTTCCGAATTCCAAATTCCGTATTCCAAATTCCAAATGACAAATTCCGTATTCCATATTCCAAATTCCGTGTTCCGAATTCCGTGTTTGATTTCTGTGTTCCAAATTCTGTATTCCAAATTTCATGTTCCGTGTTCCAAATTCCAAATTCAGTATTCCAAATTCCGTATTCCGAATTCCAAGTTCCATATTCCGTGTTCCAAATTCCGTATGCCAAATTCCGTGTTCCGAATTCCGTGTTCCGAATTCCAAATTCCAAATTCCATATTCCCAATTCCAAATTCCGTGTTCCGAATTCCGTGTTCCGTGTTCCGAATTCCAAATTCTGTATTCCAAATTCCAAATTCCCTATTCCATATTCCAAATTCCGTGTTCCGAATTCCGTGTTTGATTTCAGTGTTCCAAATTCTGTATTCCAAATTTCATGTTCCCTGTTCCAAATTCCAAATTCAGTATTCCATATTCCATATTCCGTGTTCCAAATTCCGTATTCCGTATTCCGTGTTCTGAATTCCGTGATCCGAATTCCATGTTCTGAATTCCGTGTTCCGAATTCCAAATTCCAAATTCCAAATTACAAATTCCGTATTCCATATTCCGAATTCCGTGTTCCGAATTCCGTGTTCTGAATTCCGTGTTCCGAATTCCGTGTTCCAAATTCCAAATTCCAAATTCCATATTCCAAATTCCAAATTCCATATTCCAAATTCCGTGTTCCGAATTCCGTGTTTGATTTCTGTGTTCCAAATTCTGTATTCCAAATTTCATGTTCCGTGTTCCAAATTCCAAATTCAGTATTCCAAATTCCGTATTCCGAATTCCAAGTTCCATGTTCTAAATTCCATATTCCGTGTTCCAAATTCTGTATTCCGAATTCCGTGGTCCGAATTCCGTGTTCCGAATTCCGTGTTCCGAATTCCAAATTCCAAATTCCGTATTCCAAATTCCAAATTCCAAATTCCGTATTCCATATTCCAAATTCCGTGTTCCAAATTCCGTGTTTGATTTCTGTGGTTCAAATTCTGTATTCCAAATTTCATGTTCCGTGTTCCAAATTCAGTATTCCAAATTCCGTATTCCGAATTCCAAGTTCCATGTTCTAAATTCCTTATTCCAAATTTCTTGTTCCAAATTCCATATTCCGTGTTCCGAATTCCAATTTCCGAATTCCGTGTTCCAAATTCCGTGTTCTAAATTTCGTGTTCCAAATTCTGTGTTCCAAATTCCGTATTCCATGTTCTGAATTCCAAATTCCGAATTCCGTGTTCCGAATTTGAAATTCTGAATTCCTTATTCCAAATTCCCGGTTCTGAATTTCAAATTCCGTGTTCTGAATTCCAAATTCCTTATTCCAAATTCCGTGTTCCGAATTTCAAATTACGAATTCCAAATTCCGTATTTCAAATACCAAATTCCGTGTTCCGAATTCCGTGTTCCGATTTCTGTGTTCCAAATTCCGTGTTCCGATTTCCGTGTTCCTAATTCCGTGTTCCGAGTTCCAAATTCCGCATTCAGAGTTCCAAATTCTGTGTTCCAAGTTCCAAATTCCGTGTTCCGAATTCTGTTTTCCAAATTCCGTGTTCCAAATTCCGTGTTCCGAGTTCCAAATTCCGCGTTCAGAGTTCCAAATTCCGTGTTCCGAGTTCCAAATTCCGTATTCCAAATTCCGTGTTCCGAATTCCAAATTCTGAA
This sequence comes from Rana muscosa, assembly GCA_029206835.1. Classification (NCBI taxonomy): domain Eukaryota; kingdom Metazoa; phylum Chordata; class Amphibia; order Anura; family Ranidae; genus Rana; species Rana muscosa. The sequence continues at coordinate 1,644,552 of JARGYO010000046.1, forward strand.
TTCCTTATTCCAAATTCCCTGTTCTGAATTTCAAATTCCGAATTCCAAATTCCATATTCCAAATTCCGTGTTCCGAATTCCGTGTTCCGAATCCGTGTTCCGAATTCCAAATTCCGCATTCCAAATTCCAAATTCCAAATTCCGTATTCCATATTCCAAATTCCGTGTTCCGAATTCCGTGTTTGATTTCTGTGTTCCAAATTCTGTATTCCAAATTTCATGTTCCGTGTTCCAAATTCCAAATTCAGTATTCCAAATTCCGTATTCCGAATTCCAAGTTCCATGTTCTAAATTCCATATTCCGTGTTCCAAATTCTGTATTCCGAATTCCGTGTTCCGAATTCCGTGTTCCGAATTCCGTGTTCCGAATTCCAAATTCCAAATTCCGTATTCCAAATTCCAAATTACAAATTCTGTATTCCATATTCCAAATTCTGTATTCCAAATTTCATGTTCCGTGTTCCAAATTCAGTATTCCAAATTCCGTATTCCGAATTCCAAGTTCCATGTTCTAAATTCCTTATTCCAAATTTCTTGTTCCAAATTCCATATTCCGTGTTCCAAATTCCAAATTCCAAATTCCGTATTCCATATTCCGAATTCCGTGTTCCGAATTCCGTGTTCCAAATTCTGTATTCCATGTTCCGAATTCCAAATTCCGAATTCCGTGTTCCGAATTTGAAATTCTGAATTCCTTATTCCAAATTCCCTGTTCTGAATTTCAAATTCCGTGTTCTGAATTCCAAATTCCTTATTCCAAATTCCGTGTTCCGAATTTCAAATTACGAATTCCAAATTCCGTATTTCAAATACCAAATTCCGTGTTACGATTTACGTGTTCCAAATTCCGTGTTCCGATTTCCGTGTTCCAAATTCCGTGTTCCGAGTTCCAAATTCCGCGTTCAGAGTTCCAAATTCCGTGTTCCGAGTTCCAAATTCCATATTCCAAATTCCGTGTTCCGAATTCCAAATTCTGAATTGCTTATTCCAAATTCCCTGTTCTGAATTTCAAATTCCGAATTCCAAATTCCATATTCCAAATTCCGTGTTCCGAATTCCATGTTCCGAATTCCGTGTTTGATTTCTGTGTTCCAAATTCTGTATTCCAAATTTCATGTTCCGTGTTCCAAAGACCAAATTCAGTATTCCAAATTCCGTATTCCGAATTCCAAGTTCCATGTTCTAAATTCCATATTCCGTGTTCCAAATTCCGTATTCCAAATTCCGTGTTCCGAATTCCGTGTTCCGAATTCCGTGTTCCGAATTTTCATGTTCCAAATTCCGTATTCCAAATTACAAATTACAAATTCCGTATTCCATATTCCAAATTCTGTGTTCCGAATTCAGTGTTCCAAATTCCGTGTTCCGAATTCCAAATTCCGTGTTCCGAATTCCGTGTTCCGATTTCCGTGTTCCGAATTCCGTGTTCCGAATTCCAAATTCCGTATTCCAAATTCCAAATGACAAATTCCGTATTCCATATTCCAAATTCCGTGTTCCGAATTCCGTGTTTGATTTCTGTGTTCCAAATTCTGTATTCCAAATTTCATGTTCCGTGTTCCAAATTCCAAATTCAGTATTCCAAATTCCGTATTCTGAATTCCAAGTTCCATATTCCGTGTTCCAAATTCCGTATTCCAAATTCCGTGTTCCGAATTCCGTGTTCCGAATTCCGTGTTCCGAGTTCCAAATTCCGTATTCCAAATTCCGTGTTCCGAATTCCAAATTCTGAATTCCTTATTCCAAATTCCCTGTTCTGAATTTCAAATTACGAATTCCAAATTCCATATTCCAAATTCCGTGTTCCGAATTCCGTGTTCTGAATTCCATGTCCCGAATTCCAAATTCCAAATTCTGCATTCCAAATTCCAAATTCCAAATTCCGTATTCCATATTCCAAATTCCGTGTTCCGAATTCCGTGTTTGATTTCTGTGTTCCAAATTCTGTATTCCAAATTTCATGTTCCGTGTTCCAAATTCCAAATTCAGTATTCCAAATTCCGTATTCCGAATTCCAAGTTCCATGTTCTAAATACCATATTCCGTGTTCCAAATTCCGTATTTCAAATTCCGTGTTCCGAATTCCATGTTCCGAATTCCGTGTTCCGAATTTTCATGTTCCGAATTCCGTGTTCCGAATTCCAAATTCCAAATTCCATATTCCAAATTACAAATTACAAATTCCGTATTCCATATTCCAAATTCTGTGTTCCGAATTCAGTGTTCCAAATTCCGTGTTCCAAATTCCGTGTTCCGAATTCCAAATTCCGTGTTCCGAATTCCGTGTTCCGATTTCCGTGTTCCGAATTCCGTGTTCCGAATTCCAAATTCCGTATTCCAAATTCCAAATGACAAATTCCGTATTCCATATTCCAAATTCCGTGTTCCGAATTCCGTGTTTGATTTCTGTGTTCCAAATTCTGTATTCCAAATTTCATGTTCCGTGTTCCAAATTCCAAATTCAGTATTCCAAATTCCGTATTCCGAATTCCAAGTTCCATATTCCGTGTTCCAAATTCCGTATTCCAAATTCCGTGTTCCGAATTCCGTGTTCCGAATTCCGTGTTCCGAATTCTGTGTTCTGAATTCCAAATTCCAAATTCCATATTCCCAATTCCAAATTCCGTGTTCCGAATTCCGTGTTCCGTGTTCCGAATTCCAAATTCTGTATTCCAAATTCCTAATTCCAAATTCCCTATTCCATATTCCAAATTCCGTGTTCCGAATTCCGTGTTTGATTTCTGTGTTCCAAATTCTGTATTCCAAATTTCATGTTCCGTGTTCCAAATTCCAAATTCAGTATTCCATATTCCATATTCCGTGTTCCAAATTCCATATTCCAAATTCCGTGTTCCGAATTCCATGATCCGAATTCCATGTTCCGAATTCCGTGTTCCGAATTCCAAATTCCAAATTCCAAATTCCAAATTCCATATTCCGAATTCCGTGTTCCAAATTCCGTGTTCCGAATTCTGTGTTCCGAATTCCAAATTCCATATTCCAAATTCCAAATTCCATATTCCAAATTCCGTGTTCCGAATTCCGTGTTCCGAATTCCGTGTTCCGAATTCCGTGTTCCCGAATTCCAAATTCCAAATTCCATATTCCAAATTTCAAATTCCATATTCCAAATTCCGTGTTCCGAATTCCGTGTTTGATTCTGTGTTCCAAATTCTGTATTCCAAATTTCATGTTCCGTGTTCCAAATTCCAAATTCAGTATTCCAAATTCCGTATTCCGAATTCCAAGTTCCATGTTCTAAATTCCATATTCCGTGTTCCAAATTCTGTATTCCGAATTCCGTGTTCCGAATTCCGTGTTCCGAATTCCGTGTTCCGAATTCCAAATTCCAAATTCCGTATTCCAAATTCCAAATTCCAAATTCTGTATTCCATATTCCAAATTCCAAATTCCAAATTTCATGTTCCGTGTTCCAAATTCAGTATTCCAAATTCCGTATTCCGAATTCCAAGTTCCATGTTCTAAATTCCTTATTCCAAATTTCTTGTTCCAAATTCCATATTCCGTGTTCCAAATTCCAAATTCCAAATTCCGTATTCCATATTCCGAATTCCGTGTTCCGAATTCCGTGTTCCAAATTCTGTATTCCATGTTCCGAATTCCAAATTCCGAATTCCGTGTTCCGAATTTGAAATTCTGAATTCCTTATTCCAAATTCCCTGTTCTGAATTTCAAATTCCGTGTTCTGAATTCCAAATTACTTATTCCAAATTCCGTGTTCCGAATTTCAAATTACGAATTCCAAATTCCGTATTTCAAATACCAAATTCCGTGTTACGATTTACGTGTTCCAAATTCCGTGTTCCGATTTCCGTGTTCCAAATTCCGTGTTCCGAGTTCCAAATTCCGCGTTCAGAGTTCCAAATTCCGTGTTCCGAGTTCCAAATTCCATATTCCAAATTCCGTGTTCCGAATTCCAAATTCTGAATTGCTTATTCCAAATTCCCTGTTCTGAATTTCAAATTCCGAATTCCAAATTCCATATTCCAAATTCCGTGTTCCGAATTCCGTGTTCCGAATTCCGTGTTTGATTTCTGTGTTCCAAATTCTGTATTCCAAATTTCATGTTCCGTGTTCCAAAGACCAAATTCAGTATTCCAAATTCCGTATTCCGAATTCCAAGTTCCATGTTCTAAATTCCATATTCCGTGTTCCAAATTCCGTATTCCAAATTCCGTGTTCCGAATTCCGTGTTCCGAATTCCGTGTTCCGAATTTTCATGTTCCAAATTCCGTATTCCAAATTACAAATTACAAATTCCGTATTCCATATTCCAAATTCTGTGTTTCGAATTCAGTGTTCCAAATTCCGTGTTCCAAATTCCGTGTTCCGAATTCCAAATTCCGTGTTCCGAATTCCGTGTTCCGATTTCCGTGTTCCGAATTCCGTGTTCCGAATTCCAAATTCCGTATTCCAAATTCCAAATGACAAATTCCGTATTCCATATTCCAAATTCCGTGTTCCGAATTCCGTGTTTGATTTCTGTGTTCCAAATTCTGTATTCCAAATTTCATGTTCCGTGTTCCAAATTCCAAATTCAGTATTCCAAATTCCGTATTCCGAATTCCAAGTTCCATATTCCGTGTTCCAAATTCCGTATTCCAAATTCCGTGTTCCGAATTCCGTGTTCCAAATTCCGTGTTCCGAATTCCAAATTCCAAATTCCATATTCCCAATTCCAAATTCTGTGTTCCGAATTCCGTGTTCCGTGTTCCGAATTCCAAATTCTGTATTCCAAATTCCTAATTCCAAATTCCCTATTCCATATTCCAAATTCCGTGTTCCGAATTCCGTGTTTTATTTCTGTGTTCCAAATTCTGTATTCCAAATTTCATGTTCCGTGTTCCAAATTCCAAATTCAGTATTCCATATTCCATATTCCGTGTTCCAAATTCCGTATTCCAAATTCCGTGTTCCGAATTCCATGATCCGAATTCCATGTTCCGAATTCCGTGTTCCAAATTCCAAATTCCATATTCCAAATTCCGTGTTCCGAATTCCGTGTTCCGAATTCCGTGTTCCGAATTCCGTGTTCCCGAATTCCAAATTCCAAATTCCATATTCCAAATTCCAAATTCCATATTCCAAATTCCGTGTTCCGAATTCCGTGTTTGATTTCTGTGTTCCAAATTCTGTATTCCAAATTTCATGTTCCGTGTTCCAAATTCCAAATTCAGTATTCCAAATTCCGTATTCCGAATTCCAAGTTCCATGTTCTAAATTCCATATTCCGTGTTCCAAATTCCGTATTCCAAATTCCGTGTTCCGAATTCCGTGTTCCGAATTCCGTGTTCCGAATTTTCATGTTCCGAATTCCGTGTTCCGAATTCCAAATTCTGTATTCCAAATTACAAATTACAAATTCCGTATTCCATATATTCCGTGTTCCAAATTCCGTATTCCAAATTCTGTGTTCCGAATTCCGTGATCCGAATTCCATGTTCCGAATTCCGTGTTCCGAATTCCAAATTCCAAATTCCAAATTCCAAATTACAAATTACAAATTCCGTATTCCATATTCCGAATTCCGTGTTCCGAATTCCGTGTTCCAAATTCCGTATTCCATGTTCCGAATTCCAAATTCCGAATTCCGTGTTCCGAATTTGAAATTCCGAATTCCTTATTCCAAATTCCGTGTTCCGAATTTCAAATTACGAATTCCAAATTCCGTATTTCAAATACCAAATTCCGTGTTCCGAATTCCGTGTTACGATTTACGTGTTCCAAATTCCGTGTTCCGATTTCCGTGTTCCAAATTCCGTGTTCCGAGTTCCAAATTCTGAGTTCAGAGTTCCAAATTCCGTGTTCCGAGTTCCAAATTCCGTATTCCAAATTCCGTGTTCCGAATTCCAAATTCTGAATTCCTTATTCCAAATTCCCTGTTCTGAATTTCAAATTCCGAATTCCAAATTCCATATTCCAAATTCCGTGTTCCGAATTCCGTGTTCCGAATTCCATGTTCCGAATTCCAAATTCCAAATTCTGCATTCCAAATTCCAAATTCCAAATTCCGTATTCCATATTCCAAATTCTGTGTTCCGAATTCCGTGTTTGATTTCTGTGTTCCAAATTCTGTATTCCAAATTTCATGTTCCGTGTTCCAAATTCCAAATTCAGTATTCCAAATTCCGTATTCCGAATTCCAAGTTCCATGTTCTAAATTCCATATTCCGTGTTCCAAATTCTGTATTCCAAATTCCGTGTTCCGAATTCCGTGTTCCGAATTCCGTGTTCCGAATTTTCATGTTCCGAATTCCGTGTTCCGAATTCCAAATTCCAAATTCCGTATTCCAAATTACAAATTACAAATTCCGTATTCCATATTCCAAATTCTGTGTTCCGAATTCAGTGTTCCAAATTCCATGTTCCAAATTCCGTGTTCCGAATTCCAAATTCCGTGTTCCGAATTCCGTGTTCCGATTTCCGTGTTCCGAATTCCGTATTCCAAATTCCAAATTCCATATTCCAAATTCCATATGACAAATTCCGTATTCCATATTCCAAATTCCGTGTTCCGAATTCCGTGTTTGATTTCTGTGTTCCAAATTTTGTATTCCAAATTTCATGCTACGTGTTCCAAATTCCAAATTCAGTATTCCAAATTCCGTATTCCGAATTCCAAGTTCCATATTCCGTGTTCCAAATTCCATATTCCAAATTCTGTGTTCCGAATTCAGTGTTCCAAATTCCGTGTTCCGAATTCCAAATTCCGTGTTCCGAATTCCGTGTTCGGAATTCCGTGTTCCGAATTCCAAATTCCGTATTCCAAATTCCAAATGACAAATTCCGTATTCCATATTCCAAATTCCGTGTTCCGAATTCCGTGTTTGATTTCTGTGTTCCAAATTCTGTATTCCAAATTTCATGTTCCGTGTTCCAAATTCCAAATTCAGTATTCCAAATTCCGTATTCCGAATTCCAAGTTCCATATTCCGTGTTCCAAATTCCGTATGCCAAATTCCGTGTTCCGAATTCCGTGTTCCGAATTCCAAATTCCAAATTCCATATTCCCAATTCCAAATTCCGTGTTCCGAATTCCGTGTTCCGTGTTCCGAATTCCAAATTCTGTATTCCAAATTCCAAATTCCCTATTCCATATTCCAAATTCCGTGTTCCGAATTCCGTGTTTGATTTCAGTGTTCCAAATTCTGTATTCCAAATTTCATGTTCCCTGTTCCAAATTCCAAATTCAGTATTCCATATTCCATATTCCGTGTTCCAAATTCCGTATTCCGTATTCCGTGTTCTGAATTCCGTGATCCGAATTCCATGTTCTGAATTCCGTGTTCCGAATTCCGAATTCCAAATTCCAAATTACAAATTCCGTATTCCATATTCCGAATTCCGTGTTCCGAATTCCGTGTTCTGAATTCCGTGTTCCGAATTCCGTGTTCCAAATTCCAAATTCCAAATTCCATATTCCAAATTCCAAATTCCATATTCCAAATTCCGTGTTCCGAATTCCGTGTTTGATTTCTGTGTTCCAAATTCTGTATTCCAAATTTCATGTTCCGTGTTCCAAATTCCAAATTCAGTATTCCAAATTCCGTATTCCGAATTCCAAGTTCCATGTTCTAAATTCCATATTCCGTGTTCCAAATTCTGTATTCCGAATTCCGTGGTCCGAATTCCGTGTTCCGAATTCCGTGTTCCGAATTCCAAATTCCAAATTCCGTATTCCAAATTCCAAATTCCAAATTCCGTATTCCATATTCCAAATTCCGTGTTCCAAATTCCGTGTTTGATTTCTGTGGTTCAAATTCTGTATTCCAAATTTCATGTTCCGTGTTCCAAATTCAGTATTCCAAATTCCGTATTCCGAATTCCAAGTTCCATGTTCTAAATTCCTTATTCCAAATTTCTTGTTCCAAATTCCATATTCCGTGTTCCGAATTCCAATTTCCGAATTCCGTGTTCCAAATTCCGTGTTCTAAATTTCGTGTTCCAAATTCTGTGTTCCAAATTCCGTATTCCATGTTCTGAATTCCAAATTCCGAATTCCGTGTTCCGAATTTGAAATTCTGAATTCCTTATTCCAAATTCCTGGTTCTGAATTTCAAATTCCGTGTTCTGAATTCCAAATTCCTTATTCCAAATTCCGTGTTCCGAATTTCAAATTACGAATTCCAAATTCCGTATTTCAAATACCAAATTCCGTGTTCCGAATTCCGTGTTCCGATTTCTGTGTTCCAAATTCCGTGTTCCGATTTCCGTGTTCCTAATTCCGTGTTCCGAGTTCCAAATTCCGCATTCAGAGTTCCAAATTCTGTGTTCCAAGTTCCAAATTCCGTGTTCCGAATTCTGTTTTCCAAATTCCGTGTTCCAAATTCCGTGTTCCGAGTTCCAAATTCCGCGTTCAGAGTTCCAAATTCCGTGTTCCGAGTTCCAAATTCCGTATTCCAAATTCCGTGTTCCGAATTCCAAATTCTGAATTCCTTATTCCAAATTCCCTGTTCTGAATTTCAAATTCCGAATTCCAAATTCCATATTCCAAATTCCGTGTTCCGAATTCCGTGTTCCGAATCCGTGTTCCGAATTCCAAATTCCGCATTCCAAATTCCAAATTCCAAATTCCGTATTCCATATTCCAAATTCCGTGTTCCGAATTCCGTGTTTGATTTCTGTGTTCCAAATTCTGTATTCCAAATTCCGTGTTCCGAATTCCATGATCCGAATTCCATGTTCCGAATTCCGTGTTCCAAATTCCAAATTCCATATTCCAAATTCCGTGTTCCGAATTCCGTGTTCCGAATTCCGTGTTCCGAATTCCGTGTTCCCGAATTCCAAATTCCAAATTCCATATTCCAAATTCCAAATTCCATATTCCAAATTCCGTGTTCCGAATTCCGTGTTTGATTTCTGTGTTCCAAATTCTGTATTCCAAATTTCATGTTCCGTGTTCCAAATTCCAAATTCAGTATTCCAAATTCCGTATTCCGAATTCCAAGTTCCATGTTCTAAATTCCATATTCCGTGTTCCAAATTCCGTATTCCAAATTCCGTGTTCCGAATTCCGTGTTCCGAATTCCGTGTTCCGAATTTTCATGTTCCGAATTCCGTGTTCCGAATTCCAAATTCTGTATTCCAAATTACAAATTACAAATTCCGTATTCCATATATTCCGTGTTCCAAATTCCGTATTCCAAATTCTGTGTTCCGAATTCCGTGATCCGAATTCCATGTTCCGAATTCCGTGTTCCGAATTCCAAATTCCAAATTCCAAATTCCAAATTACAAATTACAAATTCCGTATTCCATATTCCGAATTCCGTGTTCCGAATTCCGTGTTCCAAATTCCGTATTCCATGTTCCGAATTCCAAATTCCGAATTCCGTGTTCCGAATTTGAAATTCCGAATTCCTTATTCCAAATTCCGTGTTCCGAATTTCAAATTACGAATTCCAAATTCCGTATTTCAAATACCAAATTCCGTGTTCCGAATTCCGTGTTACGATTTACGTGTTCCAAATTCCGTGTTCCGATTTCCGTGTTCCAAATTCCGTGTTCCGAGTTCCAAATTCTGAGTTCAGAGTTCCAAATTCCGTGTTCCGAGTTCCAAATTCCGTATTCCAAATTCCGTGTTCCGAATTCCAAATTCTGAATTCCTTATTCCAAATTCCCTGTTCTGAATTTCAAATTCCGAATTCCAAATTCCATATTCCAAATTCCGTGTTCCGAATTCCGTGTTCCGAATTCCATGTTCCGAATTCCAAATTCCAAATTCTGCATTCCAAATTCCAAATTCCAAATTCCGTATTCCATATTCCAAATTCTGTGTTCCGAATTCCGTGTTTGATTTCTGTGTTCCAAATTCTGTATTCCAAATTTCATGTTCCGTGTTCCAAATTCCAAATTCAGTATTCCAAATTCCGTATTCCGAATTCCAAGTTCCATGTTCTAAATTCCATATTCCGTGTTCCAAATTCTGTATTCCAAATTCCGTGTTCCGAATTCCGTGTTCCGAATTCCGTGTTCCGAATTTTCATGTTCCGAATTCCGTGTTCCGAATTCCAAATTCCAAATTCCGTATTCCAAATTACAAATTACAAATTCCGTATTCCATATTCCAAATTCTGTGTTCCGAATTCAGTGTTCCAAATTCCGTGTTCCAAATTCCGTGTTCCGAATTCCAAATTCCGTGTTCCGAATTCCGTGTTCCGATTTCCGTGTTCCGAATTCCGTATTCCAAATTCCAAATTCCATATTCCAAATTCAATATGACAAATTCCGTATTCCATATTCCAAATTCCGTGTTCCGAATTCCGTGTTTGATTTCTGTGTTCCAAATTTTGTATTCCAAATTTCATGCTACGTGTTCCAAATTCCAAATTCAGTATTCCAAATTCCGTATTCCGAATTCCAAGTTCCATATTCCGTGTTCCAAATTCCATATTCCAAATTCTGTGTTCCGAATTCAGTGTTCCAAATTCCGTGTTCCGAATTCCAAATTCCGTGTTCCGAATTCCGTGTTCGGAATTCCGTGTTCCGAATTCCAAATTCCGTATTCCAAATTCCAAATGACAAATTCCGTATTCCATATTCCAAATTCCGTGTTCCGAATTCCGTGTTTGATTTCTGTGTTCCAAATTCTGTATTCCAAATTTCATGTTCCGTGTTCCAAATTCCAAATTCAGTATTCCAAATTCCGTATTCCGAATTCCAAGTTCCATATTCCGTGTTCCAAATTCCGTATGCCAAATTCCGTGTTCCGAATTCCGTGTTCCGAATTCCAAATTCCAAATTCCATATTCCCAATTCCAAATTCCGTGTTCCGAATTCCGTGTTCCGTGTTCCGAATTCCAAATTCTGTATTCCAAATTCCAAATTCCCTATTCCATATTCCAAATTCCGTGTTCCGAATTCCGTGTTTGATTTCAGTGTTCCAAATTCTGTATTCCAAATTTCATGTTCCCTGTTCCAAATTCCAAATTCAGTATTCCATATTCCATATTCCGTGTTCCAAATTCCGTATTCCGTATTCCGTGTTCTGAATTCCGTGATCCGAATTCCATGTTCTGAATTCCGTGTTCCGAATTCCAAATTCCAAATTCCAAATTACAAATTCCGTATTCCATATTCCGAATTCCGTGTTCCGAATTCCGTGTTCTGAATTCCGTGTTCCGAATTCCGTGTTCCAAATTCCAAATTCCAAATTCCATATTCCAAATTCCAAATTCCATATTCCAAATTCCGTGTTCCGAATTCCGTGTTTGATTTCTGTGTTCCAAATTCTGTATTCCAAATTTCATGTTCCGTGTTCCAAATTCCAAATTCAGTATTCCAAATTCCGTATTCCGAATTCCAAGTTCCATGTTCTAAATTCCATATTCCGTGTTCCAAATTCTGTATTCCGAATTCCGTGGTCCGAATTCCGTGTTCCGAATTCCGTGTTCCGAATTCCAAATTCCAAATTCCGTATTCCAAATTCCAAATTCCAAATTCCGTATTCCATATTCCAAATTCCGTGTTCCAAATTCCGTGTTTGATTTCTGTGGTTCAAATTCTGTATTCCAAATTTCATGTTCCGTGTTCCAAATTCAGTATTCCAAATTCCGTATTCCGAATTCCAAGTTCCATGTTCTAAATTCCTTATTCCAAATTTCTTGTTCCAAATTCCATATTCCGTGTTCCGAATTCCAATTTCCGAATTCCGTGTTCCAAATTCCGTGTTCTAAATTTCGTGTTCCAAATTCTGTGTTCCAAATTCCGTATTCCATGTTCTGAATTCCAAATTCCGAATTCCGTGTTCCGAATTTGAAATTCTGAATTCCTTATTCCAAATTCCCGGTTCTGAATTTCAAATTCCGTGTTCTGAATTCCAAATTCCTTATTCCAAATTCCGTGTTCCGAATTTCAAATTACGAATTCCAAATTCCGTATTTCAAATACCAAATTCCGTGTTCCGAATTCCGTGTTCCGATTTCTGTGTTCCAAATTCCGTGTTCCGATTTCCGTGTTCCTAATTCCGTGTTCCGAGTTCCAAATTCCGCATTCAGAGTTCCAAATTCTGTGTTCCAAGTTCCAAATTCCGTGTTCCGAATTCTGTTTTCCAAATTCCGTGTTCCAAATTCCGTGTTCCGAGTTCCAAATTCCGCGTTCAGAGTTCCAAATTCCGTGTTCCGAGTTCCAAATTCCGTATTCCAAATTCCGTGTTCCGAATTCCAAATTCTGAATTCCTTATTCCAAATTCCCTGTTCTGAATTTCAAATTCCGAATTCCAAATTCCATATTCCAAATTCCGTGTTCCGAATTCCGTGTTCCGAATCCGTGTTCCGAATTCCAAATTCCGCATTCCAAATTCCAAATTCCAAATTCCGTATTCCATATTCCAAATTCCGTGTTCCGAATTCCGTGTTTGATTTCTGTGTTCCAAATTCTGTATTCCAAATTTCATGTTCCGTGTTCCAAATTCCAAATTCAGTATTCCAAATTCCGTATTCCGAATTCCAAGTTCCATGTTCTAAATTCCATATTCCGTGTTCCAAATTCCGTATTCCAAATTCCGTGTTCTGAATTCCGTGTTCCGAATTCCGTGTTCCGAATTTTCATGTTCCGAATTCCGTGTTCCGAATTCCGTGTTCCGAATTCCAAATTCCAAATTCCGTATTCCAAATTCCAAATTCCAAATTCCGTATTCCATATTCCAAATTCCGTGTTCCGAATTCCGTGTTCTGAATTCCGTGTTCCGAATTCCAAATTCCAAATTCCGTATTCCAAATTACAAATTACAAATTCCGTATTCCATATTCCAAATTCTGTGTTCCGAATTCCGTGTTTGATTTCTGTGTTCCAAATTCTGTATTCCAAATTTCATGTTCCGTGTTCCAAATTCCAAATTCAGTATTCCAAATTCCGTATTCCGAATTCCAAGTTCCATGTTCTAAATTCCATATTCCGTGTTCCGAATTCCGTGTTCCGAATTCCGTGTTCCGAATTCCAAATGATAAATTCCGTATTCCATGTTCCAAATTCCGTGTTCCGAATTCCGTGTTCCGAATTCCGTGTTCCGAATTCCGTGTTCCAAATTCCAAATTCCAAATTCCGTATTCCAAATTCCATATTCCATATTCCAAATTCCGTGTTCCGAATTCCGTGTTGATTTCTGTGTTCCAAATTCTGTATTCCAAATTTCATGTTCCGTGTTCCAAATTCCAAATTCAGTATTCAAATTCCGTATTCCGAATTCCAAGTTCCATGTTCTAAATTCCATATTCTGAGTTCCAAATTCTGTATTCCGAATTCCGTTTCCCGAATTCCGTGTTCCGAATTCCGTGTTCCGAATTCCAAATTCCAAATTCCGTATTCCAAATTCCAAATTCCGTATTCCATATTCCAAATTCCGTGTTCCGAATTCCGTGTTTGATTTCTGTGTTCCAAATTCTGTATTCCAAATTTCATGTTCCGTGTTCCAAATTCCAATTTCAGTATTCCAAATTCCGTATTCCGAATTCCAAGTTCCATGTTCTAAATTCCATATTCCGTGTTCCAAATTCCGTATTCCAAATTCCGTGTTCCGAATTCCGTGTTCCGAATTCCGTGTTCCGAATTTTCATGTTCCGAATTCCGTGTTCCGAATTCCAAATTCCAAATTCCGTATTCCAAATTCCAAATTACAAATTCCGTATTCCATATTCCAAATTCCGTGTTCCGAATTCCGTGTTCCGAATTCCGTGTTCTGCATTCCGTGTTCCGAATTCCAAATTCCAAATTCCAAATTCCATGTTCTGAATTCCAAATTCCGTGTTCTAAATTCCGTATTCCAAATTCCAAATTCTTTATTCCAAATTCAAAATTCCATATTCCAAATTCAAAATTCCGTATTCCAAATTCCTTATTCCAAATTCCGGCTTTCGAATTCCAAATTCCCAATTTCGTATTCCAAATTCCTTATTCCAAATTCTGTGTTCCGAATTTCAAATTACAAAATCCAAATTCCGTATTTCAAATACCAAATTCCGTGTTCCGAATTCTGTGTTCTGATTTCCATGTTCCAAATTCCGTGTTCCGAATTCCGTATTCCAAATTCCAAATTCCATATTCCAAATTCCGTATTCCAATTTCCAAATTCCATATTCCGAATTCCGTGTTCCGAATTCCAAATTCCGTGTTCTGAATTCCATATTCCAAATTCAGTTATCCAAATTCAGTGTTCCAAATTCAGTGTTCCAAATTCCGTGTTCCGAATTCCAAATTCCGTGTTCTGAATTCTGTGTTCCGATTTCCGTGTTCCGAATTCCGTGTTCCGAATTCCAAATTCCATATTCCAAATTCCAAATGACAAATTCCGTATTCCATATTCCAAATTACGTGTTCCGAATTCCGTGTTTGATTTCTGTGTTCCAAATTCTGTATTCTAAATTTCATGTTCCGTGTTCCAAATTCCAAATTCAGTTTTCCAAATTCCGTATTCCGAATTCCAAGTTCCATATTCCGTGTTCCAAATTCCGTATTCCAAATTCCGTATACCGAATTCCGTGTTCCGAATTCCGTGTTCCGAATTCCGTGTTCCGAATTCCAAATTCCAAATTCCATATTCCCAATTCCAAATTCTGTGTTCCGTGTTCTGAATTCCAAATTCCGTATTCCAAATTCCAAATTCCCTGTTCTGAATTTCAAATTCCGAATTCCAAATTCCATATTCCAAATTCCGTGTTCCGAATTCCGTGTTCCGAATTCCATGTTCCGAATTCCAAATTCCAAATTCTGCATTCCAAATTCCAAATTCCAAATTCCGTATTCCATATTCCAAATTCCGTGTTCCGAATTCCGTGTTTGATTTCTGTGTTCCAAATTCTGTATTCCAATTTTTCAAAATTTGGAAAAATGCAAAGGGCGTGACCTGAAATTTTTATTTTATGCCTTTGTATGCATTGTGCCATCTTTTTTAAGAAAGAATGACCAGAGGGATTAAATATGAGTAGATTTCCACCTTAAAACGCCAAGAACAATCTGAGAGTACCCATTTTCTTAAATCAGAAGTGAAACCACCAAAAGTCAAAAACATCATCAATGTGACGTCACCAAAATAGGAAGTGACTCAAACAAATTTTCATTGTCCATTTTCCATTTCACTCATTGTTTCATCATGGTGGAGGGCTTTTGAGACCATTTTAATACCTTTTCTGCCTTCCTAAAACATTTTTAAAGATTTCAAAAAATGCAAGGGGTGTGCTCCAAAATTTGTTTCACACATTTTTACCCATTGTGCCATCTTTTTTAAGAAAGAATGACCAGAGGGATTAAATATGAGTAGATTTCCGCCTTAAAACGCCAAGAACAATCTGAGAATACCCATTTTCTTACACCGGAATGAAACCACCAAAAGTCAAAAACATCATCAATGTGACGTCACTAAAACAGGAAGTGTCTCTTAAACAAATTTTCTTTGTCCATTTTCCATTTCACTCATTGTTTCATCATTGTGGAGGGCTTTTGAGCCTGTTTTACTGTCTTTTTTGCATTCCTGAGACATTTTTCAAAATTTGGAAAAATGCAAAGGGCGTGACCGGAAATTTTTATTTTATGCCTTTGTATGCATTGTGCCATCTTTTTTAAGAAAGAATGACCAGAGGGATTAAATATGAGTAGATTTCCGCCTTAAAACGCCAAGAACAATCTGAGAGTACCCATTTTCTTAAATTGGAAGTGAAACCACCAAAAGTCAAAAATGTCATCAATGTGACGTCACCAAAACAGGAAGTTGGTCTTAAACAAATTTTCATTGTCTATTTTCCATTTCACTCATTGTTTCATCATTGTGGAGGGCTTTTGAGCCCATTTTAATATCTTTTCTGCCTTCCTGAGACATTTTTAAAAAATTCAAAAAATGCAAGGGGCGTGCCCCAAAATGTATGTTTTACACATTTTTACCTATTTTGCCATCTTTTTTAAGAAAGAATGACCAGAGGGATTAAATATAAGCAGATTTCCACCTTAAAACGCCAAGAACAACCTAAGAATACCTATTTTCTTAAACCAGAAGTGAAACCACCAAAAGTCAAAAACATCATCAATGTGACATCACCAAAACAGGAAGTGGCTCTTAAACAAATTTTCATTGTCCATTTTCCATTTCACTCATTGTTTCATTATTCTGGAGGGCTTTTGATCCTGTTTTACTGTCTTTTTTGCATTCCTGAGACATTTTTCAAAATTTGGAAAAATGCAAAGGGCGTGACCTGAAATTTTTATTTTATGCCTTTGTATGCATTGTGCCATCTTTTTAAAGAAAGAATGACCAGAGGGAGGAAATATGAGTTGTTTCAGCATTAAAAAGAAAAGAACAATCTGAGAGTACCCATTTTCTTAAATTGGAAGTGAAACCACCAAAAGTCAAAAACGTCATCAATGTGACGTCACCAAAACAGGAAGTTGGTCTTAAACAAATTTTCATTGTCCATTTTCCATTTCACTCATTGTTTCATCATTGTGGAGGGCTTTTGAGCCTGTTTTACTGTCTTTTTTGCATTCCTGAGACATTTTTCAAAATTTGGAAAAATGCAAAGGGCGTGACCTGAAATTTTTATTTTATGCCTTTGTATGCATTGTGCCATCTTTTTTAAGAAAGAATGACCAGAGGGATTAAATATGAGTAGATTTCCGCCTTAAAACGCCAAGAACAATCTGAGAGTACCCATTTTCTTAAATTGGAAGTGAAACCACCAAAAGTCAATAACGTCATCAATGTTACGTCACCAAAACAGGAAGTTGGTCTTAAACAAATTTTCATTGTCCATTTTCCATTTCACTCATTGTTTCATCATTGTGGAGGGCTTTTGAGCCCGTTTTACGGTCTTATTTGCATTCTTGAGATATTTTTCAAAATTTGGAAAAATGCAAAGGGCGTGACCGGAAATTTTTATTTTATGCCTTTGTATGCATTGTGCCATCTTTTTAAAAAAAGAATGACCAGAGGGATGAATATGAGTTGTTTCAGCATTAAAAAGAAAAGATTAATCTGAGAGTACCCATTTTCTTAAATCAGAAGTGAAACCACCAAAAGTCAAAAACATCATCAATGTGACGTCACCAAAATAGGAAGTGACTCAAACAAATTTTCATTGTCCATTTTCCATTTCACTCATTGTTTCATCATGGTGGAGGGCTTTTGAGACCATTTTAATACCTTTTCTGCCTTCCTAAAACATTTTTAAAAATTTCAAAAAATGCAAGGGGTGTGCTCCAAAATTAGTTTCACGCATTTTTACCCATTGTGCCATCTTTTTTAAGAAAGAATGACCAGAGGGATTAAATATGAGTAGATTTCCGCCTTAAAACGCCAAGAACAATCTGAGAATACCCATTTTCTTACACCGGAATGAAACCACCAAAAGTCAAAAACATCATCAATGTGACGTCACTAAAACAGGAAGTGTCTCTTAAACAAATTTTCATTGTCCATTTTCCATTTCACTCATTGTTTCATCATTGTGGAGGGCTTTTGAGCCTGTTTTACTGTCTTTTTTGCATTCCTGAGACATTTTTCAAAATTTGGAAAAATGCAAAGGGCGTGACCGGAAATTTTTATTTTATGCCTTTGTATGCATTGTGCCATCTTTTTTAAGAAATAATGACCAGAGGGATGAATATGAGTTGTTTCAGCATTAAAAAGAAAAGATTAATCTGAGAGTACCCATTTTCTTAAATCAGAAGTGAAACCACCAAAAGTCAAAAATGTCATCAATGTTACGTCACCAAAACAGGAAGTTGGTCTTAAACAAATTTTCATTGTCCATTTTCCATTTCACTCATTGTTTCATCATTGTGGAGGGCTTTTGAAACCATTTTAATACCTTTTCTGCCTTCCTAAAACATTTTTAAAAATTTCAAAAAATGCAAGGGGTGTGCTCCAAAATTAGTTTCACGCATTTTTACCCATTGTGCCATCTTTTTTAAGAAAGAATGACCAGAGGGATTAAATATGAGTAGATTTCTGCCTTAAAACGCCAAGAACAATCTGAGAATACCCATTTTCTTACACCGGAATGAAACCACCAAAAGTCAAAAATGTCATCAATGTGACGTCACTAAAACTGGAAGTGTCTCTTAAACAAATTTTCATTGTCCATTTTCCATTTCACTCATTGTTTCATCATTGTGGAGGGCTTTTGAGCCTGTTTTACTGTCTTTTTTGCATTCCAAAGACATTTTTCAAAATTTGGAAAAATGCAAAGGGCGTGACCTGAAATTTTTATTTTATGCCTTTGTATGCATTGTGCCATCTTTTTTAAGAAAGAATGACCAGAGGGATTAAATATGAGTAGATTTCCACCTTAAAACGCCAAGAACAATCTGAGAATACCCATTTTCTTACACCGGAATGAAACCACCAAAAGTCAAAAATGTCATCAATGTGACGTCACTAAAACAGGAAGTGTCTCTTAAACAAATTTTCATTGTCTATTTTCCATTTCACTCATTGTTTCATCATTGTGGAGGGCTTTTGAGCCTGTTTTACTGTCTTTTTTGCATTCCTGAGACATTTTTCAAAATTTGGAAAAATGCAAAGGGCGTGACCTGAAATTTTTATTTTATGCCTTTGTATGCATTGTGCCATCTTTTTTAAGAAAGAATGACCAGAGGGATTAAATATGAGTAGATTTCCGCCTTAAAACGCCAAGAACAATCTGAGAGTACCCATTTTCTTAAATTGGAAGCGAAACCACCAAAAGTCAAAAATGTCATCAATGTGACGTCACCAAAACAGGAAGTTGGTCTTAAACAAATTTTCATTGTCTATTTTCCATTTCACTCATTGTTTCATCATTGTGGAGGGCTTTTGAGCCCATTTTAATATCTTTTCTGCCTTCCTGAGACATTTTTAAAAAATTCAAAAAATGCAAGGGGTGTGCCCCAAAATGTATGTTTTACACATTTTTACCTATTTTGCCATCTTTTTTAAGAAAGAATGACCAGAGGGATTAAATATAAGCAGATTTCCACCTTAAAACGCCAAGAACAACCTAAGAATACCTATTTTCTTAAACTGGAAGTGAAACCACCAAAAGTCAAAAACATCATCAATGTGACATCACCAAAACAGGAAGTGGCTCTTAAACAAATTTTCATTGTCCATTTTCCATTTCACTCATTGTTTCATTATTCTGGAGGGCTTTTGATCCCGTTTTACTGTCTTTTTTGCATTCCTGAGACATTTTTCAAAATTTGGAAAAATGCAAAGGGCGTGACCTGAAATTTTTATTTTATGCCTTTGTATGCATTGTGCCATCTTTTTTAAGAAAGAATGACCAGAGGGAGGAAATATGAGTTGTTTCAGCATTAAAAAGAAAATAACAATCTGAGAGTACCCATTTTCTTAAATTGGAAGTGAAACCACCAAAAGTCAA
Organism: Rana muscosa; assembly: GCA_029206835.1. NCBI lineage: Eukaryota > Metazoa > Chordata > Amphibia > Anura > Ranidae > Rana > Rana muscosa. Next base: position 1,663,919 of record JARGYO010000046.1, read on the forward strand.
AAACGTCATCAATGTGACATCACCAAAACAGGAAGTTGGTCTTAAAAAAAAATTCATTGTCCATTTTCCATTTCACTCATTGTCTCATCATTGTGGAGGGCTTTTGAGCCCGTTTTACGGTCTTTTTTGCATTCTTGAGACATTTTTCAAAATTTGGAAAAATGCAAAGGGCGTGACCGGAAATTTTTATTTTATGCCTTTGTATGCATTGTGCCATCTTTTTTAAGAAAGAATGACCAGAGGGATGAATATGAGTTGTTTCAGCATTAAAAAGAAAAGATTAATCTGAGAGTACCCATTTTCTTAAATCAGAAGTGAAACCACCAAAAGTCAAAAACATCATCAATGTGACGTCACCAAAATAGGAAGTGACTCAAACAAATTTTCATTGTCCATTTTCCATTTCACTCATTGTTTCATCATGGTGGAGGGCTTTTGAGACCATTTTAATACCTTTTCTGCCTTCCTAAAACATTTTTAAAATTTTCAAAAAATGCAAGGGGTGTGCTCCAAAATTTGTTTCACACATTTTTACCCATTGTGCCATCTTTTTTAAGAAAGAATGACCAGAGGGATTAAATATGAGTAGATTTCCGCCTTAAAACGCCAAGAACAATCTGAGAATACCCATTTTCTTACACCGGAATGAAACCACCAAAAGTCAAAAACATCATCAATGTGACGTCACTAAAACAGGAAGTGTCTCTTAAACAAATTTTCTTTGTCCATTTTCCATTTCACTCATTGTTTCATCATTGTGGAGGGCTTTTGAGCCTGTTTTACTGTCTTTTTTGCATTCCTGAGACATTTTTCAAAATTTGGAAAAATGCAAAGGGCGTGACCGGAAATTTTTATTTTATGCCTTTGTATGCATTGTGCCATCTTTTTTAAGAAAGAATGACCAGAGGGATTAAATATGAGTAGATTTCCGCCTTAAAACGCCAAGAACAATCTGAGAGTACCCATTTTCTTAAATTGGAAGTGAAACCACCAAAAGTCAAAAATGTCATCAATGTGACGTCACCAAAACAGGAAGTTGGTCTTAAACAAATTTTCATTGTCTATTTTCCATTTCACTCATTGTTTCATCATTGTGGAGGGCTTTTGAGCCCATTTTAATATATTTTCTGCCTTCCTGAGACATTTTTAAAAAAATCAAAAAATGCAAGGGGCGTGCCCAAAAATGTATGTTTTACACATTTTTACCTATTTTGCCATCTTTTTTAAGAAAGAATGACCAGAGGGATTAAATATAAGCAGATTTCCACCTTAAAACGCCAAGAACAACCTAAGAATACCTATTTTCTTAAACTGGAAGTGAAACCACCAAAAGTCAAAAACATCATCAATGTGACATCACCAAAACAGGAAGTGGCTCTTAAACAAATTTTCATTGTCCATTTTCCATTTCACTCATTGTTTCATTATTCTGGAGGGCTTTTGATCCCGTTTTACTGTCTTTTTTGCATTCCTGAGACATTTTTCAAAATTGGAAAAATGCAAAGGGCGTGACCTGAAATTTTTATTTTATGCCTTTGTATGCATTGTGCCATCTTTTTTAAGAAAGAATGACCAGAGGGAGGAAATATGAGTTGTTTCAGCATTAAAAAGAAAAGAACAATCTGAGAGTACCCATTTTCTTAAATTGGAAGTGAAACCACCAAAAGTCAAAAACGTCATCAATGTGACATCACCAAAACAGGAAGTTGGTCTTAAAAAAATTTTCATTGTCCATTTTCCATTTCACTCATTGTTTCATCATTGTGGAGGGCTTTTGAGCCCGTTTTACGGTCTTTTTTGCATTCTTGAGACATTTTTCAAAATTTGGAAAAATGCAAAGGGCGTGACCGGAAATTTTTATTTTATGCCTTTGTATGCATTGTGCCATCTTTTTTAAGAAAGAATGACCAGAGGGATGAATATGAGTTGTTTCAGCATTAAAAAGAAAAGATTAATCTGAGAGTACCCATTTTCTTAAATCAGAAGTGAAACCACCAAAAGTCAAAAACATCATCAATGTGACGTCACCAAAATAGGAAGTGACTCAAACAAATTTTCATTGTCCATTTTCCATTTCACTCATTGTTTCATCATGGTGGAGGGCTTTTGAGACCATTTTAATACCTTTTCTGCCTTCCTAAAACATTTTTAAAAATTTCAAAAAATGCAAGGGGTGTGCTCCAAAATTTGTTTCACACATTTTTACCCATTGTGCCATCTTTTTTAAGAAAGAATGACCAGAGGGATTAAATATGAGTAGATTTCTGCCTTAAAACGCCAAGAACAATCTGAGAATACCCATTTTCTTACACCGGAATGAAACCACCAAAAGTCAAAAACATCATCAATGTGACGTCACTAAAACAGGAAGTGTCTCTTAAACAAATTTTATTTGTCCATTTTCCATTTCACTCATTGTTTCATCATTGTGGAGGGCTTTTGAGCCTGTTTTACTGTCTTTTTTGCATTCCTGAGACATTTTTCAAAATTTGGAAAAATGCAAAGGGCGTGACCGGAAATTTTTATTTTATGCCTTTGTATGCATTGTGCCATCTTTTTTAAGAAAGAATGACCAGAGGGAGGAAATATGAGTTGTTTCAGCATTAAAAAGAAAATAACAATCTGAGAGTACCCATTTTCTTAAATTGGAAGTGAAACCACCAAAAGTCAAAAACGTCATCAATGTGACATCACCAAAGCAGGAAGTTGGTCTTAAAAAAATTTTCATTGTCCATTTTCCATTTCACTCATTGTTTCATCATTGTGGAGGGCTTTTGAGCCCGTTTTACGGTCTTTTTTGCATTCTTGAGACATTTTTCAAAATTTGGAAAAATGCAAAGGGCGTGACTGGAAATTTTTATTTTATGCCTTTGTATGCATTGTGCCATCTTTTTTAAGAAAGAATGACCAGAGGGAGGAAATATGAGTTGTTTCAGCATTAAAAAGAAAAGAACAATCTGAGAGTACCCATTTTCTTAAATTGGAAGTGAAACCACCAAAAGTCAAAAACATCATCAATGTGACGTCACCAAAATAGGAAGTGACTCAAACAAATTTTCATTGTCCATTTTCCATTTCACTCATTGTTTCATCATGGTAGAGGGCTTTTGAGACCATTTTAATACCTTTTCTGCCTTCCTAAGACATTTTTAAAAAATTCAAAAAATGCAAGGGGTGTGCTCCAAAATTTGTTTCACACATTTTTACCCATTGTGCCATCTTTTTTAAGAAAGAATGACCAGAGGGATTAAATATGAGTAGATTTCCGCCTTAAAACGCCAAGAACAATCTGAGAATACCCATTTTCTTACACCAGAATGAAACCACCAAAAGTCAAAAACATCATCAATGTGACGTCACTAAAACAGGAAGTGTCTCTTAAACAAATTGTCTTTGTCCATTTTCCATTTCACTCATTGTTTCATCATTGTGGAGGGCTTTTGAGCCTGTTTTACTGTCTTTTTTGCATTCCAAAGACATTTTTCAAAATTTGGAAAAATGCAAAGGGCGTGACCTGAAATTTTTATTTTATGCCTTTGTATGCATTGTGCCATCTTTTTTAAGAAAGAATGACCAGAGGGATTAAATATGAGTAGATTTCCACCTTAAAACGCCAAGAACAATCTGAGAATACCCATTTTCTTAAATTGGAAGCGAAACCACCAAAAGTCAAAAATGTCATCAATGTGACGTCACCAAAACAGGAAGTTGGTCTTAAACAAATTTTCATTGTCTATTTTCCATTTCACTCATTGTTTCATCATTGTGGAGGGCTTTTGAGCCCATTTTAATATCTTTTCTGCCTTCCTGAGACATTTTTAAAAAATTCAAAAAATGCAAGGGGTGTGCCCCAAAATGTATGTTTTACACATTTTTACCTATTTTGCCATCTTTTTTAAGAAAGAATGACCAGAGGGATTAAATATAAGCAGATTTCCACCTTAAAACGCCAAGAACAACCTAAGAATACCTATTTTCTTAAACTGGAAGTGAAACCACCAAAAGTCAAAAACATCATCAATGTGACATCACCAAAACAGGAAGTGGCTCTTAAACAAATTTTCATTGTCCATTTTCCATTTCACTCATTGTTTCATTATTCTGGAGGGCTTTTGATCCCGTTTTACTGTATTTTTTGCATTCCTGAGACATTTTTCAAAATTTGGAAAAATGCAAAGGGCGTGACCTGAAATTTTTATTTTATGCCTTTGTATGCATTGTGCCATCTTTTTTAAGAAAGAATGACCAGAGGGATGAATATGAGTTGTTTCAGCATTAAAAAGAAAAGATTAATCTGAGAGTACCCATTTTCTTAAATCAGAAGTGAAACCACCAAAAGTCAAAAACATCATCAATGTGACGTCACCAAAATAGGAAGTGACTCAAACAAATTTTCATTGTCCATTTTCCATTTCACTCATTGTTTCATCATGGTGGAGGGCTTTTGAGACCATTTTAATACCTTTTCTGCCTTCCTAAAACATTTTTAAAAATTTCAAAAAATGCAAGGGGTGTGCTCCAAAATTTGTTTCACACATTTTTACCCATTGTGCCATCTTTTTTAAGAAAGAATGACCAGAGGGATTAAATATGAGTAGATTTCCGCCTTAAAACGCCAAGAACAATCTGAGAATACCCATTTTCTTACACCGGAATGAAACCACCAAAAGTCAAAAACATCATCAATGTGACGTCACTAAAACAGGAAGTGTCTCTTAAACAAATTTTCTTTGTCCATTTTCCATTTCACTCATTGTTTCATCATTGTGGAGGGCTTTTGAGCCTGTTTTACTGTCTTTTTTGCATTCCTGAGACATTTTTCAAAATTTGGAAAAATGCAAAGGGCGTGACCGGAAATGTTTATTTTATGCCTTTGTATGCATTGTGCCATCTTTTTTAAGAAAGAATGACCAGAGGGATTAAATATGAGTAGATGTCCGCCTTAAAACGCCAAGAACAATCTGAGAGTACCCATTTTCTTAAATTGGAAGTGAAACCACCAAAAGTCAAAAATGTCATCAATGTGACGTCACCAAAACAGGAAGTTGGTCTTAAACAAATTTTCATTGTCTATTTTCCATTTCACTCATTGTTTCATCATTGTGGAGGGCTTTTGAGCCCATTTTAATATCTTTTCTGCCTTCCTGAGACATTTTTAAAAAATTCAAAAAATGCAAGGGGCGTGCCCAAAAATTTATGTTTTACACATTTTTACCGATTTTGCCATCTTTTTTAAGAAAGAATGACCAGAGGGATTAAATATAAGCAGATTTCCACCTTAAAACGCCAAGAACAACCTAAGAATACCTATTTTCTTAAACTGGAAGTGAAACCACCAAAAGTCAAAAACATCATCAATGTGACATCACCAAAGCAGGAAGTGGCTCTTAAACAAATTTTCATTGTCCATTTTCCATTTCACTCATTGTTTCATTATTCTGGAGGGCTTTTGATCCCGTTTTACTGTCTTTTTTGCATTCCTGAGACATTTTTCAAAATTTGGAAAAATGCAAAGGGCGTGACCTGAAATTTTTATTTTATGCCTTTGTATGCATTGTGCCATCTTTTTTAAGAAAGAATGACCAGAGGGAGGAAATATGAGTTGTTTCAGCATTAAAAAGAAAAGAACAATCTGAGAGTACCCATTTTCTTAAATTGGAAGTGAAACCACCAAAAGTCAAAAACGTCATCAATGTGACGTCACCAAAATAGGAAGTGACTCAAACAAATTTTCATTGTCCATTTTCCATTTCACTCATTGTTTCATCATGGTAGAGGGCTTTTGAGACCATTTTAATACCTTTTCTGCCTTCGTAAAACATTTTTAAAAATTTCAAAAAATGCAAGGGGTGTGCTCCAAAATTTGTTTCACACATTTTTACCCATTGTGCCATCTTTTTTAAGAAAGAATGACCAGAGGGATTAAATATGAGTAGATTTCCGCCTTAAAACGCCAAGAACAATCTGAGAATACCCATTTTCTTACACCAGAATGAAACCACCAAAAGTCAAAAACATCATCAATGTGACGTCACTAAAACAGGAAGTGTCTCTTAAATAAATTGTCTTTGTCCATTTTCCATTTCACTCATTGTTTCATCATTGTGGAGGGCTTTTGAGCCTGTTTTACTGTCTTTTTTGCATTCCAAAGACATTTTTCAAAATTTGGAAAAATGCAAAGGGCGTGACCTGAAATTTTTATTTTATGCCTTTGTATGCATTGTGCCATCTTTTTTAAGAAAGAATGACCAGAGGGATTAAATATGAGTAGATTTACACCCTAAAACGCCAAGAACAATCTGAGAATACCCATTTTCTTACACCGGAATGAAACCACCAAAAGTCAAAAATGTCATCAATGTGAAATCACTAAAACAGGAAGTGTCTCTTAAACAAATTTTCATTGTCTATTTTCCATTTCACTCATTGTTTAATCATTGTGGAGGGCTTTTGAGCCTGTTTTACTGTCTTTTTTGCATTCCTGAGACATTTTTCAAAATTTGGAAAAATGCAAAGGGCGTGACCTGAAATTTTTATTTTATGCCTTTGTATGCATTGTGCCATCTTTTTTAAGAAAGAATGACCAGAGGGATTAAATATGAGTAGATTTCCGCCTTAAAACGCCAAGAACAATCTGAGAGTACCCATTTTCTTAAATTGGAAGCGAAACCACCAAAAGTCAAAAATGTCATCAATGTGACGTCACCAAAACAGGAAGTTGGTCTTAAACAAATTTTCATTGTCTATTTTCCATTTCACTCATTGTTTCATCATTGTGGAGGGCTTTTGAGCCCATTTTAATATCTTTTCTGCCTTCCTGAGACATTTTTAAAAAATTCAAAAAATGCAAGGGGTGTGCCCCAAAATGTATGTTTTACACATTTTTACCTATTTTGCCATCTTTTTTAAGAAAGAATGACCAGAGGGATTAAATATAAGCAGATTTCCACCTTAAAACGCCAAGAACAACCTAAGAATACCTATTTTCTTAAACTGGAAGTGAAACCACCAAAAGTCAAAAACATCATCAATGTGACATCACCAAAACAGGAAGTGGCTCTTAAACAAATTTTCATTGTCCATTTTCCATTTCACTCATTGTTTCATTATTCTGGAGGGCTTTTGATCCCGTTTTACTGTCTTTTTTGCATTCCTGAGACATTTTTCAAAATTTGGAAAAATGCAAAGGGCGTGACCTGAAATTTTTATTTTATGCCTTTGTATGCATTGTGCCATCTTTTTTAAGAAAGAATGACCAGAGGGAGGAAATATGAGTTGTTTCAGCATTAAAAAGAAAAGAACAATCTGAGAGTACCCATTTTCTTAAATTGGAAGTGAAACCACCAAAAGTCAAAAACGTCATCAATGTGACATCACCAAAACAGGAAGTTGGTCTTAAAAAAATTTTCATTGTCCATTTTCCATTTCACTCATTGTTTCATCATTGTGGAGGGCTTTTGAGCCCGTTTTACGGTCTTTTTTGCATTCTTGAGACATTTTTCAAAATTTGGAAAAATGCAAAGGGCGTGACCGGAAATTTTTATTTTATGCCTTTGTATGCATTGTGCCATCTTTTTTAAGAAAGAATGACCAGAGGGATGAATATGAGTTGTTTCAGCATTAAAAAGAAAAGATTAATCTGAGAGTACCCATTTTCTTAAATCAGAAGTGAAACCACCAAAAGTCAAAAACATCATCAATGTGACGTCACCAAAATAGGAAGTGACTCAAACAAATTTTCATTGTCCATTTTCCATTTCACTCATTGTTTCATCATGGTGGAGGGCTTTTGAGACCATTTTAATACCTTTTCTGCCTTCCTAAAACATTTTTAAAAATTTCAAAAAATGCAAGGGGTGTGCTCCAAAATTTGTTTCACACATTTTTACCCATTGTGCCATCTTTTTTAAGAAAGAATGACCAGAGGGATTAAATATGAGTAGATTTCCGCCTTAAAACGCCAAGAACAATCTGAGAATACCCATTTTCTTACACCGGAATGAAACCACCAAAAGTCAAAAACATCATCAATGTGACGTCACTAAAACAGGAAGTGTCTCTTAAACAAATTTTCTTTGTCCATTTTCCATTTCACTCATTGTTTCATCATTGTGGAGGGCTTTTGAGCCTGTTTTACTGTCTTTTTTGCATTCCTGAGACATTTTTCCAAATTTGGAAAAATGCAAAGGGCGTGACCGGAAATTTTTATTTTATGCCTTTGTATGCATTGTGCCATCTTTTTTAAGAAAGAATGACCAGAGGGATTAAATATGAGTAGATTTCCGCCTTAAAACGCCAAGAACAATCTGAGAGTACCCATTTTCTTAAATTGGAAGCGAAACCACCAAAAGTCAAAAATGTCATCAATGTGACATCACCAAAACAGGAAGTGGCTCTTAAACAAATTTTCATTGTCCATTTTCCATTTCACTCATTGTTTCATTATTCTGGAGGGCTTTTGATCCCGTTTTACTGTCTTTTTTGCATTCCTGAGACATTTTTCAAAATTTGGAAAAATGCAAAGGGCGTGACCTGAAATTTTTATTTTATGCCTTTGTATGCATTGTGCCATCTTTTTTAAGAAAGAATGACCAGAGGGAGGAAATATGAGTTGTTTCAGCATTAAAAAGAAAAGAACAATCTGAGAGTACCCATTTTCTTAAATTGGAAGTGAAACCACCAAAAGTCAAAAACATCATCAATGTGACGTCACCAAAATAGGAAGTGACTCAAACAAATTTTCATTGTCCATTTTCCATTTCACTCATTGTTTCATCATGGTAGAGGGCTTTTGAGACCATTTTAATACCTTTTCTGCCTTCGTAAAACATTTTTAAAAATTTCAAAAAATGCAAGGGGTGTGCTCCAAAATTTGTTTCACACATTTTTACCCATTGTGCCATCTTTTTTAAGAAAGAATGACCAGAGGGATTAAATATGAGTAGATGTCCGCCTTAAAACGCCAAGAACAATCTGAGAGTACCCATTTTCTTAAATTGGAAGTGAAACCACCAAAAGTCAAAAATGTCATCAATGTGACGTCACCAAAACAGGAAGTTGGTCTTAAACAAATTTTCATTGTCTATTTTCCATTTCACTCATTGTTTCATCATTGTGGAGGGCTTTTGAGCCCATTTTAATATCTTTTCTGCCTTCCTGAGACATTTTTAAAAAATTCAAAAAATGCAAGGGGCGTGCCCAAAAATTTATGTTTTACACATTTTTACCGATTTTGCCATCTTTTTTAAGAAAGAATGACCAGAGGGATTAAATATAAGCAGATTTCCACCTTAAAACGCCAAGAACAACCTAAGAATACCTATTTTCTTAAACTGGAAGTGAAACCACCAAAAGTCAAAAACATCATCAATGTGACATCACCAAAGCAGGAAGTGGCTCTTAAACAAATTTTCATTGTCCATTTTCCATTTCACTCATTGTTTCATTATTCTGGAGGGCTTTTGATCCCGTTTTACTGTCTTTTTTGCATTCCTGAGACATTTTTCAAAATTTGGAAAAATGCAAAGGGCGTGACCTGAAATTTTTATTTTATGCCTTTGTATGCATTGTGCCATCTTTTTTAAGAAAGAATGACCAGAGGGAGGAAATATGAGTTGTTTCAGCATTAAAAAGAAAAGAACAATCTGAGAGTACCCATTTTCTTAAATTGGAAGTGAAACCACCAAAAGTCAAAAACGTCATCAATGTGACGTCACCAAAATAGGAAGTGACTCAAACACATTTTCATTGTCCATTTTCCATTTCACTCATTGTTTCATCATGGTAGAGGGCTTTTGAGACCATTTTAATACCTTTTCTGCCTTCCTAAAACATTTTTAAAAATTTCAAAAAATGCAAGGGGTGTGCTCCAAAATTTGTTTCACACATTTTTACCCATTGTGCCATCTTTTTTAAGAAAGAATGACCAGAGGGATTAAATATGAGTAGATTTCCGCCTTAAAACGCCAAGAACAATCTGAGAATACCCATTTTCTTACACCAGAATGAAACCACCAAAAGTCAAAAACATCATCAATGTGACGTCACTAAAACAGGAAGTGTCTCTTAAATAAATTGTCTTTGTCCATTTTCCATTTCACTCATTGTTTCATCATTGTGGAGGGCTTTTGAGCCTGTTTTACTGTCTTTTTTGCATTCCAAAGACATTTTTCAAAATTTGGAAAAATGCAAAGGGCGTGACCTGAAATTTTTATTTTATGCCTTTGTATGCATTGTGCCATCTTTTTTAAGAAAGAATGACCAGAGGGATTAAATATGAGTAGATTTCTACCTTAAAACGCCAAGAACAATCTGAGAATACCCATTTTCTTACACCGGAATGAAACCACCAAAAGTCAAAAATGTCATCAATGTGAAATCACTAAAACAGGAAGTGTCTCTTAAACAAATTTTCATTGTCTATTTTCCATTTCACTCATTGTTTCATCATTGTGGAGGGCTTTTGAGCCTGTTTTACTGTCTTTTTTGCATTCCTGAGACATTTTTCAAAATTTGGAAAAATGCAAAGGGCGTGACCTGAAATTTTTATTTTATGCCTTTGTATGCATTGTGCCATCTTTTTTAAGAAAGAATGACCAGAGGGATTAAATATGAGTAGATTTCCGCCTTAAAACGCCAAGAACAATCTGAGAGTACCCATTTTCTTAAATTGGAAGCGAAACCACCAAAAGTCAAAAATGTCATCAATGTGACGTCACCAAAACAGGAAGTTGGTCTTAAACAAATTTTCATTGTCTATTTTCCATTTCACTCATTGTTTCATCATTGTGGAGGGCTTCTGAGCCCATTTTAATATCTTTTCTGCCTTCCTGAGACATTTTTAAAAAATTCAAAAAATGCAAGGGGTGTGCCCCAAAATTTATGTTTTACACATTTTTACCTATTTTGCCATCTTTTTTAAGAAAGAATGACCAGAGGGATTAAATATAAGCAGATTTCCACCTTAAAACGCCAAGAACAACCTAAGAATACCTATTTTCTTAAACTGGAAGTGAAACCACCAAAAGTCAAAAACATCATCAATGTGACATCACCAAAACAGGAAGTGGCTCTTAAACAAATTTTCATTGTCCATTTTCCATTTCACTCATTGTTTCATTATTCTGGAGGGCTTTTGATCCCGTTTTACTGTCTTTTTTGCATTCCTGAGACATTTTTCAAAATTTGGAAAAATGCAAAGGGCGTGACCTGAATTTTTTATTTTATGCCTTTGTATGCATTGTGCCATCTTTTTTAAGAAAGAATGACCAGCGGGAGGAAATATGAGTTGTTTCAGCATTAAAAAGAAAAGAACAATCTGAGAGTACCCATTTTCTTAAATTGGAAGTGAAACCACCAAAAGTCAAAAACGTCATCAATGTGACATCACCAAAACAGGAAGTTGGTCTTAAAAAAATTTTCATTGTCCATTTTCCATTTCACTCATTGTTTCATCATTGTGGAGGGCTTTTGAGCCCGTTTTACGGTCTTTTTTGCATTCTTGAGACATTTTTCAAAATTTGGAAAAATGCAAAGGGCGTGATAGGAAATTTTTATTTTATGCCTTTGTATGCATTGTGCCATCTTTTTTAAGAAAGAATGACCAGAGGGATGAATATGAGTTGTTTCAGCATTAAAAAGAAAAGATTAATCTGAGAGTACCCATTTTCTTAAATCAGAAGTGAAACCACCAAAAGTCAAAAACATCATCAATGTGACGTCACCAAAATAGGAAGTGACTCAAACAAATTTTCATTGTCCATTTTCCATTTCACTCATTGTTTCATCATGGTGGAGGGCTTTTGAGACCATTTTAATACCTTTTCTGCCTTCCTAAAACATTTTTAAAAATTTCAAAATATGCAAGGGGTGTGCTCCAAAATTTGTTTCACACATTTTTACCCATTGTGCCATCTTTTTTAAGAAAGAATGACCAGAGGGATTAAATATGAGTAGATTTCCGCCTTAAAACGCCAAGAACAACCTGAGAATACCCATTTTCTTACACCGGAATGAAACCACCAAAAGTCAAAAACATCATCAATGTGACGTCACTAAAACAGGAAGTGTCTCTTAAACAAATTTTCTTTGTCCATTTTCCATTTCACTCATTGTTTCATCATTGTGGAGGGCTTTTGAGCCTGTTTTACTGTCTTTTTTGCATTCCTGAGACATTTTTCAAAATTTGGAAAAATGCAAAGGGCGTGACCTGAAATTTTTATTTTATGCTTTTGTATGCATTGTGCCATCTTTTTTAAGAAAGAATGACCAGAGGGATTAAATATGAGTAGATTTCCGCCTTAAAACGCCAAGAACAATCTGAGAGTACCCATTTTCTTAAATTGGAAGCGAAACCACCAAAAGTCAAAAATGTCATCAATGTGACATCACCAAAACAGGAAGTGGCTCTTAAACAAATTTTCATTGTCCATTTTCCATTTCACTCATTGTTTCATTATTCTGGAGGGCTTTTGATCCCGTTTTACTGTCTTTTTTGCATTCCTGAGACATTTTTCAAAATTTGGAAAAATGCAAAGGGCGTGACCTGAAATTTTTATTTTATGCCTTTGTATGCATTGTGCCATCTTTTTTAAGAAAGAATGACCAGAGGGAGGAAATATGAGTTGTTTCAGCATTAAAAAGAAAAGAACAATCTGAGAGTACCCATTTTCTTAAATTGGAAGTGAAACCACCAAAAGTCAAAAACATCATCAATGTGACGTCACCAAAATAGGAAGTGACTCAAACAAATTTTCATTGTCCATTTTCCATTTCACTCATTGTTTCATCATGGTAGAGGGCTTTTGAGACCATTTTAATACCTTTTCTGCCTTCCTAAAACATTTTTAAAAATTTCAAAAAATGCAAGGGGTGTGCTCCAAAATTTGTTTCACACATTTTTACCCATTGTGCCATCTTTTTTAAGAAAGAATGACCAGAGGGATTAAATATGAGTAGATTTCCGCCTTAAAACGCCAAGAACAATCTGAGAATACCCATTTTCTTACACCAGAATGAAACCACCAAAAGTCAAAAACATCATCAATGTGACGTCACTAAAACAGGAAGTGTCTCTTAAATAAATTGTCTTTGTCCATTTTCCATTTCACTCATTGTTTCATCATTGTGGAGGGCTTTTGAGCCTGTTTTACTGTCTTTTTTGCATTCCAAAGACATTTTTCAAAATTTGGAAAAATGCAAAGGGCGTGACCTGAAATTTTTATTTTATGCCTTTGTATGCATTGTGCCATCTTTTTTAAGAAAGAATGACCAGAGGGATTAAATATGAGTAGATTTCCACCTTAAAACGCCAAGAACAATCTGAGAATACCCATTTTCTTACACCGGAATGAAACCACCAAAAGTCAAAAATGTCATCAATGTGAAATCACTAAAACAGGAAGTGTCTCTTAAACAAATTTTCATTGTCTATTTTCCATTTCACTCATTGTTTCATCATTGTGGAGGGCTTTTGAGCCTGTTTTACTGTCTTTTTTGCATTCCTGAGACATTTTTCAAAATTTGGAAAAATGCAAAGGGCGTGACCTGAAATTTTTATTTTATGCCTTTGTATGCATTGTGCCATCTTTTTTAAGAAAGAATGACCAGAGGGATTAAATATGAGTAGATTTCCGCCTTAAAACGCCAAGAACAATCTGAGAGTACCCATTTTCTTAAATTGGAAGCGAAACCACCAAAAGTCAAAAATGTCATCAATGTGACGTCACCAAAACAGGAAGTTGGTCTTAAACAAATTTTCATTGTCTATTTTCCATTTCACTCATTGTTTCATCATTGTGGAGGGCTTCTGAGCCCATTTTAATATCTTTTCTGCCTTCCTGAGACATTTTTAAAAAATTCAAAAAATGCAAGGGGTGTGCCCCAAAATGTATGTTTTACACATTTTTACCTATTTTGCCATCTTTTTTAAGAAAGAATGACCAGAGGGATTAAATATAAGCAGATTTCCACCTTAAAACGCCAAGAACAACCTAAGAATACCTATTTTCTTAAACTGGAAGTGAAACCACCAAAAGTCAAAAACATCATCAATGTGACATCACCAAAACAGGAAGTGGCTCTTAAACAAATTTTCATTGTCCATTTTCCATTTCACTCATTGTTTCATTATTCTGGAGGGCTTTTGATCCCGTTTTACTGTCTTTTTTGCATTCCTGAGACATTTTTCAAAATTTGGAAAAATGCAAAGGGCGTGACCTGAATTTTTTATTTTATGCCTTTGTATGCATTGTGCCATCTTTTTTAAGAAAGAATGACCAGCGGGAGGAAATATGAGTTGTTTCAGCATTAAAAAGAAAAGAACAATCTGAGAGTACCCATTTTCTTAAATTGGAAGTGAAACCACCAAAAGTCAAAAACGTCATCAATGTGACATCACCAAAACAGGAAGTTGGTCTTAAAAAAATTTTCATTGTCCATTTTCCATTTCACTCATTGTTTCATCATTGTGGAGGGCTTTTGAGCCCGTTTTACGGTCTTTTTTGCATTCTTGAGACATTTTTCAAAATTTGGAAAAATGCAAAGGGCGTGATAGGAAATTTTTATTTTATGCCTTTGTATGCATTGTGCCATCTTTTTTAAGAAAGAATGACCAGAGGGATGAATATGAGTTGTTTCAGCATTAAAAAGAAAAGATTAATCTGAGAGTACCCATTTTCTTAAATCAGAAGTGAAACCACCAAAAGTCAAAAACATCATCAATGTGACGTCACCAAAATAGGAAGTGACTCAAACAAATTTTCATTGTCCATTTTCCATTTCACTCATTGTTTCATCATGGTGGAGGGCTTTTGAGACCATTTTAATACCTTTTCTGCCTTCCTAAAACATTTTTAAAAATTTCAAAATATGCAAGGGGTGTGCTCCAAAATTTGTTTCACACATTTTTACCCATTGTGCCATCTTTTTTAAGAAAGAATGACCAGAGGGATTAAATATGAGTAGATTTCCGCCTTAAAACGCCAAGAACAACCTGAGAATACCCATTTTCTTACACCGGAATGAAACCACCAAAAGTCAAAAACATCATCAATGTGACGTCACTAAAACAGGAAGTGTCTCTTAAACAAATTTTCTTTGTCCATTTTCCATTTCACTCATTGTTTCATCATTGTGGAGGGCTTTTGAGCCTGTTTTACTGTCTTTTTTGCATTCCTGAGACATTTTTCAAAATTTGGAAAAATGCAAAGGGCGTGACCTGAAATTTTTATTTTATGCTTTTGTATGCATTGTGCCATCTTTTTTAAGAAAGAATGACCAGAGGGATTAAATATGAGTAGATTTCCGCCTTAAAACGCCAAGAACAATCTGAGAGTACCCATTTTCTTAAATTGGAAGCGAAACCACCAAAAGTCAAAAATGTCATCAATGTGACATCACCAAAACAGGAAGTGGCTCTTAAACAAATTTTCATTGTCCATTTTCCATTTCACTCATTGTTTCATTATTCTGGAGGGCTTTTGATCCCGTTTTACTGTCTTTTTTGCATTCCTGAGACATTTTTCAAAATTTGGAAAAATGCAAAGGGCGTGACCTGAAATTTTTATTTTATGCCTTTGTATGCATTGTGCCATCTTTTTTAAGAAAGAATGACCAGAGGGAGGAAATATGAGTTGTTTCAGCATTAAAAAGAAAAGAACAATCTGAGAGTACCCATTTTCTTAAATTGGAAGTGAAACCACCAAAAGTCAAAAACATCATCAATGTGACGTCACCAAAATAGGAAGTGACTCAAACAAATTTTCATTGTCCATTTTCCATTTCACTCATTGTTTCATCATGGTAGAGGGCTTTTGAGACCATTTTAATACCTTTTCTGCCTTCCTAAAACATTTTTAAAAATTTCAAAAAATGCAAGGGGTGTGCTCCAAAATTTGTTTCACACATTTTTACCCATTGTGCCATCTTTTTTAAGAAAGAATGACCAGAGGGATTAAATATGAGTAGATTTCCGCCTTAAAACGCCAAGAACAATCTGAGAATACCCATTTTCTTACACCAGAATGAAACCACCAAAAGTCAAAAACATCATCAATGTGACGTCACTAAAACAGGAAGTGTCTCTTAAACAAATTGTCTTTGTCCATTTTCCATTTCACTCATTGTTTCATCATTGTGGAGGGCTTTTGAGCCTGTTTTACTGTCTTTTTTGCATTCCAAAGACATTTTTCAAAATTTGGAAAAATGCAAAGGGCGTGACCTGAAATTTTTATTTTATGCCTTTGTATGCATTGTGCCATCTTTTTTAAGAAAGAATGACCAGAGGGATTAAATATGAGTAGATTTACACCTTAAAACGCCAAGAACAATCTGAGAATACCCATTTTCTTACACCGGAATGAAACCACCAAAAGTCAAAAACATCATCAATGTGACATCACCAAAACAGGAAGTGGCTCTTAAACAAATTTTCATTGTCCATTTTCCATTTCACTCATTGTTTCATTATTCTGGAGGGCTTTTGATCCCGTTTTACTGTCTTTTTTGCATTCCTGAGACATTTTTCAAAATTTGGAAAAATGCAAAGGGCGTGACCTGAATTTTTTATTTTATGCCTTTGTATGCATTGTGCCATCTTTTTTAAGAAAGAATGACCAGCGGGAGGAAATATGAGTTGTTTCAGCATTAAAAAGAAAAGAACAATCTGAGAGTACCCATTTTCTTAAATTGGAAGTGAAACCACCAAAAGTCAAAAACGTCATCAATGTGACATCACCAAAACAGGAAGTTGGTCTTAAAAAAATTTTCATTGTCCATTTTCCATTTCACTCATTGTTTCATCATTGTGGAGGGCTTTTGAGCCCGTTTTTACGGTCTTTTTTGCATTCTTGAGACATTTTTCAAAATTTGGAAAAATGCAAAGGGCGTGATAGGAAATTTTTATTTTATGCCTTTGTATGCATTGTGCCATCTTTTTTAAGAAAGAATGACCAGAGGGATGAATATGAGTTGTTTCAGCATTAAAAAGAAAAGATTAATCTGAGAGTACCCATTTTCTTAAATCAGAAGTGAAACCACCAAAAGTCAAAAACATCATCAATGTGACGTCACCAAAATAGGAAGTGACTCAAACAAATTTTCATTGTCCATTTTCCATTTCACTCATTGTTTCATCATGGTGGAGGGCTTTTGAGACCATTTTAATACCTTTTCTGCCTTCCTAAAACATTTTTAAAAATTTCAAAATATGCAAGGGGTGTGCTCCAAAATTTGTTTCACACATTTTTACCCATTGTGCCATCTTTTTTAAGAAAGAATGACCAGAGGGATTAAATATGAGTAGATTTCCGCCTTAAAACGCCAAGAACAACCTGAGAATACCCATTTTCTTACACCGGAATGAAACCACCAAAAGTCAAAAACATCATCAATGTGACGTCACTAAAACAGGAAGTGTCTCTTAAACAAATTTTCTTTGTCCATTTTCCATTTCACTCATTGTTTCATCATTGTGGAGGGCTTTTGAGCCTGTTTTACTGTCTTTTTTGCATTCCTGAGACATTTTTCAAAATTTGGAAAAATGCAAAGGGCGTGACCTGAAATTTTTATTTTATGCTTTTGTATGCATTGTGCCATCTTTTTTAAGAAAGAATGACCAGAGGGATTAAATATGAGTAGATTTCCGCCTTAAAACGCCAAGAACAATCTGAGAGTACCCATTTTCTTAAATTGGAAGCGAAACCACCAAAAGTCAAAAATGTCATCAATGTGACATCACCAAAACAGGAAGTGGCTCTTAAACAAATTTTCATTGTCCATTTTCCATTTCACTCATTGTTTCATTATTCTGGAGGGCTTTTGATCCCGTTTTACTGTCTTTTTTGCATTCCTGAGACATTTTTCAAAATTTGGAAAAATGCAAAGGGCGTGACCTGAAATTTTTATTTTATGCCTTTGTATGCATTGTGCCATCTTTTTTAAGAAAGAATGACCAGAGGGAGGAAATATGAGTTGTTTCAGCATTAAAAAGAAAAGAACAATCTGAGAGTACCCATTTTCTTAAATTGGAAGTGAAACCACCAAAAGTCAAAAACATCATCAATGTGACGTCACCAAAATAGGAAGTGACTCAAACAAATTTTCATTGTCCATTTTCCATTTCACTCATTGTTTCATCATGGTAGAGGGCTTTTGAGACCATTTTAATACCTTTTCTGCCTTCCTAAAACATTTTTAAAAATTTCAAAAAATGCAAGGGGTGTGCTCCAAAATTTGTTTCACACATTTTTACCCATTGTGCCATCTTTTTTAAGAAAGAATGACCAGAGGGATTAAATATGAGTAGATTTCCGCCTTAAAACGCCAAGAACAATCTGAGAATACCCATTTTCTTACACCAGAATGAAACCACCAAAAGTCAAAAACATCATCAATGTGACGTCACTAAAACAGGAAGTGTCTCTTAAACAAATTGTCTTTGTCCATTTTCCATTTCACTCATTGTTTCATCATTGTGGAGGGCTTTTGAGCCTGTTTTACTGTCTTTTTTGCATTCCAAAGACATTTTTCAAAATTTGGAAAAATGCAAAGGGCGTGACCTGAAATTTTTATTTTATGCCTTTGTATGCATTGTGCCATCTTTTTTAAGAAAGAATGACCAGAGGGATTAAATATGAGTAGATTTACACCTTAAAACGCCAAGAACAATCTGAGAATACCCATTTTCTTACACCGGAATGAAACCACCAAAAGTCAAAAATGTCATCAATGTGAAATCACTAAAACAGGAAGTGTCTCTTAAACAAATTTTCATTGTCTATTTTCCATTTCACTCATTGTTTAATCATTGTGGAGGGCTTTTGAGCCTGTTTTACTGTCTTTTTTGCATTCCTGAGACATTTTTCAAAATTTGGAAAAATGCAAAGGGCGTGACCTGAAATTTTTATTTTATGCCTTTGTATGCATTGTGCCATCTTTTTTAAGAAAGAATGACCAGAGGGATTAAATATGAGTAGATTTCCGCCTTAAAACGCCAAGAACAATCTGAGAGTACCCATTTTCTTAAATTGGAAGCGAAACCACCAAAAGTCAAAAATGTCATCAATGTGACGTCACCAAAACAGGAAGTTGGTCTTAAACAAATTTTCATTGTCTATTTTCCATTTCACTCATTGTTTCATCATTGTGGAGGGCTTTTGAGCCCATTTTAATATCTTTTCTGCCTTCCTGAGACATTTTTAAAAAATTCAAAAAATGCAAGGGGTGTGCCCCAAAATGTATGTTTTACACATTTTTACCTATTTTGCCATCTTTTTTAAGAAAGAATGACCAGAGGGATTAAATATAAGCAGATTTCCACCTTAAAACGCCAAGAACAACCTAAGAATACCTATTTTCTTAAACTGGAAGTGAAACCACCAAAAGTCAAAAACATCATCAATGTGACATCACCAAAACAGGAAGTGGCTCTTAAACAAATTTTCATTGTCCATTTTCCATTTCACTCATTGTTTCATTATTCTGGAGGGCTTTTGATCCCGTTTTACTGTCTTTTTTGCATTCCTGAGACATTTTTCAAAATTTGGAAAAATGCAAAGGGCGTGACCTGAAATTTTTATTTTATGCCTTTGTATGCATTGTGCCATCTTTTTTAAGAAAGAATGACCAGAGGGAGGAAATATGAGTTGTTTCAGCATTAAAAAGAAAAGAACAATCTGAGAGTACCCATTTTCTTAAATTGGAAGTGAAACCACCAAAAGTCAAAAACGTCATCAATGTGACATCACCAAAACAGGAAGTTGGTCTTAAAAAAATTTTCATTGTCCATTTTCCATTTCACTCATTGTTTCATCATTGTGGAGGGCTTTTGAGCCCGTTTTACGGTCTTTTTTGCATTCTTGAGACATTTTTCAAAATTTGGAAAAATGCAAAGGGCGTGACCGGAAATTTTTATTTTATGCCTTTGTATGCATTGTGCCATCTTTTTTAAGAAAGAATGACCAGAGGGATGAATATGAGTTGTTTCAGCATTAAAAAGAAAAGATTAATCTGAGAGTACCCATTTTCTTAAATCAGAAGTGAAACCACCAAAAGTCAAAAACATCATCAATGTGACGTCACCAAAATAGGAAGTGACTCAAACAAATTTTCATTGTCCATTTTCCATTTCACTCATTGTTTCATCATGGTGGAGGGCTTTTGAGACCATTTTAATACCTTTTCTGCCTTCCTAAAACATTTTTAAAAATTTCAAAAAATGCAAGGGGTGTGCTCCAAAATTTGTTTCACACATTTTTACCCATTGTGCCATCTTTTTTAAGAAAGAATGACCAGAGGGATTAAATATGAGTAGATTTCCGCCTTAAAACGCCAAGAACAATCTGAGAATACCCATTTTCTTACACCGGAATGAAACCACCAAAAGTCAAAAACATCATCAATGTGACGTCACTAAAACAGGAAGTGTCTCTTAAACAAATTTTCTTTGTCCATTTTCCATTTCACTCATTGTTTCATCATTGTGGAGGGCTTTTGAGCCTGTTTTACTGTCTTTTTTGCATTCCTGAGACATTTTTCCAAATTTGGAAAAATGCAAAGGGCGTGACCGGAAATTTTTATTTTATGCCTTTGTATGCATTGTGCCATCTTTTTTAAGAAAGAATGACCAGAGGGATTAAATATGAGTAGATTTCCGCCTTAAAACGCCAAGAACAATCTGAGAGTACCCATTTTCTTAAATTGGAAGCGAAACCACCAAAAGTCAAAAATGTCATCAATGTGACATCACCAAAACAGGAAGTGGCTCTTAAACAAATTTTCATTGTCCATTTTCCATTTCACTCATTGTTTCATTATTCTGGAGGGCTTTTGATCCCGTTTTACTGTCTTTTTTGCATTCCTGAGACATTTTTCAAAATTTGGAAAAATGCAAAGGGCGTGACCTGAAATTTTTATTTTATGCCTTTGTATGCATTGTGCCATCTTTTTTAAGAAAGAATGACCAGAGGGAGGAAATATGAGTTGTTTCAGCATTAAAAAGAAAAGAACAATCTGAGAGTACCCATTTTCTTAAATTGGAAGTGAAACCACCAAAAGTCAAAAACATCATCAATGTGACGTCACCAAAATAGGAAGTGACTCAAACAAATTTTCATTGTCCATTTTCCATTTCACTCATTGTTTCATCATGGTAGAGGGCTTTTGAGACCATTTTAATACCTTTTCTGCCTTCGTAAAACATTTTTAAAAATTTCAAAAAATGCAAGGGGTGTGCTCCAAAATTTGTTTCACACATTTTTACCCATTGTGCCATCTTTTTTAAGAAAGAATGACCAGAGGGATTAAATATGAGTAGATTTCCGCCTTAAAACGCCAAGAACAATCTGAGAATACCCATTTTCTTACACCAGAATGAAACCACCAAAAGTCAAAAACATCATCAATGTGACGTCACTAAAACAGGAAGTGTCTCTTAAACAAATTGTCTTTGTCCATTTTCCATTTCACTCATTGTTTCATCATTGTGGAGGGCTTTTGAGCCTGTTTTACTGTCTTTTTTGCATTCCAAAGACATTTTTCAAAATTTGGAAAAATGCAAAGGGCGTGACCTGAAATTTTTATTTTATGCCTTTGTATGCATTGTGCCATCTTTTTTAAGAAAGAATGACCAGAGGGATTAAATATGAGTAGATTTCCGCCTTAAAACGCCAAGAACAATCTGAGAGTACCCATTTTCTTAAATTGGAAGCGAAACCACCAAAAGTCAAAAATGTCATCAATGTGACGTCACCAAAACAGGAAGTTGGTCTTAAACAAATTTGCATTGTCTATTTTCCATTTCACTCATTGTTTCATCATTGTGGAGGGCTTTTGAGCCCATTTTAATATCTTTTCTGCCTTCCTGAGACATTTTTAAAAAATTCAAAAAATGCAAGGGGTGTGCCCCAAAATGTATGTTTTACACATTTTTACCTATTTTGCCATCTTTTTTAAGAAAGAATGACCAGAGGGATTAAATATAAGCAGATTTCCACCTTAAAACGCCAAGAACAACCTAAGAATACCTATTTTCTTAAACTGGAAGTGAAACCACCAAAAGTCAAAAACATCATCAATGTGACATCACCAAAACAGGAAGTGGCTCTTAAACAAATTGTCATTGTCCATTTTCCATTTCACTCATTGTTTCATTATTCTGGAGGGCTTTTGATCCCGTTTTACTGTCTTTTTTGCATTCCTGAGACATTTTTCAAAATTTGGAAAAATGCAAAGGGCGTGACCTGAAATTTTTATTTTATGCCTTTGTATGCATTGTGCCATCTTTTTTAAGAAAGAATGACCAGAGGGAGGAAATATGAGTTGTTTCAGCATTAAAAAGAAAAGAACAATCTGAGAGTACCCATTTTCTTAAATTGGAAGTGAAACCACCAAAAGTCAAAAACGTCATCAATGTGACATCACCAAAACAGGAAGTTGGTCTTAAAAAAATTTTCATTGTCCATTTTCCATTTCACTCATTGTTTCATCATTGTGGAGGGCTTTTGAGCCCGTTTTACGGTCTTTTTTGCATTCTTCAGACATTTTTCAAAATTTGGAAAAATGCAAAGGGCGTGACCGGAAATTTTTATTTTATGCCTTTGTATGCATTGTGCCATCTTTTTTAAGAAAGAATGACCAGAGGGATGAATATGAGTTGTTTCAGCATTAAAAAGAAAAGATTAATCTGAGAGTACCCATTTTCTTAAATCAGAAGTGAAACCACCAAAAGTCAAAAACATCATCAATGTGACGTCACCAAAATAGGAAGTGACTCAAACAAATTTTCATTGTCCATTTTCCATTTCACTCATTGTTTCATCATGGTGGAGGGCTTTTGAGACCATTTTAATACCTTTTCTGCCTTCCTAAAACATTTTTAAAAATTTCAAAAAATGCAAGGGGTGTGCTCCAAAATTTGTTTCACACATTTTTACCCATTGTGCCATCTTTTTTAAGAAAGAATGACCAGAGGGATTAAATATGAGTAGATTTCCGCCTTAAAACGCCAAGAACAATCTGAGAATACCCATTTTCTTACACCGGAATGAAACCACCAACAGTCAAAAACATCATCAATGTGACGTCACTAAAACAGGAAGTGTCTCTTAAACAAATTTTCTTTGTCCATTTTCCATTTCACTCATTGTTTCATCATTGTGGAGGGCTTTTGAGCCTGTTTTACTGTCTTTTTTGCATTCCTGAGACATTTTTCAAAATTTGGAAAAATGCAAAGGGCGTGACCGGAAATTTTTATTTTATGCCTTTGTATGCATTGTGTCATCTTTTTTAAGAAAGAATGACCAGAGGGAGGAAATATGAGTTGTTTCAGCATTAAAAAGAAAAGAACAATCTGAGAGTACCCATTTTCTTAAATTGGAAGTGAAACCACCAAAAGTCAAAAACGTCATCAATGTGACATCACCAAAACAGGAAGTTGGTCTTAAAAAAATTTTCATTGTCCATTTTCCATTTCACTCATTGTTTCATCATTGTGGAGGGCTTTTGAGCCCGTTTTACGGTCTTTTTTGCATTCTTGAGACATTTTTCAAAATTTGGAAAAATGCAAAGGGCGTGACCGGAAATTTTTATTTTATGCCTTTGTATGCATTGTGCCATCTTTTTTAAGAAAGAATGACCAGAGGGAGGAAATATGAGTTGTTTCAGCATTAAAAAGAAAAGAACAATCTGAGAGTACCCATTTTCTTAAATTGGAAGTGAAACCACCAAAAGTCAAAAACATCATCAATGTGACGTCACCAAAATAGGAAGTGACTCAAACAAATTTTCATTGTCCATTTTCCATTTCACTCATTGTTTCATCATGGTAGAGGGCTTTTGAGACCATTTTAATACCTTTTCTGCCTTCCTAAAACATTTTTAAAAATTTCAAAAAATGCAAGGGGTGTGCTCCAAAATTTGTTTCACACATTTTTACCCATTGTGCCATCTTTTTTAAGAAAGAATGACCAGAGGGATTAAATATGAGTAGATTTCCGCCTTAAAACGCCAAGAACAATCTGAGAATACCCATTTTCTTACACCGGAATGAAACCACCAAAAGTCAAAAACATCATCAATGTGACGTCACTAAAACAGGAAGTGTCTCTTAAACAAATTTTCTTTGTCCATTTTCCATTTCACTCATTGTTTCATCATTGTGGAGGGCTTTTGAGCCTGTTTTACTGTCTTTTTGCATTCCTGAGACATTTTTCAAAATTTGGAAAAATGCAAAGGGCGTGACCGGAAATTTTTATTTTATGCCTTTGTATGCATTGTGCCATCTTTTTTAAGAAAGAATGACCAGAGGGAGGAAATATGAGTTGTTTCAGCATTAAAAAGAAAAGAACAATCTGAGAGTACCCATTTTCTTAAATTGGAAGTGAAACCACCAAAAGTCAAAAACGTCATCAATGTGACATCACCAAAACAGGAAGTTGGTCTTAAAAAAAATTTCATTGTCCATTTTCCATTTCACTCATTGTTTCATCATTGTGGAGGGCTTTTGAGCCCGTTTTACGGTCTTTTTTGCATTCTTGAGACATTTTTCAAAATTTGGAAAAATGCAAAGGGCGTGACCGGAAATTTTTATTTTATGCCTTTGTATGCATTGTGCCATCTTTTTTAAGAAAGAATGACCAGAGGGAGGAAATATGAGTTGTTTCAGCATTAAAAAGAAAAGAACAATCTGAGAGTACCCATTTTCTTAAATTGGAAGTGAAACCACCAAAAGTCAAAAACATCATCAATGTGACGTCACCAAAATAGGAAGTGACTCAAACAAATTTTCATTGTCCATTTTCCATTTCACTCATTGTTTCATCATGGTAGAGGGCTTTTGAGACCATTTTAATACCTTTTCTGCCTTCCTAAAACATTTTTAAAAATTTCAAAAAATGCAAGGGGTGTGCTCCAAAATTTGTTTCACACATTTTTACCCATTGTGCCATCTTTTTTAAGAAAGAATGACCAGAGGGATTAAATATGAGTAGATTTCCGCCTTAAAACGCCAAGAACAATCTGAGAATACCCATTTTCTTACACCAGAATGAAACCACCAAAAGTCAAAAACATCATCAATGTGACGTCACTAAAACAGGAAGTGTCTCTTAAACAAATTGTCTTTGTCCATTTTCCATTTCACTCATTGTTTCATCATTGTGGAGGGCTTTTGAGCCTGTTTTACTGTCTTTTTTGCATTCCAAAGACATTTTTCAAAATTTGGAAAAATGCAAAGGGCGTGACCTGAAATTTTTATTTTATGCCTTTGTATGCATTGTGCCATCTTTTTTAAGAAAGAATGACCAGAGGGATTAAATATGAGTAGATTTCCACCTTAAAACGCCAAGAACAATCTGAGAATACCCATTTTCTTACACCGGAATGAAACCACCAAAAGTCAAAAATGTCATCAATGTGAAATCACTAAAACAGGAAGTGTCTCTTAAACAAATTTTCATTGTCTATTTTCCATTTCACTCATTGTTTCATCATTGTGGAGGGCTTTTGAGCCTGTTTTACTGTCTTTTTTGCATTCCTGAGACATTTTTCAAAATTTGGAAAAATGCAAAGGGCATGACCTGAAATTTTTATTTTATGCCTTTGTATGCATTGTGCCATCTTTTTTAAGAAAGAATGACCAGAGGGATTAAATATGAGTAGATTTCCGTCTTAAAACGCCAAGAACAATCTGAGAGTACCCATTTTCTTAAATTGGAAGCGAAACCACCAAAAGTCAAAAATGTCATCAATGTGACGTCACCAAAACAGGAAGTTGGTCTTAAACAAATTTTCATTGTCTATTTTCCATTTCACTCATTGTTTCATCATTGTGGAGGGCTTTTGAGCCCATTTTAATATCTTTTCTGCCTTCCTGAGACATTTTTAAAAAATTCAAAAAATGCAAGGGGTGTGCCCCAAAATGTATGTTTTACACATTTTTACCTATTTGGCCATCTTTTTTTAAGAAAGAATGACCAGAGGGATTAAATATAAGCAGATTTCCACCTTAAAACGCCAAGAACAACCTAAGAATACCTATTTTCTTAAACTGGAAGTGAAACCACCAAAAGTCAAAAACATCATCAATGTGACATCACCAAAACAGGAAGTGGCTCTTAAACAAATTTTCATTGTCCATTTTCCATTTCACTCATTGTTTCATTATTCTGGAGGGCTTTTGATCCCGTTTTACTGTCTTTTTTGCATTCCTGAGACATTTTTCAAAATTTGGAAAAATGCAAAGGGCGTGACCTGAAATTTTTATTTTATGCCTTTGTATGCATTGTGCCATCTTTTTTAAGAAAGAATGACCAGAGGGAGGAAATATGAGTTGTTTCAGCATTAAAAAGAAAAGAACAATCTGAGAGTACCCATTTTCTTAAATTGGAAGTGAAACCACCAAAAGTCAAAAACGTCATCAATGTGACATCACCAAAACAGGAAGTTGGTCTTAAAAAATTTTCATTGTCCATTTTCCATTTCACTCATTGTTTCATCATTGTGGAGGGCTTTTGAGCCCGTTTTACGGTCTTTTTTGCATTCTTGAGACATTTTTCAAAATTTGGAAAAATGCAAAGGGCGTGACCGGAAATTTTTATTTTATGCCTTTGTATGCATTGTGCCATCTTTTTTAAGAAAGAATGACCAGAGGGATGAATATGAGTTGTTTCAGCATTAAAAAGAAAAGATTAATCTGAGAGTACCCATTTTCTTAAATCAGAAGTGAAACCACCAAAAGTCAAAAACATCATCAATGTGACATCACCAAAATAGGAAGTGACTCAAACAAATTTTCATTGTCCATTTTCCATTTCACTCATTGTTTCATCATGGTGGAGGGCTTTTGAGACCATTTTAATACCTTTTCTGCCTTCCTAAAACATTTTTAAAAATTTCAAAAAATGCAAGGGGTGTGCTCCAAAATTTGTTTCACACATTTTTACCCATTGTGCCATCTTTTTTAAGAAAGAATGACCAGAGGGATTAAATATGAGTAGATTTCCGCCTTAAAACGCCAAGAACAATCTGAGAATACCCATTTTCTTACACGGAATGAAACCACCAAAAGTCAAAAACATCATCAATGTGACGTCACTAAAACAGGAAGTGTCTCTTAAACAAATTTTCTTTGTCCATTTTCCATTTCACTCATTGTTTCATCATTGTGGAGGGCTTTTGAGCCTGTTTTACTGTCTTTTTTGCATTCCTGAGACATTTTTCAAAATTTGGAAAAATGCAAAGGGCGTGACCGGAAATTTTTATTTTATGCCTTTGTATGCATTGTGTCATCTTTTTTAAGAAAGAATGACCAGAGGGAGGAAATATGAGTTGTTTCAGCATTAAAAAGAAAAGAACAATCTGAGAGTACCCATTTTCTTAAATTGGAAGTGAAACCACCAAAAGTCAAAAACGTCATCAATGTGACATCACCAAAACAGGAAGTTGGTCTTAAAAAAATTTTCATTGTCCATTTTCCATTTCACTCATTGTTTCATCATTGTGGAGGGCTTTTGAGCCCGTTTTACGGTCTTTTTTGCATTCTTGAGACATTTTTCAAAATTTGGAAAAATGCAAAGGGCGTGACCGGAAATTTTTATTTTATGCCTTTGTATGCATTGTGCCATCTTTTTTAAGAAAGAATGACCAGAGGGAGGAAATATGAGTTGTTTCAGCATTAAAAAGAAAAGAACAATCTGAGAGTACCCATTTTCTTAAATTGGAAGTGAAACCACCAAAAGTCAAAAACATCATCAATGTGACGTCACCAAAATAGGAAGTGACTCAAACAAATTTTCATTGTCCATTTTCCATTTCACTCATTGTTTCATCATGGTAGAGGGCTTTTGAGACCATTTTAATACCTTTTCTGCCTTCCTAAAACATTTTTAAAAATTTCAAAAAATGCAAGGGGTGTGCTCCAAAATTTGTTTCACACATTTTTACCCATTGTGCCATCTTTTTTAAGAAAGAATGACCAGAGGGATTAAATATGAGTAGATTTCCGCCTTAAAACGCCAAGAACAATCTGAGAATACCCATTTTCTTACACCGGAATGAAACCACCAAAAGTCAAAAACATCATCAATGTGATGTCACTAAAACAGGAAGTGTCTCTTAAACAAATTTTCTTTGTCCATTTTCCATTTCACTCATTGTTTCATCATTGTGGAGGGCTTTTGAGCCTGTTTTACTGTCTTTTTTGCATTCCTGAGACATTTTTCAAAATTTGGAAAAATGCAAAGGGCGTGACCGGAAATTTTTATTTTATGCCTTTGTATGCATTGTGCCATCTTTTTTAAGAAAGAATGACCAGAGGGAGGAAATATGAGTTGTTTCAGCATTAAAAAGAAAAGAACAATCTGAGAGTACCCATTTTCTTAAATTGGAAGTGAAACCACCAAAAGTCAAAAACGTCATCAATGTGACATCACCAAAACAGGAAGTTGGTCTTAAAAAAAATTTCATTGTCCATTTTCCATTTCACTCATTGTTTCATCATTGTGGAGGGCTTTTGAGCCCGTTTTACGGTCTTTTTTGCATTCTTGAGACATTTTTCAAAATTTGGAAAAATGCAAAGGGCGTGACCGGAAATTTTTATTTTATGCCTTTGTATGCATTGTGCCATCTTTTTTAAGAAAGAATGACCAGAGGGAGGAAATATGAGTTGTTTCAGCATTAAAAAGAAAAGAACAATCTGAGAGTACCCATTTTCTTAAATTGGAAGTGAAACCACCAAAAGTCAAAAACATCATCAATGTGACGTCACCAAAATAGGAAGTGACTCAAACAAATTTTCATTGTCCATTTTCCATTTCACTCATTGTTTCATCATGGTAGAGGGCTTTTGAGACCATTTTAATACCTTTTCTGCCTTCCTAAAACATTTTTAAAAATTTCAAAAAATGCAAGGGGTGTGCTCCAAAATTTGTTTCACACATTTTTACCCATTGTGCCATCTTTTTTAAGAAAGAATGACCAGAGGGATTAAATATGAGTAGATTTCCGCCTTAAAACGCCAAGAACAATCTGAGAATACCCATTTTCTTACACCAGAATGAAACCACCAAAAGTCAAAAACATCATCAATGTGACGTCACTAAAACAGGAAGTGTCTCTTAAACAAATTGTCTTTGTCCATTTTCCATTTCACTCATTGTTTCATCATTGTGGAGGGCTTTTGAGCCTGTTTTACTGTCTTTTTTGCATTCCAAAGACATTTTTCAAAATTTGGAAAAATGCAAAGGGCGTGACCTGAAATTTTTATTTTATGCCTTTGTATGCATTGTGCCATCTTTTTTAAGAAAGAATGACCAGAGGGATTAAATATGAGTAGATTTCCACCTTAAAACGCCAAGAACAATCTGAGAATACCCATTTTCTTACACCGGAATGAAACCACCAAAAGTCAAAAATGTCATCAATGTGAAATCACTAAAACAGGAAGTGTCTCTTAAACAAATTTTCATTGTCTATTTTCCATTTCACTCATTGTTTCATCATTGTGGAGGGCTTTTGAGCCTGTTTTACTGTCTTTTTTGCATTCCTGAGACATTTTTCAAAATTTGGAAAAATGCAAAGGGCATGACCTGAAATTTTTATTTTATGCCTTTGTATGCATTGTGCCATCTTTTTTAAGAAAGAATGACCAGAGGGATTAAATATGAGTAGATTTCCGTCTTAAAACGCCAAGAACAATCTGAGAGTACCCATTTTCTTAAATTGGAAGCGAAACCACCAAAAGTCAAAAATGTCATCAATGTGACGTCACCAAAACAGGAAGTTGGTCTTAAACAAATTTTCATTGTCTATTTTCCATTTCACTCATTGTTTCATCATTGTGGAGGGCTTTTGAGCCCATTTTAATATCTTTTCTGCCTTCCTGAGACATTTTTAAAAAATTCAAAAAATGCAAGGGGTGTGCCCCAAAATGTATGTTTTACACATTTTTACCTATTTGGCCATCTTTTTTTAAGAAAGAATGACCAGAGGGATTAAATATAAGCAGATTTCCACCTTAAAACGCCAAGAACAACCTAAGAATACCTATTTTCTTAAACTGGAAGTGAAACCACCAAAAGTCAAAAACATCATCAATGTGACATCACCAAAACAGGAAGTGGCTCTTAAACAAATTTTCATTGTCCATTTTCCATTTCACTCATTGTTTCATTATTCTGGAGGGCTTTTGATCCCGTTTTACTGTCTTTTTTGCATTCCTGAGACATTTTTCAAAATTTGGAAAAATGCAAAGGGCGTGACCTGAAATTTTTATTTTATGCCTTTGTATGCATTGTGCCATCTTTTTTAAGAAAGAATGACCAGAGGGAGGAAATATGAGTTGTTTCAGCATTAAAAAGAAAAGAACAATCTGAGAGTACCCATTTTCTTAAATTGGAAGTGAAACCACCAAAAGTCAAAAACGTCATCAATGTGACATCACCAAAACAGGAAGTTGGTCTTAAAAATTTTTCATTGTCCATTTTCCATTTCACTCATTGTTTCATCATTGTGGAGGGCTTTTGAGCCCGTTTTACGGTCTTTTTTGCATTCTTGAGACATTTTTCAAAATTTGGAAAAATGCAAAGGGCGTGACCGGAAATTTTTATTTTATGCCTTTGTATGCATTGTGCCATCTTTTTTAAGAAAGAATGACCAGAGGGATGAATATGAGTTGTTTCAGCATTAAAAAGAAAAGATTAATCTGAGAGTACCCATTTTCTTAAATCAGAAGTGAAACCACCAAAAGTCAAAAACATCATCAATGTGACATCACCAAAATAGGAAGTGACTCAAACAAATTTTCATTGTCCATTTTCCATTTCACTCATTGTTTCATCATGGTGGAGGGCTTTTGAGACCATTTTAATACCTTTTCTGCCTTCCTAAAACATTTTTAAAAATTTCAAAAAATGCAAGGGGTGTGCTCCAAAATTTGTTTCACACATTTTTACCCATTGTGCCATCTTTTTTAAGAAAGAATGACCAGAGGGATTAAATATGAGTAGATTTCCGCCTTAAAACGCCAAGAACAATCTGAGAATACCCATTTTCTTACACGGAATGAAACCACCAAAAGTCAAAAACATCATCAATGTGACGTCACTAAAACAGGAAGTGTCTCTTAAACAAATTTTCTTTGTCCATTTTCCATTTCACTCATTGTTTCATCATTGTGGAGGGCTTTTGAGCCTGTTTTACTGTCTTTTTTGCATTCCTGAGACATTTTTCAAAATTTGGAAAAATGCAAAGGGCGTGACCGGAAATTTTTATTTTATGCCTTTGTATGCATTGTGTCATCTTTTTTAAGAAAGAATGACCAGAGGGAGGAAATATGAGTTGTTTCAGCATTAAAAAGAAAAGAACAATCTGAGAGTACCCATTTTCTTAAATTGGAAGTGAAACCACCAAAAGTCAAAAACGTCATCAATGTGACATCACCAAAACAGGAAGTTGGTCTTAAAAAAATTTTCATTGTCCATTTTCCATTTCACTCATTGTTTCATCATTGTGGAGGGCTTTTGAGCCCGTTTTACGGTCTTTTTTGCATTCTTGAGACATTTTTCAAAATTTGGAAAAATGCAAAGGGCGTGACCGGAAATTTTTATTTTATGCCTTTGTATGCATTGTGCCATCTTTTTTAAGAAAAAAGAATGACCAGAGGGATGAATATGAGTTGTTTCAGCATTAAAAAGAAAAGATTAATCTGAGAGTACCCATTTTCTTAAATCAGAAGTGAAACCACCAAAAGTCAAAAACATCATCAATGTGACATCACCAAAATAGGAAGTGACTCAAACAAATTTTCATTGTCCATTTTCCATTTCACTCATTGTTTCATCATGGTGGAGGGCTTTTGAGACCATTTTAATACCTTTTCTGCCTTCCTAAAACATTTTTAAAAATTTCAAAAAATGCAAGGGGTGTGCTCCAAAATTTGTTTCACACATTTTTACCCATTGTGCCATCTTTTTTAAGAAAGAATGACCAGAGGGATTAAATATGAGTAGATTTCCGCCTTAAAACGCCAAGAACAATCTGAGAATACCCATTTTCTTACACGGAATGAAACCACCAAAAGTCAAAAACATCATCAATGTGACGTCACTAAAACAGGAAGTGTCTCTTAAACAAATTTTCTTTGTCCATTTTCCATTTCACTCATTGTTTCATCATTGTGGAGGGCTTTTGAGCCTGTTTTACTGTCTTTTTTGCATTCCTGAGACATTTTTCAAAATTTGGAAAAATGCAAAGGGCGTGACCGGAAATTTTTATTTTATGCCTTTGTATGCATTGTGCCATCTTTTTTAAGAAAGAATGACCAGAGGGAGGAAATATGAGTTGTTTCAGCATTAAAAAGAAAAGAACAATCTGAGAGTACCCATTTTCTTAAATTGGAAGTGAAACCACCAAAAGTCAAAAACGTCATCAATGTGACATCACCAAAACAGGAAGTTGGTCTTAAAAAAATTTTCATTGTCCATTTTCCATTTCACTCATTGTTTCATCATTGTGGAGGGCTTTTGAGCCCGTTTTACGGTCTTTTTTGCATTCTTGAGACATTTTTCAAAATTTGGAAAAATGCAAAGGGCGTGACCGGAAATTTTTATTTTATGCCTTTGTATGCATTGTGCCATCTTTTTTAAGAAAGAATGACCAGAGGGAGGAAATATGAGTTGTTTCAGCATTAAAAAGAAAAGAACAATCTGAGAGTACCCATTTTCTTAAATTGGAAGTGAAACCACCAAAAGTCAAAAACATCATCAATGTGACGTCACCAAAATAGGAAGTGACTCAAACAAATTTTCATTGTCCATTTTCCATTTCACTCATTGTTTCATCATGGTAGAGGGCTTTTGAGACCATTTTAATACCTTTTCTGCCTTCCTAAAACATTTTAAAAATTTCAAAAAATGCAAGGGGTGTGCTCCAAAATTTGTTTCACACATTTTTACCCATTGTGCCATCTTTTTTAAGAAAGAATGACCAGAGGGATTAAATATGAGTAGATTTCCGCCTTAAAACGCCAAGAACAATCTGAGAATACCCATTTTCTTACACCAGAATGAAACCACCAAAAGTCAAAAAACATCATCAATGTGACGTCACTAAAACAGGAAGTGTCTCTTAAACAAATTGTCTTTGTCCATTTTCCATTTCACTCATTGTTTCATCATTGTGGAGGGCTTTTGAGCCTGTTTTACTGTCTTTTTTGCATTCCAAAGACATTTTTCAAAATTTGGAAAAATGCAAAGGGCGTGACCTGAAATTTTTATTTTATGCCTTTGTATGCATTGTGCCATCTTTTTTAAGAAAGAATGACCAGAGGGATTAAATATGAGTAGATTTCCACCTTAAAACGCCAAGAACAATCTGAGAATACCCATTTTCTTACACCGGAATGAAACCACCAAAAGTCAAAAATGTCATCAATGTGAAATCACTAAAACAGGAAGTGTCTCTTAAACAAATTTTCATTGTCTATTTTCCATTTCACTCATTGTTTCATCATTGTGGAGGGCTTTTGAGCCTGTTTTACTGTCTTTTTTGCATTCCTGAGACATTTTCAAAATTTGGAAAAATGCAAAGGGCATGACCTGAAATTTTTATTTTATGCCTTTGTATGCATTGTGCCATCTTTTTTAAGAAAGAATGACCAGAGGGATTAAATATGAGTAGATTTCCGTCTTAAAACGCCAAGAACAATCTGAGAGTACCCATTTTCTTAAATTGGAAGCGAAACCACCAAAAGTCAAAAATGTCATCAATGTGACGTCACCAAAACAGGAAGTTGGTCTTAAACAAATTTTCATTGTCTATTTTCCATTTCACTCATTGTTTCATCATTGTGGAGGGCTTTTGAGCCCATTTTAATATCTTTTCTGCCTTCCTGAGACATTTTTAAAAAATTCCATAAAAAAATGCAAGGGGTGTGCCCCAAAATGTATGTTTTACACATTTTTACCTATTTTGCCATCTTTTTTAAGAAAGAATGACCAGAGGGATTAAATATAAGCAGATTTCCACCTTAAAACGCCAAGAACAACCTAAGAATACCTATTTTCTTAAACTGGAAGTGAAACCACCAAAAGTCAAAAACATCATCAATGTGACATCACCAAAACAGGAAGTGGCTCTTAAACAAATTTTCATTGTCCATTTTCCATTTCACTCATTGTTTCATTATTCTGGAGGGCTTTTGATCCCGTTTTACTGTCTTTTTTGCATTCCTGAGACATTTTTCAAAATTTGGAAAAATGCAAAGGGCGTGACCTGAAATTTTTATTTTATGCCTTTGTATGCATTGTGCCATCTTTTTTAAGAAAGAATGACCAGAGGGAGGAAATATGAGTTGTTTCAGCATTAAAAAGAAAAGAACAATCTGAGAGTACCCATTTTCTTAAATTGGAAGTGAAACCACCAAAAGTCAAAAACGTCATCAATGTGACATCACCAAAACAGGAAGTTGGTCTTAAAAAATTTTCATTGTCCATTTTCCATTTCACTCATTGTTTCATCATTGTGGAGGGCTTTTGAGCCCGTTTTACGGTCTTTTTTGCATTCTTGAGACATTTTTCAAAATTTGGAAAAATGCAAAGGGCGTGACCGGAAATTTTTATTTTATGCCTTTGTATGCATTGTGCCATCTTTTTTAAGAAAGAATGACCAGAGGGATGAATATGAGTTGTTTCAGCATTAAAAAGAAAAGATTAATCTGAGAGTACCCATTTTCTTAAATCAGAAGTGAAACCACCAAAAGTCAAAAACATCATCAATGTGACATCACCAAAATAGGAAGTGACTCAAACAAATTTTCATTGTCCATTTTCCATTTCACTCATTGTTTCATCATGGTGGAGGGCTTTTGAGACCATTTTAATACCTTTTCTGCCTTCCTAAAACATTTTTAAAAATTTCAAAAAATGCAAGGGGTGTGCTCCAAAATTTGTTTCACACATTTTTACCCATTGTGCCATCTTTTTTAAGAAAGAATGACCAGAGGGATTAAATATGAGTAGATTTCCGCCTTAAAACGCCAAGAACAATCTGAGAATACCCATTTTCTTACACGGAATGAAACCACCAAAAGTCAAAAACATCATCAATGTGACGTCACTAAAACAGGAAGTGTCTCTTAAACAAATTTTCTTTGTCCATTTTCCATTTCACTCATTGTTTCATCATTGTGGAGGGCTTTTGAGCCTGTTTTACTGTCTTTTTTGCATTCCTGAGACATTTTTCAAAATTTGGAAAAATGCAAAGGGCGTGACCGGAAATTTTTATTTTATGCCTTTGTATGCATTGTGCCATCTTTTTTAAGAAAGAATGACCAGAGGGAGGAAATATGAGTTGTTTCAGCATTAAAAAGAAAAGAACAATCTGAGAGTACCCATTTTCTTAAATTGGAAGTGAAACCACCAAAAGTCAAAAACGTCATCAATGTGACATCACCAAAACAGGAAGTTGGTCTTAAAAAAAATTTCATTGTCCATTTTCCATTTCACTCATTGTTTCATCATTGTGGAGGGCTTTTGAGCCCGTTTTACGGTCTTTTTTGCATTCTTGAGACATTTTTCAAAATTTGGAAAAATGCAAAGGGCGTGACCGGAAATTTTTATTTTATGCCTTTGTATGCATTGTGCCATCTTTTTTAAGAAAGAATGACCAGAGGGATTAAATATGAGTAGATGTCCGCCTTAAAACGCCAAGAACAATCTGAGAGTACCCATTTTCTTAAATTGGAAGTGAAACCACCAAAAGTCAAAATGTCATCAATGTGACGTCACCAAAACAGGAAGTTGGTCTTAAACAAATTTTCATTGTCTATTTTCCATTTCACTCATTGTTTCATCATTGTGGAGGGCTTTTGAGCCCATTTTAATATCTTTTCTGCCTTCCTGAGACATTTTTAAAAAATTCAAAAAATGCAAGGGGCGTGCCCAAAAATTTATGTTTTACACATTTTTACCTATTTTGCCATCTTTTTTAAGAAAGAATGACCAGAGGGATTAAATATAAGCAGATTTCCACCTTAAAACGCCAAGAACAACCTAAGAATACCTATTTTCTTAAACTGGAAGTGAAACCACCAAAAGTCAAAAACATCATCAATGTGACATCACCAAAGCAGGAAGTGGCTCTTAAACAAATTTTCATTGTCCATTTTCCATTTCACTCATTGTTTCATTATTCTGGAGGGCTTTTGATCCCGTTTTACTGTCTTTTTTGCATTCCTGAGACATTTTTCAAAATTTGGAAAAATGCAAAGGGCGTGACCTGAAATTTTTATTTTATGCCTTTGTATGCATTGTGCCATCTTTTTTAAGAAAGAATGACCAGAGGGAGGAAATATGAGTTGTTTCAGCATTAAAAAGAAAAGAACAATCTGAGAGTACCCATTTTCTTAAATTGGAAGTGAAACCACCAAAAGTCAAAAACGTCATCAATGTGACGTCACCAAAATAGGAAGTGACTCAAACAAATTTTCATTGTCCATTTTCCATTTCACTCATTGTTTCATCATGGTAGAGGGCTTTTGAGACCATTTTAATACCTTTTCTGCCTTCCTAAAACATTTTTAAAAATTTAAAAAATGCAAGGGGTGTGCTCCAAAATTTGTTTCACGCATTTTTACCCATTGTGCCATCTTTTTTAAGAAAGAATGACCAGAGGGATTAAATATGAGTAGATTTCCGCCTTAAAACGCCAAGAACAATCTGAGAATACCCATTTTCTTACACCAGAATGAAACCACCAAAAGTCAAAAACATCATCAATGTGACGTCACTAAAACAGGAAGTGTCTCTTAAACAAATTGTCTTTGTCCATTTTCCATTTCACTCATTGTTTCATCATTGTGGAGGGCTTTTGAGCCTGTTTTACTGTCTTTTTTGCATTCCAAAGACATTTTTCAAAATTTGGAAAAATGCAAAGGGCGTGACCTGAAATTTTTATTTTATGCCTTTGTATGCATTTTGCCATCTTTTTTAAGAAAGAATGACCAGAGGGATTAAATATGAGTAGATTTCCACCTTAAAACACCAAGAACAATCTGAGAATACCCATTTTCTTACACCGGAATGAAACCACCAAAAGTCAAAAATGTCATCAATGTGAAATCACTAAAACAGGAAGTGTCTCTTAAACAAATTTTCATTGTCTATTTTCCATTTCACTCATTGTTTTCATCATTGTGGAGGGCTTTTGAGCCTGTTTTACTGTCTTTTTTGCATTCCTGAGACATTTTTCAAAATTTGGAAAAATGCAAACGGCGTGACCTGAAATTTTTATTTTATGCCTTTGTATGCATTGTGCCATCTTTTTTAAGAAAGAATGACCAGAGGGATTAAATATGAGTAGATTTCCGCCTTAAAACGCCAAGAACAATCTGAGAGTACCCATTTTCTTAAATTGGAAGCGAAACCACCAAAAGTCAAAAATGTCATCAATGTGACATCACCAAAACAGGAAGTTGGTCTTAAACAAATTTTCATTGTCTATTTTCCATTTCACTCATTGTTTCATCATTGTGGAGGGCTTCTGAGCCCATTTTAATATCTTTTCTGCCTTCCTGAGACATTTTTAAAAAATTCAAAAAATGCAAGGGGTGTGCCCCAAAATTTATGTTTTACACATTTTTACCTATTTTGCCATCTTTTTTAAGAAAGAATGACCAGAGGGATTAAATATAAGCAGATTTCCACCTTAAAACGCCAAGAACAACCTAAGAATACCTATTTTCTTAAACTGGAAGTGAAACCACCAAAAGTCAAAAACATCATCAATGTGACATCACCAAAACAGGAAGTGGCTCTTAAACAAATTTTCATTGTCCATTTTCCATTTCACTCATTGTTTCATTATTCTGGAGGGCTTTTGATCCCGTTTTACTGTCTTTTTTGCATTCCTGAGACATTTTTCAAAATTTGGAAAAATGCAAAGGGCGTGACCTGAATTTTTTATTTTATGCCTTTGTATGCATTGTGCCATCTTTTTTAAGAAAGAATGACCAGCGGGAGGAAATATGAGTTGTTTCAGCATTAAAAAGAAAAGAACAATCTGAGAGTACCCATTTTCTTAAATTGGAAGTGAAACCATTAAAAGTCAAAAACGTCATCAATGTGACATCACCAAAACAGGAAGTTGGTCTTAAAAAAAATTTCATTGTCCATTTTCCATTTCACTCATTGTTTCATCATTGTGGAGGGCTTTTGAGCCCGTTTTACGGTCTTTTTTGCATTCTTGAGACATTTTTCAAAATTTGGAAAAATGCAAAGGGCGTGACAGGAAATTTTTATTTTATGCCTTTGTATGCATTGTGCCATCTTTTTTAAGAAAGAATGACCAGAGGGATGAATATGAGTTGTTTCAGCATTAAAAAGAAAAGATTAATCTGAGAGTACCCATTTTCTTAAATCAGAAGTGAAACCACCAAAAGTCAAAAACATCATCAATGTGACGTCACCAAAATAGGAAGTGACTCAAACAAATTTTCATTGTCCATTTTCCATTTCACTCATTGTTTCATCATGGTGGAGGGCTTTTGAGACCATTTTAATACCTTTTCTGCCTTCCTAAAACATTTTTAAAAATTTCAAAAAATGCAAGGGGTGTGCTCCAAAATTTGTTTCACACATTTTTACCCATTGTGCCATCTTTTTTAAGAAAGAATGACCAGAGGGATTAAATATGAGTAGATTTCCGCCTTAAAACGCCAAGAACAATCTGAGAATACCCATTTTCTTACACCGGAATGAAACCACCAAAAGTCAAAAACATCATCAATGTGACGTCACTAAAACAGGAAGTGTCTCTTAAACAAATTTTCTTTGTCCATTTTCCATTTCACTCATTGTTTCATCATTGTGGAGGGCTTTTGAGCCTGTTTTACTGTCTTTTTTGCATTCCTGAGACATTTTTCAAAATTTGGAAAAATGCAAAGGGCGTGACCGGAAATTTTTATTTTATGCCTTTGTATGCATTGTGCCATCTTTTTTAAGAAAGAATGACCAGAGGGATTAAATATGAGTAGATTTCCGCCTTAAAACGCCAAGAACAATCTGAGAGTACCCATTTTCTTAAATTGGAAGCGAAACCACCAAAAGTCAAAAATGTCATCAATGTGACGTCACCAAAACAGGAAGTTGGTCTTAAACAAATTTTCATTGTCTATTTTCCATTTCACTCATTGTTTCATCATTGTGGAGGGCTTTTGAGCCCATTTTAATATCTTTTCTGCCTTCCTGAGACATTTTTAAAAAATTCAAAAAATGCAAGGGGCGTGCCCAAAAATTTATGTTTTACACATTTTTACCTATTTTGCCATCTTTTTTAAGAAAGAATGACCAGAGGGATTAAATATAAGCAGATTTCCACCTTAAAACGCCAAGAACAACCTAAGAATACCTATTTTCTTAAACTGGAAGTGAAACCACCAAAAGTCAAAAACATCATCAATGTGACATCACCAAAGCAGGAAGTGGCTCTTAAACAAATTTTCATTGTCCATTTTCCATTTCACTCATTGTTTCATTATTCTGGAGGGCTTTTGATCCCGTTTTACTGTCTTTTTTGCATTCCTGACACATTTTTCAAAATTTGGAAAAATGCAAAGGGCGTGACCTGAAATTTTTATTTTATGCCGTTGTATGCATTGTGCCATCTTTTTTAAGAAAGAATGACCAGAGGGAGGAAATATGAGTTGTTTCAGCATTAAAAAGAAAAGAACAATCTGAGAGTACCCATTTTCTTAAATTGGAAGTGAAACCACCAAAAGTCAAAAACGTCATCAATGTGACGTCACCAAAATAGGAAGTGACTCAAACAAATTTTCATTGTCCATTTTCCATTTCACTCATTGTTTCATCATGGTAGAGGGCTTTTGAGACCATTTTAATACCTTTTCTGCCTTCCTAAAACATTTTTAAAAATTTCAAAAAATGCAAGGGGTGTGCTCCAAAATTTGTTTCACACATTTTTACCCATTGTGCCATCTTTTTTAAGAAAGAATGACCAGAGGGATTAAATATGAGTAGATTTCCGCCTTAAAACGCCAAGAACAATCTGAGAATACCCATTTTCTTACACCAGAATGAAACCACCAAAAGTCAAAAACATCATCAATGTGACGTCACTAAAACAGGAAGTGTCTCTTAAACAAATTGTCTTTGTCCATTTTCCATTTCACTCATTGTTTCATCATTGTGGAGGGCTTTTGAGCCTGTTTTACTGTCTTTTTTGCATTCCAAAGACATTTTTCAAAATTTGGAAAAATGCAAAGGGCGTGACCTGAAATTTTTATTTTATGCCTTTGTATGCATTGTGCCATCTTTTTTAAGAAAGAATGACCAGAGGGATTAAATATGAGTAGATTTCCACCTTAAAACGCCAAGAACAATCTGAGAATACCCATTTTCTTACACCGGAATGAAACCACCAAAAGTCAAAAATGTCATCAATGTGAAATCACTAAAACAGGAAGTGTCTCTTAAACAAATTTTCATTGTCTATTTTCCATTTCACTCATTGTTTCATCATTGTGGAGGGCTTTTGAGCCCATTTTAATATCTTTTCTGCCTTCCTGAGACATTTTTAAAAAATTCAAAAAATGCAAGGGGCGTGCCCAAAAATTTATGTTTTACACATTTTTACCTATTTTGCCATCTTTTTTAAGAAAGAATGACCAGAGGGATTAAATATAAGCAGATTTCCACCTTAAAACGCCAAGAACAACCTAAGAATACCTATTTTCTTAAACTGGAAGTGAAACCACCAAAAGTCAAAAACATCATCAATGTGACATCACCAAAGCAGGAAGTGGCTCTTAAACAAATTTTCATTGTCCATTTTCCATTTCACTCATTGTTTCATTATTCTGGAGGGCTTTTGATCCCGTTTTACTGTCTTTTTTGCATTCCTGACACATTTTTCAAAATTTGGAAAAATGCAAAGGGCGTGACCTGAAATTTTTATTTTATGCCTTTGTATGCATTGTGCCATCTTTTTTAAGAAAGAATGACCAGAGGGAGGAAATATGAGTTGTTTCAGCATTAAAAAGAAAAGAACAATCTGAGAGTACCCATTTTCTTAAATTGGAAGTGAAACCACCAAAAGTCAAAAACGTCATCAATGTGACGTCACCAAAATAGGAAGTGACTCAAACAAATTTTCATTGTCCATTTTCCATTTCACTCATTGTTTCATCATGGTAGAGGGCTTTTGAGACCATTTTAATACCTTTTCTGCCTTCCTAAAACATTTTTAAAAATTTCAAAAAATGCAAGGGGTGTGCTCCAAAATTTGTTTCACACATTTTTACCCATTGTGCCATCTTTTTTAAGAAAGAATGACCAGAGGGATTAAATATGAGTAGATTTCCGCCTTAAAACGCCAAGAACAATCTGAGAATACCCATTTTCTTACACCAGAATGAAACCACCAAAAGTCAAAAACATCATCAATGTGACGTCACTAAAACAGGAAGTGTCTCTTAAACAAATTGTCTTTGTCCATTTTCCATTTCACTCATTGTTTCATCATTGTGGAGGGCTTTTGAGCCTGTTTTACTGTCTTTTTTGCATTCCAAAGACATTTTTCAAAATTTGGAAAAATGCAAAGGGCGTGACCTGAAATTTTTATTTTATGCCTTTGTATGCATTGTGCCATCTTTTTTAAGAAAGAATGACCAGAGGGATTAAATATGAGTAGATTTCCACCTTAAAACGCCAAGAACAATCTGAGAATACCCATTTTCTTACACCGGAATGAAACCACCAAAAGTCAAAAATGTCATCAATGTGAAATCACTAAAACAGGAAGTGTCTCTTAAACAAATTTTCATTGTCTATTTTCCATTTCACTCATTGTTTCATCATTGTGGAGGGCTTTTGAGCCCATTTTAATATCTTTTCTGCCTTCCTGAGACATTTTTAAAAAATTCAAAAAATGCAAGGGGCGTGCCCAAAAATTTATGTTTTACACATTTTTACCTATTTTGCCATCTTTTTTAAGAAAGAATGACCAGAGGGATTGAATATAAGCAGATTTCCACCTTAAAACGCCAAGAACAACCTAAGAATACCTATTTTCTTAAACTGGAAGTGAAACCACCAAAAGTCAAAAACATCATCAATGTGACATCACCAAAGCAGGAAGTGGCTCTTAAACAAATTTTCATTGTCCATTTTCCATTTCACTCATTGTTTCATTATTCTGGAGGGCTTTTGATCCCGTTTTACTGTCTTTTTTGCATTCCTGAGACATTTTTCAAAATTTGGAAAAATGCAAAGGGCGTGACCTGAAATTTTTATTTTATGCCTTTGTATGCATTGTGCCATCTTTTTTAAGAAAGAATGACCAGAGGGAGGAAATATGAGTTGTTTCAGCATTAAAAAGAAAAGAACAATCTGAGAGTACCCATTTTCTTAAATTGGAAGTGAAACCACCAAAAGTCAAAAACGTCATCAATGTGACGTCACCAAAATAGGAAGTGACTCAAACAAATTTTCATTGTCCATTTTCCATTTCACTCATTGTTTCATCATGGTAGAGGGCTTTTGAGACCATTTTAATACCTTTTCTGCCTTCCTAAAACATTTTTAAAAATTTCAAAAAATGCAAGGGGTGTGCTCCAAAATTT
Organism: Rana muscosa; assembly: GCA_029206835.1. Classification (NCBI taxonomy): domain Eukaryota; kingdom Metazoa; phylum Chordata; class Amphibia; order Anura; family Ranidae; genus Rana; species Rana muscosa. The sequence continues at coordinate 1,706,550 of JARGYO010000046.1, forward strand.
GTTTCACACATTTTTACCCATTGTGCCATCTTTTTTAAGAAAGAATGACCAGAGGGATTAAATATGAGTAGATTTCCGCCTTAAAACGCCAAGAACAATCTGAGAATACCCATTTTCTTACACCAGAATGAAACCACCAAAAGTCAAAAACATCATCAATGTGACGTCACTAAAACAGGAAGTGTCTCTTAAACAAATTGTCTTTGTCCATTTTCCATTTCACTCATTGTTTCATCATTGTGGAGGGCTTTTGAGCCTGTTTTACTGTCTTTTTTGCATTCCAAAGACATTTTTCAAAATTTGGAAAAATGCAAAGGGCGTGACCTGAAATTTTTATTTTATGCCTTTGTATGCATTGTGCCATCTTTTTTAAGAAAGAATGACCAGAGGGATTAAATATGAGTAGATTTCCACCTTAAAACGCCAAGAACAATCTGAGAATACCCATTTTCTTACACCGGAATGAAACCACCAAAAGTCAAAAATGTCATCAATGTGAAATCACTAAAACAGGAAGTGTCTCTTAAACAAATTTTCATTGTCTATTTTCCATTTCACTCATTGTTTCATCATTGTGGAGGGCTTTTGAGCCTGTTTTACTGTCTTTTTTGCATTCCTGAGACATTTTTCAAAATTTGGAAAAATGCAAAGGGCGTGACCTGAAATTTTTATTTTATGCCTTTGTATGCATTGTGCCATCTTTTTTAAGAAAGAATGACCAGAGGGAGGAAATATGAGTTGTTTCAGCATTAAAAAGAAAAGAACAATCTGAGAGTACCCATTTTCTTAAATTGGAAGTGAAACCACCAAAAGTCAAAAACGTCATCAATGTGACGTCACCAAAATAGGAAGTGACTCAAACAAATTTTCATTGTCCATTTTCCATTTCACTCATTGTTTCATCATGGTAGAGGGCTTTTGAGACCATTTTAATACCTTTTCTGCCTTCCTAAAACATTTTTAAAAATTTCAAAAAATGCAAGGGGTGTGCTCCAAAATTTGTTTCACACATTTTTACCCATTGTGCCATCTTTTTTAAGAAAGAATGACCAGAGGGATTAAATATGAGTAGATTTCCGCCTTAAAACGCCAAGAACAATCTGAGAATACCCATTTTCTTACACCAGAATGAAACCACCAAAAGTCAAAAACATCATCAATGTGACGTCACTAAAACAGGAAGTGTCTCTTAAACAAATTGTCTTTGTCCATTTTCCATTTCACTCATTGTTTCATCATTGTGGAGGGCTTTTGAGCCTGTTTTACTGTCTTTTTTGCATTCCAAAGACATTTTTCAAAATTTGGAAAAATGCAAAGGGCGTGACCTGAAATTTTTATTTTATGCCTTTGTATGCATTGTGCCATCTTTTTTAAGAAAGAATGACCAGAGGGATTAAATATGAGTAGATTTCCACCTTAAAACGCCAAGAACAATCTGAGAATACCCATTTTCTTACACCGGAATGAAACCACCAAAAGTCAAAAATGTCATCAATGTGAAATCACTAAAACAGGAAGTGTCTCTTAAACAAATTTTCATTGTCTATTTTCCATTTCACTCATTGTTTCATCATTGTGGAGGGCTTTTGAGCCCATTTTAATATCTTTTCTGCCTTCCTGAGACATTTTTAAAAAATTCAAAAAATGCAAGGGGCGTGCCCAAAAATTTATGTTTTACACATTTTTACCTATTTTGCCATCTTTTTTAAGAAAGAATGACCAGAGGGATTGAATATAAGCAGATTTCCACCTTAAAACGCCAAGAACAACCTAAGAATACCTATTTTCTTAAACTGGAAGTGAAACCACCAAAAGTCAAAAACATCATCAATGTGACATCACCAAAGCAGGAAGTGGCTCTTAAACAAATTTTCATTGTCCATTTTCCATTTCACTCATTGTTTCATTATTCTGGAGGGCTTTTGATCCCGTTTTACTGTCTTTTTTGCATTCCTGAGACATTTTTCAAAATTTGGAAAAATGCAAAGGGCGTGACCTGAAATTTTTATTTTATGCCTTTGTATGCATTGTGCCATCTTTTTTAAGAAAGAATGACCAGAGGGAGGAAATATGAGTTGTTTCAGCATTAAAAAGAAAAGAACAATCTGAGAGTACCCATTTTCTTAAATTGGAAGTGAAACCACCAAAAGTCAAAAACGTCATCAATGTGACGTCACCAAAATAGGAAGTGACTCAAACAAATTTTCATTGTCCATTTTCCATTTCACTCATTGTTTCATCATGGTGGAGGGCTTTTGAGACCATTTTAATACCTTTTCTGCCTTCCTAAAACATTTTTAAAAATTTCAAAAAATGCAAGGGGTGTGCTCCAAAATTTGTTTCACACATTTTTACCCATTGTGCCATCTTTTTTAAGAAAGAATGACCAGAGGGATTAAATATGAGTAGATTTCCGCCTTAAAACGCCAAGAACAATCTGAGAATACCCATTTTCTTACACCGGAATGAAACCACCAAAAGTCAAAAACATCATCAATGTGACGTCACTAAAACAGGAAGTGTCTCTTAAACAAATTTTCTTTGTCCATTTTCCATTTCACTCATTGTTTCATCATTGTGGAGGGCTTTTGAGCCTGTTTTACTGTCTTTTTTGCATTCCTGAGACATTTTTCAAAATTTGGAAAAATGCAAAGGGCGTGACCGGAAATTTTTATTTTATGCCTTTGTATGCATTGTGCCATCTTTTTTAAGAAAGAATGACCAGAGGGATTAAATATGAGTAGATTTCCGCCTTAAAACGCCAAGAACAATCTGAGAGTACCCATTTTCTTAAATTGGAAGCGAAACCACCAAAAGTCAAAAATGTCATCAATGTGACGTCACCAAAACAGGAAGTTGGTCTTAAACAAATTTTCATTGTCTATTTTCCATTTCACTCATTGTTTCATCATTGTGGAGGGCTTTTGAGCCCATTTTAATATCTTTTCTGCCTTCCTGAGACATTTTTAAAAAATTCAAAAAATGCAAGGGGCGTGCCCAAAAATTTATGTTTTACACATTTTTACCTATTTTGCCATCTTTTTTAAGAAAGAATGACCAGAGGGATTAAATATAAGCAGATTTCCACCTTAAAACGCCAAGAACAACCTAAGAATACCTATTTTCTTAAACTGGAAGTGAAACCACCAAAAGTCAAAAACATCATCAATGTGACATCACCAAAGCAGGAAGTGGCTCTTAAACAAATTTTCATTGTCCATTTTCCATTTCACTCATTGTTTCATTATTCTGGAGGGCTTTTGATCCCGTTTTACTGTCTTTTTTGCATTCCTGACATATTTTTCAAAATTTGGAAAAATGCAAAGGGCGTGACCTGAAATTTTTATTTTATGCCTTTGTATGCATTGTGCCATCTTTTTTAAGAAAGAATGACCAGAGGGAGGAAATATGAGTTGTTTCAGCATTAAAAAGAAAAGAACAATCTGAGAGTACCCATTTTCTTAAATTGGAAGTGAAACCACCAAAAGTCAAAAACGTCATCAATGTGACGTCACCAAAATAGGAAGTGACTCAAACAAATTTTCATTGTCCATTTTCCATTTCACTCATTGTTTCATCATGGTAGAGGGCTTTTGAGACCATTTTAATACCTTTTCTGCCTTCCTAAAACATTTTTAAAAATTTCAAAAAATGCAAGGGGTGTGCTCCAAAATTTGTTTCACACATTTTTACCCATTGTGCCATCTTTTTTAAGAAAGAATGACCAGAGGGATTAAATATGAGTAGATTTCCGCCTTAAAACGCCAAGAACAATCTGAGAATACCCATTTTCTTACACCAGAATGAAACCACCAAAAGTCAAAAACATCATCAATGTGACGTCACTAAAACAGGAAGTGTCTCTTAAACAAATTGTCTTTGTCCATTTTCCATTTCACTCATTGTTTCATCATTGTGGAGGGCTTTTGAGCCTGTTTTACTGTCTTTTTTGCATTCCAAAGACATTTTTCAAAATTTGGAAAAATGCAAAGGGCGTGACCTGAAATTTTTATTTTATGCCTTTGTATGCATTGTGCCATCTTTTTTAAGAAAGAATGACCAGAGGGATTAAATATGAGTAGATTTCCACCTTAAAACGCCAAGAACAATCTGAGAATACCCATTTTCTTACACCGGAATGAAACCACCAAAAGTCAAAAATGTCATCAATGTGAAATCACTAAAACAGGAAGTGTCTCTTAAACAAATTTTCATTGTCTATTTTCCATTTCACTCATTGTTTCATCATTGTGGAGGGCTTTTGAGCCCATTTTAATATCTTTTCTGCCTTCCTGAGACATTTTTAAAAAATTCAAAAAATGCAAGGGGCGTGCCCAAAAATTTATGTTTTACACATTTTTACCTATTTTGCCATCTTTTTTAAGAAAGAATGACCAGAGGGATTGAATATAAGCAGATTTCCACCTTAAAACGCCAAGAACAACCTAAGAATACCTATTTTCTTAAACTGGAAGTGAAACCACCAAAAGTCAAAAACATCATCAATGTGACATCACCAAAGCAGGAAGTGGCTCTTAAACAAATTTTCATTGTCCATTTTCCATTTCACTCATTGTTTCATTATTCTGGAGGGCTTTTGATCCCGTTTTACTGTCTTTTTTGCATTCCTGAGACATTTTTCAAAATTTGGAAAAATGCAAAGGGCGTGACCTGAAATTTTTATTTTATGCCTTTGTATGCATTGTGCCATCTTTTTTAAGAAAGAATGACCAGAGGGAGGAAATATGAGTTGTTTCAGCATTAAAAAGAAAAGAACAATCTGAGAGTACCCATTTTCTTAAATTGGAAGTGAAACCACCAAAAGTCAAAAACGTCATCAATGTGACGTCACCAAAATAGGAAGTGACTCAAACAAATTTTCATTGTCCATTTTCCATTTCACTCATTGTTTCATCATGGTAGAGGGCTTTTGAGACCATTTTAATACCTTTTCTGCCTTCCTAAAACATTTTTAAAAATTTCAAAAAATGCAAGGGGTGTGCTCCAAAATTTGTTTCACACATTTTTACCCATTGTGCCATCTTTTTTAAGAAAGAATGACCAGAGGGATTAAATATGAGTAGATTTCCGCCTTAAAACGCCAAGAACAATCTGAGAATACCCATTTTCTTACACCAGAATGAAACCACCAAAAGTCAAAAACATCATCAATGTGACGTCACTAAAACAGGAAGTGTCTCTTAAACAAATTGTCTTTGTCCATTTTCCATTTCACTCATTGTTTCATCATTGTGGAGGGCTTTTGAGCCTGTTTTACTGTCTTTTTTGCATTCCAAAGACATTTTTCAAAATTTGGAAAAATGCAAAGGGCGTGACCTGAAATTTTTATTTTATGCCTTTGTATGCATTGTGCCATCTTTTTTAAGAAAGAATGACCAGAGGGATTAAATATGAGTAGATTTCCACCTTAAAACGCCAAGAACAATCTGAGAATACCCATTTTCTTACACCGGAATGAAACCACCAAAAGTCAAAAATGTCATCAATGTGAAATCACTAAAACAGGAAGTGTCTCTTAAACAAATTTTCATTGTCTATTTTCCATTTCACTCATTGTTTCATCATTGTGGAGGGCTTTTGAGCCCATTTTAATATCTTTTCTGCCTTCCTGAGACATTTTTAAAAAATTCAAAAAATGCAAGGGGCGTGCCCAAAAATTTATGTTTTACACATTTTTACCTATTTTGCCATCTTTTTTAAGAAAGAATGACCAGAGGGATTGAATATAAGCAGATTTCCACCTTAAAACGCCAAGAACAACCTAAGAATACCTATTTTCTTAAACTGGAAGTGAAACCACCAAAAGTCAAAAACATCATCAATGTGACATCACCAAAGCAGGAAGTGGCTCTTAAACAAATTTTCATTGTCCATTTTCCATTTCACTCATTGTTTCATTATTCTGGAGGGCTTTTGATCCCGTTTTACTGTCTTTTTTGCATTCCTGAGACATTTTTCAAAATTTGGAAAAATGCAAAGGGCGTGACCTGAAATTTTTATTTTATGCCTTTGTATGCATTGTGCCATCTTTTTTAAGAAAGAATGACCAGAGGGAGGAAATATGAGTTGTTTCAGCATTAAAAAGAAAAGAACAATCTGAGAGTACCCATTTTCTTAAATTGGAAGTGAAACCACCAAAAGTCAAAAACGTCATCAATGTGACGTCACCAAAATAGGAAGTGACTCAAACAAATTTTCATTGTCCATTTTCCATTTCACTCATTGTTTCATCATGGTAGAGGGCTTTTGAGACCATTTTAATACCTTTTCTGCCTTCCTAAAACATTTTTAAAAATTTCAAAAAATGCAAGGGGTGTGCTCCAAAATTTGTTTCACACATTTTTACCCATTGTGCCATCTTTTTTAAGAAAGAATGACCAGAGGGATTAAATATGAGTAGATTTCCGCCTTAAAACGCCAAGAACAATCTGAGAATACCCATTTTCTTACACCAGAATGAAACCACCAAAAGTCAAAAACATCATCAATGTGACGTCACTAAAACAGGAAGTGTCTCTTAAACAAATTGTCTTTGTCATTTTCCATTTCACTCATTGTTTCATCATTGTGGAGGGCTTTTGAGCCTGTTTTACTGTCTTTTTTGCATTCCAAAGACATTTTTCAAAATTTGGAAAAATGCAAAGGGCGTGACCTGAAATTTTTATTTTATGCCTTTGTATGCATTGTGCCATCTTTTTTAAGAAAGAATGACCAGAGGGATTAAATATGAGTAGATTTCCACCTTAAAACGCCAAGAACAATCTGAGAATACCCATTTTCTTACACCGGAATGAAACCACCAAAAGTCAAAAATGTCATCAATGTGAAATCACTAAAACAGGAAGTGTCTCTTAAACAAATTTTCATTGTCTATTTTCCATTTCACTCATTGTTTCATCATTGTGGAGGGCTTTTGAGCCTGTTTTACTGTCTTTTTTGCATTCCTGAGACATTTTTCAAAATTTGGAAAAATGCAAAGGGCGTGACCTGAAATTTTTATTTTATGCCTTTGTATGCATTGTGCCATCTTTTTTAAGAAAGAATGACCAGAGGGATTAAATATGAGTAGATTTCCGCCTTAAAACGCCAAGAACAATCTGAGAGTACCCATTTTCTTAAATTGGAAGCGAAACCACCAAAAGTCAAAAATGTCATCAATGTGACGTCACCAAAACAGGAAGTTGGTCTTAAACAAATTTTCATTGTCTATTTTCCATTTCACTCATTGTTTCATCATTGTGGAGGGCTTCTGAGCCCATTTTAATATCTTTTCTGCCTTCCTGAGACATTTTTAAAAAATTCAAAAAATGCAAGGGGTGTGCCCCAAAATTTATGTTTTACACATTTTTACCTATTTTGCCATCTTTTTTAAGAAAGAATGACCAGAGGGATTAAATATAAGCAGATTTCCACCTTAAAACGCCAAGAACAACCTAAGAATACCTATTTTCTTAAACTGGAAGTGAAACCACCAAAAGTCAAAAACATCATCAATGTGACATCACCAAAACAGGAAGTGGCTCTTAAACAAATTTTCATTGTCCATTTTCCATTTCACTCATTGTTTCATTATTCTGGAGGGCTTTTGATCCCGTTTTTACTGTCTTTTTTGCATTCCTGAGACATTTTTCAAAATTTGGAAAAATGCAAAGGGCGTGACCTGAATTTTTTATTTTATGCCTTTGTATGCATTGTGCCATCTTTTTTAAGAAAGAATGACCAGCGGGAGGAAATATGAGTTGTTTCAGCATTAAAAAGAAAAGAACAATCTGAGAGTACCCATTTTCTTAAATTGGAAGTGAAACCATTAAAAGTCAAAAACGTCATCAATGTGACATCACCAAAACAGGAAGTTGGTCTTAAAAAAATTTTCATTGTCCATTTTCCATTTCACTCATTGTTTCATCATTGTGGAGGGCTTTTGAGCCCGTTTTACGGTCTTTTTTGCATTCTTGAGACATTTTTCAAAATTTGGAAAAATGCAAAGGGCGTGATAGGAAATTTTAATTTTATGCCTTTGTATGCATTGTGCCATCTTTTTTAAGAAAGAATGACCAGAGGGATGAATATGAGTTGTTTCAGCATTAAAAAGAAAAGATTAATCTGAGAGTACCCATTTTCTTAAATCAGAAGTGAAACCACCAAAAGTCAAAAACATCATCAATGTGACGTCACCAAAATAGGAAGTGGCTCAAACAAATTTTCATTGTCCATTTTCCATTTCACTCATTGTTTCATCATGGTGGAGGGCTTTTGAGACCATTTTAATACCTTTTCTGCCTTCCTAAAACATTTTTAAAAATTTCAAAAAATGCAAGGGGTGTGCTCCAAAATTTGTTTCACACATTTTTACCCATTGTGCCATCTTTTTTAAGAAAGAATGACCAGAGGGATTAAATATGAGTAGATTTCCGCCTTAAAACGCCAAGAACAATCTGAGAATACCCATTTTCTTACACCGGAATGAAACCACCAAAAGTCAAAAACATCATCAATGTGACGTCACTAAAACAGGAAGTGTCTCTTAAACAAATTTTCTTTGTCCATTTTCCATTTCACTCATTGTTTCATCATTGTGGAGGGCTTTTGAGCCTGTTTTACTGTCTTTTTTGCATTCCTGAGACATTTTTCAAAATTTGGAAAAATGCAAAGGGCGTGACCGGAAATTTTTATTTTATGCCTTTGTATGCATTGTGCCATCTTTTTTAAGAAAGAATGACCAGAGGGATTAAATATGAGTAGATTTCCGCCTTAAAACGCCAAGAACAATCTGAGAGTACCCATTTTCTTAAATTGGAAGCGAAACCACCAAAAGTCAAAAATGTCATCAATGTGACGTCACCAAAACAGGAAGTTGGTCTTAAACAAATTTTCATTGTCTATTTTCCATTTCACTCATTGTTTCATCATTGTGGAGGGCTTTTGAGCCCATTTTAATATCTTTTCTGCCTTCCTGAGACATTTTTAAAAAATTCAAAAAATGCAAGGGGTGTGCCCCAAAATGTATGTTTTACACATTTTTACCTATTTTGCCATCTTTTTTAAGAAAGAATGACCAGAGGGATTAAATATAAGCAGATTTCCACCTTAAAACGCCAAGAACAACCTAAGAATACCTATTTTCTTAAACTGGAAGTGAAACCACCAAAAGTCAAAAACATCATCAATGTGACATCACCAAAACAGGAAGTGGCTCTTAAACAAATTTTCATTGTCCATTTTCCATTTCACTCATTGTTTCATTATTCTGGAGGGCTTTTGATCCCGTTTTACTGTCTTTTTTGCATTCCTGAGACATTTTTCAAAATTTGGAAAAATGCAAAGGGCGTGACCTGAAATTTTTATTTTATGCCTTTGTATGCATTGTGCCATCTTTTTTAAGAAAGAATGACCAGAGGGAGGAAATATGAGTTGTTTCAGCATTAAAAAGAAAAGAACAATCTGAGAGTACCCATTTTCTTAAATTGGAAGTGAAACCATCAAAAGTCAAAAACGTCATCAATGTGACATCACCAAAACAGGAAGTTGGTCTTAAAAAAATTTCATTGTCCATTTTCCATTTCACTCATTGTTTCATCATTGTGGAGGGCTTTTGAGCCCGTTTTACGGTCTTTTTTGCATTCTTGAGACATTTTTCAAAATTTGGAAAAATGCAAAGGGCGTGACCGGAAATTTTTATTTTATGCCTTTGTATGCATTGTGCCATCTTTTTTAAGAAAGAATGACCAGAGGGATGAATATGAGTTGTTTCAGCATTAAAAAGAAAAGATTAATCTGAGAGTACCCATTTTCTTAAATCAGAAGTGAAACCACCAAAAGTCAAAAACATCATCAATGTGACATCACCAAAATAGGAAGTGACTCAAACAAATTTTCATTGTCCATTTTCCATTTCACTCATTGTTTCATCATGGTGGAGGGCTTTTGAGACCATTTTAATACCTTTTCTGCCTTCCTAAAACATTTTTAAAAATTTCCAAAAATGCAAGGGGTGTGCTCCAAAATTTGTTTCACACATTTTTACCCATTGTGCCATCTTTTTTAAGAAAGAATGACCAGAGGGATTAAATATGAGTAGATTTCCGCCTTAAAACGCCAAGAACAATCTGAGAATACCCATTTTCTTACACGGAATGAAACCACCAAAAGTCAAAAACATCATCAATGTGACGTCACTAAAACAGGAAGTGTCTCTTAAACAAATTTTCTTTGTCCATTTTCCATTTCACTCATTGTTTCATCATTGTGGAGGGCTTTTGAGCCTGTTTTACTGTCTTTTTTGCATTCCTGAGACATTTTTCAAAATTTGGAAAAATGCAAAGGGCGTGACCGGAAATTTTTATTTTATGCCTTTGTATGCATTGTGCCATCTTTTTTAAGAAAGAATGACCAGAGGGAGGAAATATGAGTTGTTTCAGCATTAAAAAGAAAAGAACAATCTGAGAGTACCCATTTTCTTAAATTGGAAGTGAAACCACCAAAAGTCAAAAACGTCATCAATGTGACATCACCAAAACAGGAAGTTGGTCTTAAAAAATTTTTCATTGTCCATTTTCCATTTCACTCATTGTTTCATCATTGTGGAGGGCTTTTGAGCCCGTTTTACGGTCTTTTCTGCATTCTTGAGACATTTTTCAAAATTTGGAAAAATGCAAAGGGCGTGACCGGAAATTTTTATTTTATGCCTTTGTATGCATTGTGCCATCTTTTTTAAGAAAGAATGACCAGAGGGATGAATATGAGTTGTTTCAGCATTAAAAAGAAAAGATTAATCTGAGAGTACCCATTTTCTTAAATCAGAAGTGAAACCACCAAAAGTCAAAAACATCATCAATGTGACGTCACCAAAATAGGAAGTGACTCAAACAAATTTTCATTGTCCATTTTCCATTTCACTCATTGTTTCATCATGGTGGAGGGCTTTTGAGACCATTTTAATACCTTTTCTGCCTTCCTAAAACATTTTTAAAAATTTCAAAAAATGCAAGGGATGTGCTCCAAAATTTGTTTCACACATTTTTACCCATTGTGCCATCTTTTTTAAGAAAGAATGACCAGAGGGATTAAATATGAGTAGATTTCCGCCTTAAAACGCCAAGAACAATCTGAGAATACCCATTTTCTTACACCGGAATGAAACCACCAAAAGTCAAAAACATCATCAATGTGACGTCACTAAAACAGGAAGTGTCTCTTAAACAAATTTTCTTTGTCCATTTTCCATTTCACTCATTGTTTCATCATTGTGGAGGGCTTTTGAGCCTGTTTTACTGTCTTTTTTGCATTCTGAGACATTTTTCAAAATTTGGAAAAATGCAAAGGGCGTGACCGGAAATTTTTATTTTATGCCTTTGTATGCATTGTGCCATCTTTTTTAAGAAAGAATGACCAGAGGGATTAAATATGAGTAGATGTCCGCCTTAAAACGCCAAGAACAATCTGAGAGTACCCATTTTCTTAAATTGGAAGTGAAACCACCAAAAGTCAAAAATGTCATCAATGTGACGTCACCAAAACAGGAAGTTGCTCTTAAACAAATTTTCATTGTCTATTTTCCATTTCACTCATTGTTTCATCATTGTGGAGGGCTTTTGAGCCCATTTTAATATCTTTTCTGCCTTCCTGAGACATTTTTAAAAAATTCAAAAAATGCAAGGGGCGTACCCAAAAATTTATGTTTTACACATTTTTACCTATTTTGCCATCTTTTTTAAGAAAGAATGACCAGAGGGATTAAATATAAGCAGATTTCCACCTTAAAACGCCAAGAACAACCTAAGAATACCTATTTTCTTAAACTGGAAGTGAAACCACCAAAAGTCAAAAACATCATCAATGTGACATCACCAAAGCAGGAAGTGGCTCTTAAACAAATTTTCATTGTCCATTTTCCATTTCACTCATTGTTTCATTATTCTGGAGGGCTTTTGATCCCGTTTTACTGTCTTTTTTGCATTCCTGAGACATTTTTCAAAATTTGGAAAAATGCAAAGGGCGTGACCTGAAATTTTTATTTTATGCCTTTGTATGCATTGTGCCATCTTTTTTAAGAAAGAATGACCAGAGGGAGGAAATATGAGTTGTTTCAGCATTAAAAAGAAAAGAACAATCTGAGAGTACCCATTTTCTTAAATTGGAAGTGAAACCACCAAAAGTCAAAAACGTCATCAATGTGACGTCACCAAAATAGGAAGTGACTCAAACAAATTTTCATTGTCCATTTTCCATTTCACTCATTGTTTCATCATGGTAGAGGGCTTTTGAGACCATTTTAATACCTTTTCTGCCTTCCTAAAACATTTTTAAAAATTTCAAAAAATGCAAGGGGTGTGCTCCAAAATTTGTTTCACACATTTTTACCCATTGTGCCATCTTTTTTAAGAAAGAATGACCAGAGGGATTAAATATGAGTAGATTTCCGCCTTAAAACGCCAAGAACAATCTGAGAATACCCATTTTCTTACACCAGAATGAAACCACCAAAAGTCAAAAACATCATCAATGTGACGTCACTAAAACAGGAAGTGTCTCTTAAACAAATTGTCTTTGTCCATTTTCCATTTCACTCATTGTTTCATCATTGTGGAGGGCTTTTGAGCCTGTTTTACTGTCTTTTTTGCATTCCAAAGACATTTTTCAAAATTTGGAAAAATGCAAAGGGCGTGACCTGAAATTTTTATTTTATGCCTTTGTATGCATTGTGCCATCTTTTTTAAGAAAGAATGACCAGAGGGATTAAATATGAGTAGATTTCCACCTTAAAACGCCAAGAACAATCTGAGAATACCCATTTTCTTACACCGGAATGAAACCACCAAAAGTCAAAAATGTCATCAATGTGAAATCACTAAAACAGGAAGTGTCTCTTAAACAAATTTTCATTGTCTATTTTCCATTTCACTCATTGTTTCATCATTGTGGAGGGCTTTTGAGCCTGTTTTACTGTCTTTTTTGCATTCCTGAGACATTTTTCAAAATTTGGAAAAATGCAAAGGGCGTGACCTGAAATTTTTATTTTATGCCTTTGTATGCATTGTGCCATCTTTTTAAAGAAAGAATGACCAGAGGGATTAAATATGAGTAGATTTCCGCCTTAAAACGCCAAGAACAATCTGAGAGTACCCATTTTCTTAAATTGGAAGCGAAACCACCAAAAGTCAAAAATGTCATCAATGTGACGTCACCAAAACAGGAAGTTGGTCTTAAACAAATTTTCATTGTCTATTTTCCATTTCACTCATTGTTTCATCATTGTGGAGGGCTTCTGAGCCCATTTTAATATCTTTTCTGCCTTCCTGAGACATTTTTAAAAAATTCAAAAAATGCAAGGGGTGTGCCCCAAAATTTATGTTTTACACATTTTTACCTATTTTGCCATCTTTTTTAAGAAAGAATGACCAGAGGGATTAAATATAAGCAGATTTCCACCTTAAAACGCCAAGAACAACCTAAGAATACCTATTTTCTTAAACTGGAAGTGAAACCACCAAAAGTCAAAAACATCATCAATGTGACATCACCAAAACAGGAAGTGGCTCTTAAACAAATTTTCATTGTCCATTTTCCATTTCACTCATTGTTTCATTATTCTGGAGGGCTTTTGATCCCGTTTTACTGTCTTTTTTGCATTCCTGAGACATTTTTCAAAATTTGGAAAAATGCAAAGGGCGTGACCTGAATTTTTTATTTTATGCCTTTGT